>FR989880.1:12292500-12892500 GCA_905404145.2 Biston betularia | reverse complement strand
CCCCAAACTAAGCAAAGCTTGTGGGAACCAAATATACTTAGTCTGGCCATAAATACTGTTAAAACTAAAAATAAACAAAATATTACATTTGAATTTGGAATCTGTAATTTTTATATGATTGTTCATTGTGTTTTTTCATTTTGGCGCCAATAAATTGTACAATATTTTGCGATATTAAAATGGAGTGGGGTGACAAAGAGAACCGAATCGCTGTGATTGCACTACGCAAAGTAGTTAGGGAGCCAAATGCAATTTTTAAAACTCTCCATACGCTTGGTATTAGTCAAATGTTTGTGTACCGGGCTATTAATAGGTACAATGAGACCTCCTCTGTTTGTAACAGAAAAAGATCTGGCCGTCCACGTAGTATTCGTATGAAAAAGGTGGTCAAAGCAGTAAGGGGTAGAATTCGAAGAAATCCTGTCCGAAAGCAAAAGATTTTATTTTTGGAGATGAAGATGGCACCTAGAACCATGTCGCGTATTTTAAAAGATGACTTAGGACTTGCAGCCTATAAGAGACGCACTGGTCACTTCTTAACTGATAATTTAAAAAAGAATAGGGTGGTAAAATCGAAACAACTACTGAAGCGGTACGCAAAAGGAGGTCACAGAAAATTTTTGTTTACGGATGAGAAAATTTTTACAATTGAGCAACATTTTAACAAACAAAATGACCGTATTTATGCTCAAAGCTCTTAGGAAGCTTCCCAATTAGTCGACAGAGTGCAACGTGGGCATTATCCGACTTCAGTGATGGTTTGGTGGGGTGTTGGCTATGCAGGAGTGACTGAGCCATATTTTTGTGAAAAAGGTCTCAAAAGGTATCAAAACATCGGCACAAGTGTATCAAGATACCATTCTTGAGAAGGTAGTTAAGTAGTTAACAACACCATGTTCAATAACCAAGTATGGTCCTTCCAGCAAGACTCGGCGCCGGTCATAATGCTCGGTCCACGCAGTCTTGTTTGGAAGCGAACGTTTCGGACTTCATCAGAGCTAAAGACTGGCCGTCGTCTAGTCCCGATCTTAATCCGCTGGATTATGATTTATGGTCAGTTTTAGAGAGTACGGCTTGCTCTAAACGCCATGATAATTTGGAGTCCCTAAAACAATCCATACGATTGGCAGTGAAGAATTTGCCCATAGAAAGAGTGCGTACTTCTATTGATAACTGGCTTCAACGTTTAAAGGACTGTATTGTAGCCAATGGAGACCACTTCGAATAAGCTTTTTATATTTTAAATTGTTTTATATTTATGTATTAAACTAACACACTGTAAAAGTAATAAATGTTATTTGCAAAAGAAAAAAATAAATTTTCTTTGTTACAATATTTATGGCAAGACTAGGTAATTACATTAGTAACTATATTTAGTTTATTTCCGCCTAAGGTGGTTTGATTCAACATACAAATAATGTTTTGCCTTTTATGGACAAATGGAGCATAATTTTACAGTAAAATCACAGCTACTGGCATTTATTTTGGTCTTTATTTGCGGTTAATCACAATTGCTTGAATAACACAGTAGATTAATAGCATAAAATCAAATTTATGAATGATTAATGAATTTATGATTTTTTAATAAAACAGTAGATTATGCTAATAATCTACTATTTAATTCAAGCAATTGTGATTTACTGCAAATAAAGACCAAAATAAATGCCAGTAGCTGTGATTTCACTGTAAAATTATGCTCCATTTGCCCATAAATGGCAAAAAATTATTTGTATGGAAATCGCACCACCTTAACAGTCGTTTCAGTTACAACAGTGATAAGGATTTAAATTTAGCTAATTTTACAATGATTTAGTAATTAAAAACTTATCCGAAACGTTACTTAATATGTAAAACTAAATTTGACATCAATTTAAACAAAAAACTAATTAAAATTACCACAAGGGTTTATATCTTCTTCTCGCTGCAGGGACCACTTGCCGACACGTCGTCGTGTCGCCTCTACACGAGGCATCCTCCGGACGAGTTGACTCTCCGAGCGCTTGGTCGAGAAAACCTGAACGATTCTCTATGGAGCAATAATTATAAAACATACGGGAAAATAGATGATATAAAGTATTGTAAGAGAGACGACGATAGAATCACGTTAGACAGCAGCGATGTTACTGTGGCTGTGATATATCTAGTTTTAATCATGCTCAACATTGCCGGAAGCCTTTACGACGTCATGTATTTGGAAAATGGCAAACAATGTAACTAACTCTATTACTCACATAATGTATATTTTTAACTTTTTAAAATGACAGTTCATTTAATCTGGCGATCTGAGTATTTTTAGTTACGTAAATAGATAATCATAATCATAATTATAATTTATTTATTGGTAATATGACATTACAAGTTATTAGATATGACTTGGCTTGTCGAGCAGGCATTCTATAAGTTTGATGAAATGATGGAATAAAAAACTATATAATTATTATTTTTTGTATTAAATTAATCATTATTTTATATAATTCAAATTATTTTTTCACTACTTTTTATTACTTTTTATTGCAATTTAATTTAATTTTTGATTATTTTTTTTAATATCGAATTTACATGCAACTAAAGCAAAACAATTTAACTCACTTATTTTAATTTAATTTATTTTTATTATTTTACTTGTAACTCATGTTATCAATAAAACACTATGACTATGCCTATGACTATGACTATGACTATGACTATGGATGAATGCTCATCTGAACTTGTGAAATATTAATAAGGTAACACTATTTCAGGGAATCCATGTTTGTTAGCGTTCATTGATTTCAAAACTGTAAATAGGAAAAAATAGATACTAAATAATAATAAAAAATTTAACTCTTTATTTTTACACCAAACACAAATGTCAAATAGTTATGATAGAAAAATTACAAACTTGCGTTACAATTGGCGGCCTTATCGCTAAAAGAGATTAATAAAAATGTTCTCACCTACTTTTATTTAACTACGATCTGTTGTCTTTTCATTATCTTTTTCGTCGTGCCTATATTCAACTAGATTTGGCATCACCATCAGACATGTCAGATGACAGATGTCAGTCGCCCCGCGGTCACAGTTCCGTAAACACGTCTTATCGGTTCTCTCGTAAAAGTACCAATTCGGTTTTAAACAGAGTGCGCGTCAGTTAGTATTTTATTCATGAGCCCTCATAGAGGCAAATCATCGAATAGAGTTCGGGATGGTTAGGTCGATACCAACACCCATTGATCCTGGAAATATACCGACATCTGCCATCCATGTGTTGCTAAACTTGTGAGTATGTACAGTCGCTACATTAACCCGAACATGTTTTTTTCTAAGCTGTCCAAAAATGTAATTAATCCCAACAATATCTGTATTTTATTGTGTTGGATTTATAATACGAGTAAAAAAAAAAAAAAATTTGTATAAAAAGTAAATTTTGTTTTGTTTAATTGAAGATATTAATTTATTATACATTTTTTCATAATTTAGCTTGATAGTCGAATTAAAGTATCTGTTTTGTGAACAATAAAGAGGTAAACAGATATTTGTTTATTTTCTTAATAAAAAAACTAAGGTGCCCCCGGCAGCGGGGCAGAGCTCCTGGTGCCTCCGGCAGTGGGGAAGGAGTATAGCTGCCGGTGGTTAGGGCTGCAGAATAAATCTCCTAACAACACTACACTGCACTACCTTTTGGATCTGACCCTTGACCCAACCGCCTAGCGAGTCTCAAATGTTGGTCGAGGCTCTTCGCTGTAAGACCGTTCACCGTGACAACTATCGGGACAATGATCGTGGAGTCTACATCCCACATGACGAGAATCTCGTGAAGGCCGCCAACAATCCATCTGACTGTCGAGCCTAACCATTGAGGATCTCAAAGTAATGAGCGCCAAAACAGCGATGCCCTGGACTTTGTTTTGCTACTCAAATTCCTGTGTAGGTACCTATCGCTGCAATGATCATTAACAGGCGTTAGCTCTTACCATCAGGAGAGCGTCTCGATCGTCTTATTAATTTTACATTTTAAAAAACTTTGGTACTTTGCAGAAGAAAAGAAACTGAGCATCCATAATATTATTCAGTTAAAAAAATCAAAATAGCATTATGTTGAATTGGTCTAGTATTTAGTTAATCTAGGGTAATATTAAACGCGCTCGATGTGCAGTGTGTGTTGTTTAGGTAATTAAATAAGACACACGTATCACTTCTACACCTATTTTCTCTTCTTTGACTTATTTATTCCCATCAACAAATAGATAACTTGATTCCACTGTAGATTTGTATCAGTGGGAAATATAGAACTGAGATAAGAATACGGCAATATGTATCACGACGTTCACTCGATAATTTTAGATCGTCCACAGACCTTAACAGAGACGCATCATGGCTAACGACACCACAAATATTTTGGTCTTGCTCAAGAAAATAGCAACCGAACAAAACTACTGCGACCCTGGCATCAAAATATCGCCTCTGTCCACTGGCGGGGCGAATTACAGCTCGCGATTGTACCTCATAACCATCACTAGCGATGACAAAGACGATCTTCAGCTGTTTGCAAAAGTCGCTGCCATCGGAGAGAAAATGCGCGAACAATCCGCTTTAGAGCCCTACGATTGTGAAAGATTCATGTACACTGAATTAGTAAAAATATACAGAAGACTGGAAGATAAATTCAATATATCCGATGAAAAGCACAAGCTGACAGTTCCAAAGTACTATGGCGCTGACGCGACCCGCTTACAAGAGATATTGGTGCTGGAGGACTTATCGTGTCAGGGATTCACGCTCCACAACCGCGCAGAGTCGGTATCCTGGGCGTATGCCGCAGCAGCGGTCACCGAGCTCGCCAAATTCCACGCGCTGTCGCTAGCTTTCCAACACTACGAGCCGAATGAATTCGACGAAGTTACGCGGAGGTTTCCACGGGGCATGTTCAAGGAACACGAAGGCAACGACGTGTTTTACAACAGCTCGGTGAAATCAGCGATGGCGGCAGTTCGTGAGCACAACAAAGGGAAGCTGCAGAGGTTCTTGGACGGCACTAACCTGGCCAAGTTCTCCAGTATGTACGGAGCTCTGCGGCGTCCAGTGCTCATTCATGCTGACTTCAGACCGAGCAACATGCTGCATAGGTTTAAAAAGGTAACGAAAGCCAGTTTTCCTTAGCCGTCCGTAGTATATTTTGAATTAATTCTATCCCCAGCGTCTATTTACTATTTAGTTTTAACGTGTTATTATGGAACTGACATGGTTTTGTCACGTCTTATAAAAACAACCAATAAATTTTACCAAGTTGTTTGTTACCCGCTAGGTACATGTTTTCGGGATAAAAAGCGGGATAAAAGCGGATAAAATGTGGTGTCGGCTCCCTCCATACCAAATTTCATCCAAATCCGTTCCGTAGTTTTTACGTGAAAGATTAACAAACATCCATCCACCCATCCAAACTTTTACATTATTTTATAATATTAGTGGGATAGAAAACTGATCTCCGAAAATTTTGTAGCAATAGTTCGGGAACTAATGGCTTCTGTACCTACTGTTTCTGTGTTATTAGCTACTGTGCCTTTATTGTGTAAATACATTAACTGATTGAGTGACCTCTCCAGGATGGTTCGGTGGAGGTGATAGCTGTGGACTACCAGTCTATCCAGGCTGGATGTCCGGTCATCGATTTAATTTACTTCATCTACACCGCTACTGATGGTCCGTTCAGGGCCAAGTATTACCAGAAGCTAATCGAGCACTACCGCACAGAACTCGGTGCTGCTCTCGCGCGACTTGGCCTGGATATCGAGAAGGAATACTCCAGGGAAGATTTTGAGTTTGAACTGAAAGAGGTGATTAATTTCTATTTTTTTTTTAAATTACATATTTGCTTGCGTTTGATGATGTTACGCAAAGATGCGGTCTACGGTGGACCACCCTCGCCTAGAAGAAACCTTCGTACTAGTTGTTACCTTCGTAATCAACATAATTATAGGAAAAGACAATTTATTTTTTATATCAACTTACGGTATTATTGTTATTATACGCTCCACAGACGCTGGGGTCCGTGACCGTGAAGTTGAGAAATATTCTTCCCCTGAAATAATTTACAACAAAAGAAACAAGAAACAATTTAAAAAAAAATCTCCTAAGCATGGGTTTTTAGGTATTTCGGTTTTTACAAATCAGTTAATAAATGGCGAAGTTCTCAGCTATCAGGTTTATAGCAACCATTTAATTTACTTGGTCATCAGGCGCGGGTTTTCACTACATTTTCAAAACAAACTTCTTTTAAATGCTGTCTCTTTTCAAATTTATTTCTTCTGAGTGTACATAATTGCGGCGGCCAAACACAGGCCACGTCGTGGAGAAACCAAACAGTTGAAATATTTCTGTCCAAGAAATTATCACAGAAAACAATTTGAAAAGAGAGTAAAATTTAAATTACAATCTTATTTTGCACGCGTGTTAATGTTTGTATGACGTGTGTGCTTTGTGTGGAGGTGGTGTTTTGGAATCAAATCTCATGAATAGTTCGTTCCTCCACAGAAGCTGCCGTACGGCCTACACCTCAGCGTGCTTTGCTTGCCCGTGCTGTTGATCACTACGGATGACGCTCCTCCCCTGGACAAGGAGCTCGATATGTCTAAGCTGGCTGTGGAAAGTTCTGGAGACGACTATGTCAGGAGACTTAATGAGGTCGTGGATGACTACGTAGCGTGGGGCGTGCTGCTTTAACGACGTAGCCAAAACCAATACAATGTACAACTGTTGTTTGTCGGAGAACGTCACTTTCGCAAAACATCATTTTCGCACAGCGTCAATTTCTCAAAACGTCATTTTCGCAGAATTTATTTAAATGCGTTAATCAGATAACTATTATGTCTGCGTTTAGTAATTAATTATAATAAATTTAAATAAAATAAGTCATACTATAATGTTGGTATTACATTTCTACTTTCATCTGACTATTATTAAATTAATTGATTGATCATTTTTCTATAATTTTCTTTATTAATTACTTGTCTGAGGCATCTCCTAAAAAATATGTTTTGGGAAACTGACGTTGTGCGAAAGGGACAATAATTATGCTTTAAAGATATAGTATAGTAAAAGACGACGGCATAGTTTTGTCTAACCGTGATAATTAAGAATAATTGTTATAATACAAATCTAGAAACAGATAATTCTATGAATATTATGTGTATACATACCTATAACAATAATAATAAAGTGAGACACCTGACTGTACACAACGTTAGTGAACAGCTTGCGTAGAAATACAATAATCATTACGACTAGTAGAACGTAGATTATGAATGACATAACAAATTAAATTTTCACCGTGATAAGGTGATACCAATTTACAAGAGCTGTAATTTTATTTTTTCAAACACGTTTTTATCTGATTACAATTCTATTAAAACTTCAGCGTCACGCTCGGCGGCGAATTTTGGATGTCTTGAATAAAAGGCTATCTTTAATCTAGCAGGCGTAATGTTTCATACATTGAAACTTGGTAACAAGATACTATGGAAACTGACGCAGTTTTGACACTATCTTGGAAACTCTGACTGTAGTTTCGCTCACATCCGGTGGCCTTTATCATGGAGTCAAAGTGGAGTACAACGCGCGTGCAGGTTCGTCTTGCTTCGCACTGCGGGCCGCTGCGCCCCGCGCGCGTGAAGATGGCGGGTGGTGAGCGGGCGCGGGGGTGGGAGCGGGTAGTGCACCAAGATACCGCAACTATAGTCGAAGTTTCCGAGTGAAACAAAAATGTTACCAAGATGTTTGCGCAGGTGTGTTTACCAGGCGTTTTCGCACCTACAATCTCTATTATACTAGCGCTCTATGACTAGGCTATGCTAGGTCTACCAGCTCTCTAGTTGGCAGAAGAAATCTAGGAAGACGGAGGAGAGACTCAATCACCTAGCGGTATAGTGAGGATAAAAAGTCGAGGGGGCAAAAAGATTGAATAACAGGGGAGGCCTATGTCACAAAGTCTACTTCTATATATAAAATATGGAGTTGTCAAAAATAGGTATAAGGTTATGTTAAACTATTTAGAATCCGTTAGTAGAATGGCAGGGTGGGACTATTTGAATTTGCAGATTCGAAGCGCACTACGCAAAATTTAGAATTGATTTTACAGAGAACCAATAGAATAGAAAGTGCGTCGATATTTGAGGCTTTGGAACCTATTCCGAACTAAAGCGTCATTGTTGATTTGTTCTTCGCGCACTTCGTAAACGATTCAAGCTTGTATTTGGCCAATACGCCACAGAGATGTGTATCGTACCTACTTACCTACTTAGTGCACCATCTAGCTTGGAATAAAATAAGCAACTTCCGATGTGAATGCTGACACTCCTTGAAGAGGATGCACAGCTTTTCGGCAGCTAATTTGGTTTTGTTGTGTCTTGTCATGTGTAGTTTTTTGACGGTAATTTGGGCACTGGCGCCTGAGCCTCACTAGCACTGTTCTTTATCATAATATAATCATATCTTTACAGAATACACGTCGAATAATAATGATTGGACACAATAAATCGGAACTGTCTAGTGAGTATTACAGATAGCTGGTGGTTGCTATCACGTGAAGTTGGCGTGATTGATAATATTCCGATCATCGTTACTGAGCATTATAGATTGCCAATCAGGGAAATACGAGAAGAGATACAAGATAATTGTTTTTTTTTAATTCTAAATGGATTCACATTTGCATACACCCTGCCTGTTGTTACGCAGTAGTGCGGTCTAAGATGGAGCACGCTTAGAAGAATCCTATTTACTCTAGATTTGAAGACGCCCACCCATATTGTACCATACAGGGAACACAGACCCCGGCAAAGTTCCACAACCTCGTTGTGCGAATCGAAACGCTTTGGGTGGAATATCCACCGATGTACAGATGTCGCTTTGGTCGCATTATTCTAAAACGGAACACAGTATTAGTGATAATCATCATCATCATCATCATTTCAGCCGTAGGACGTCCACTGCTGGACATAGGCCTCCCCCATTGACTTCCACAAAGACCGGTTGGAAGCGGCTCGCATCCAAAGCGTTCCTGCGGTCTTTACTAGGTTGTCTGTCCACCTTGTGGGTGGACGTGCTAAGCTGCGCTTGCCGGTCCGCAACTTTGCAGCCTCATCGGCCATCAGTTCTGCGTGCTATGTGCCCTGCCCACTGCCACTTCAACTTGCTGATTCTCTGGGCTATGTCGGTTACTTTAGTTCGTCTACGGATCCCATCATTTCTGATTCGATCTCGCAGTAGTGATAATGCGCAAGTTTTACTGTGATTTAGATTGCATTAGAAACCAAATTGAGGAACTATTCCAAGATTCTGTTGATCCTGATCGGATGTTTGGTGAATTATTTGATGTAATACGTGCTGAATTTAATAATATATTTACGTTAAAAGAGATAAATTTATCTGGTAATCTGAAATTTGCACAATGGGCTACTCGTGGGATATATAAAAGTAGGGAAACCCTATATAAACTTTACGAACGGAGAAATGATTGTCCTGGTGCTTTAATCACTGAGCTGTGTAAAAAATATTCTAAAATCTTCAAACAAGTCTGTTATTTGGCTAAATCTCTTTTTATTAAAAACAAGATTCTAAAAGCGGATAACAAAATTAAAACTACATGGAACATTATTAGGACAGAGGGTGGCAAGAATAAATTAAAAGATAAACTATGTAAATTAAAAATTAATGGTAGATCAATAGATGATAAACTTGGAATTGCTAACACATTTGAAAATTATTTTAGTAACATACCAATTAACCTAACTAAAAATCTAAATTCTTCTGCTTCAAATGCTGAATCAATTTTAAAACAACATGTTAAACCTTTGTCGACGTGTTTTACATTTCATTTGATCACAACTGTTGTTATTGTTAAGACGTTTAAGTCACTCAAAATGAAAAAGACGGAAGACCTTTGGGGTATTTCTGTGAAAGTGCTAGAAAGTATAATTAAATCAATTGCTCCTTATCTGGCGAATCTTTTTAATATCTGTATTGAAATTGGAACTTTTCCTGCTATGATGAAGCATAGTAAGATAATTCCTATTTTTAAAGCTGGGTGTAAAGAAGACCCATCAAACTACAGGCCTGTTTCTGTTTTGCCTGCAATTAGTAAATTGTTCGAAAGAATTATGTTGGATCAGTTGTTGGTTTATTTCAATTCTAACAAAATTCTCCATGAAGAGCAGTTTGGCTTTACCAAAGGACGATCAACAATTGATGCTGGGTCCAAACTTATTAAATGTATTTGTCAAGCGTTTGAGGAGAAATGTGACGCGATTGGTGTTTTCTGTGATCTCAGTAAAGCATTTGACTGTGTTGACCATGGTACTCTTATGGCAAAGCTTAAATTTTATGGTCTTAATTGCAAAGCTCTAAGTCTAGTCTCATCGTATCTTTCAGATAGAACGCATCGTGTTAGCATTGACAATGTCTGTTCATCTGAGTCTACAGTTAAAATGGAAGTTCCTCAAGGCTCGATACTGGGACCATTTCTATTTCTGACCTATATAAATGACCTCCCGTTTATGATAAATTCCCAAGCAGCTACTGATATCATACTATTTGCTGATGATACATCGATAATTTTTAAAGTGAAAAGGGGTTTGAAAGATTTGAGTCACGTAAGTGTAATATTATCTAAAGTGAGTGACTGGTTCTCAGCCAATAACATGATCTTGAACCCAACTAAAACAAAATGTGTTAAGTTTACGCTTCCTAATGTTGTTAAGGTAGACCCTGAGATTTATCTTCTAAATAAAAAACTGAAGCTGGTAGATTCAACTCTATTTCTCGGATTAACAATTGACGCAAAATTGCAATGGAGCCCCCACATAACGATACTCGCAAGGAAACTCGCTTCTGCAGTTCATGCTATCAGACGAATCCGTAAAATTACGGACGTAGTAACCGCAACTCTGGTGTACTATGCTTACTTTCATAGCATAATGAGCTATGGTGTACTGCTATGGGGAGCGGCTGCGAATATTGACGAAATTTTTGTGCTGCAGAAACGTGCTATACGAGCTATTTATAACTTCAAACCTCAAACTTCGCTAGTTGATGTTTTCAGAGAAGCAAAAATTCTAACGGTTCACTCTTTATATATATATGAAAATATAATATTTGCTCGCAAAAATTTAAGTACGCTAACCAAACGAAGCGATGTTCATTGCTTGAACACACGCTATAAAGATAAATTATTGTTTCCTCGATTTAGATTGCAGAAAAGTAGCAAGGGATTTTTGGGCAATGCAATACGCTTCTATAATGACGTCCCTAAAGAAATATTGGAGCTTAACGAAATAGGCTTTAAAAAATTTATAAAAGAGTTTTTATGTAGTAAGGCGTACTATAAATTAAAAGACTACACTGAAGACAGAAACGCATGGAAGCTGTCTAGCTCTGAACGAGTAAATCTAGAAAGATTAAAAATAATTGTAACTCGCTAAAGTGTATAATATTGACAATGCCTCTTTACAGCAGCTAATTTAGTATTTTATTAATTATTTATTTGCTAAATTTTTTGTAACATGACATGTCCAAGTGTTCTTAATGTCCCAATGGAATGTAAATAAAATACAATACAATACAATACAACAAACTTTGGGAAACATGGGAGATCTATTCGGCTTCCCAAGAACGACCATGAGAGAACTGCTGAAAAGCGTATCCAAAGCAGCATTGATAGGTATTAATAGGTATTATCAAATTTGGTTTGGAAGGGATGGAAACACGGCCATTGAAGGTGAGTGTTTATACACCTACCTATATCGCAAGGGTAGATAATTTAAAGGTTCTATTTATAAAGAATAATATAAACATCTTTAATGTTACACAAAAACTCGGAAAGGTTACTATGTATTGCCCCTTTTGGGCCTTAAAATGTTTATACGTTATAGTTTGTACAAAATAATTAAATCATTTAGGTACTTGACGAAATAAAAGCTATGCCTTAATTAACATGTTACTCGACAAATTACACTAATATTACAAATGTGAAAGTATGGATGGATGTTTGTTTCTCTTTCACGAAAAAAACTACTGAACGGATTTGGATGAAATTTGCTGGCTCCCAGGCTACAGGGGCCTCTAACGTGTGTAAGCCAAAATTAGTAAAATGTTATCCACAATGTCTCGAGCTTCCCGGGAAAAACATAAAAAAAGTCATACAATCAACTGTCCATATAATCAATAAATATTTATTATAATTTAATGCAAGCATCTGTGTTTCTTTTGTGAGAAATGTTTACCCTCCAAGGCGCGCCACGCCACTGGCACGGATTAATTTATTGTATTGTTGTTAGCAAATATCATCAGATCTATTATCATGTTTGCAAGATAAGATAAATTAGTATTAACGACACTTGTCGGGTTTCGACTGTTTGTGTTTGTACAATTTCGGATTAAAAGGAAAACGGTCTACTTACATAAAATTAAATTATTAGGCATACAACTATCTGAATATAATTACAAAATTACGGAACTGAAAAAAGGAATATTAAAAATACAAGTATAAATAAGTATGTATTTTGAATCTTCTTATCGCTATAACAATTCATCGTATATTTATCCTGAACTGAGCATAAAACTTTTCATGTCAAGGCATAAGTATACAATTTTCGTACCATCGCGACTAAACCCAAGATGTGTAGGAGGTACAAAAAAAAAAAAAATTATAGTTGTCCGCAGCCTACCTGATGTTAAGTCTATTTGTTTATAAAGTACCGCTAGGGTTTCCTACGAAGTTTTTCCTCCACCAGCACCTCAAGTTTATTGTAGGGCTTTGAATCCACGCCTCTCGGCGTAACAACTGACTTATCATTGCTACAAACTTACTAAGAAGATCTTTGAGTTGAATGGCCGTGGTCAGAATGGCCAAGAGGCGGCTGAGCGTACTCGTTTATCTTATATCTATCTTAACTTATACAATGTTTTCAGTCCGTGAAGATGCCCCATTTCACGTAGTCTTCTACGATTTCATTGATCCTACTCTGGTACAGCTCCCCGGTGTGGACAGCCACGGCACTCAGGTTGAAGTTCTCGGGAGGAGGCGCGTCTTCTTCATCTGCCGTGAGGACTGGGAGTCCAATCCCTGATATTATCAAGCCGTAGGGAAGTTTCTGTAGAGGAAAGATTCTGTTTACACTAAACAATACTTTGTTCAATATGTTCAATGGAATACAGTACAATACAGTAACAAAAAGTTATGTTTTTAAGTTATATGGGATTATACGAACTAAACCCCCCCAGTAGCTTGTCTTGACAGTCCGCCAGCTTGCTTGTCTCCTCTCAGAGCAGCAGCATGCTGTCCCGAACTGCGTTAGCTTCTCAACGATGTCGTACTCTCTGTCTCTGACTTTAAGATCGTTCTCTTAATTCCAAGTGTAGTGGTCTTTAACACGCTTTTACTCTTAGGTAATTAAATATGGGAATAGAAAAAGGCATGAAGGGGACGAGATATGCCCAAACTTCACAGCACTGCAGGGCTAGATAGCGATACCATATTTCCTGGCTTCAATACTCTGGGATTGTTATTCACCTGTTTCAGCTCAAACTCAAAATCTTCTTTCGGATACTTGTCCTCCACGCTGAGTCCAAGCCGGGTAAGGGCTGCTTCGAGCTCGCAGTAATAATGCTTTACGAGATCCTGGTAATGCTGCTCTCTGAATGACGCGTCTGTCCCGGACGCCATGAAGTACACCAGCTCTGTAGCCGGACATCCCACTTGAATGGTCTGGTAATCACTTTCGTTTTACCGTTCTACGAACAAAAAACTGTTATCATGTAAACCCAGAAAAAAGTGTTTTTTATGGTTAGCTAACTGTTAAGTGACGGTATGGTCTAAGATGGTAGAGCACACCTAACCTGGAATGGAACTGGCTCTCAAGTGAGGCTGCCGGGACTCACCATTAGGTGCTTGGCAGCAGATTTTCATCGTGAGGATGGTAGCTAGTCAGCCGAATACTAAAAAACACCCTACCACCATGCTACGGTTTCCTCACGATGTTCCTTCAGCGACTGCTCAAGCTCATTGTTGAGGTTTGAACCCACGCCCTTTGGCATGCGAACCTACCGCGCTAACCACTGAGCTATCATCGCTATAAATTATATAATAAATACAATAACAAATACAAGGTTAATAAATGCTAATAAATACGAGGTTAATGTTAAGGAGATTGTATTGCAGAATAGAATGTAACATTATTGTGTACCGAAAATGTTCCGGTACCTATCTTGTTTCCTTTTTTTATGTAGTTTTTTTTAGTTTGACTGGCTAGGTGTTTCACCACAGCTCATCTGATGTTAAGTGATGGTGTGGTCAAAGATGGTAAACACACTTAGCCTGCAATGGAACTGGCCCGTAAGTGTAGCTGTCGGAACACACTGTAAGGTGCTTGGAGACAGGTTTTCAACTTAAAGGTGGTAGCTAGCCAGCCGAATACTAGCCTACCACCATGCCATGGTTTTGTAAGTACACAGATATGTACTCAGATAAAACTTCCCGTTGCAATCATAAATGCTTACTGATCAATTTTATATTGCATAATTTTATAGTCATTATAATTTCATCGCTTTATGGAAGTCCTGAAAACTAGATATAGTTACAACAAACATATTGTGAACATAGCAATAAGAATATAATTAATTTAGAAGTTCATAAATTTTTAGGGTTCCACACAGGGCAATCTTCTATTACCTACATTACCTTCAGTTCCCGACCGCTTCACACTGTCAAAGTACTAGCTGCGTCCCGCGGTGTTACCCGCTACATATTTTCGAGATAAAAAGTAGCCTATGTTCTAATCCAGTCTATCCAGTCTCAGCCTACCTTCATACCAAATTTCATCCAAATCCGTTCTCAAGTTAAAAATCTGCCGCCAAGCATCTAACAGTGTGTTCCGGCAGCAAGGACGGACACAGTAAGTACTGCCATACTTGAGAACCAGTTTCAAGATGTGCCTTACTATCTTCGACCAAAACCTCATCAGGAAAGCCGTGGTCAAACACCTAGATTGGCAACTATAACAAAAATACTTCTTTTTTATATATACTTAATACTTTATTTTATACTTATAATATATTTTAATACTTTATTACATATAAAATAATATGGACAAAAGGAGAGCTTAATGCTAAAGCATATTCTGCCAGCCATTCCCACAGTATATTAGATGTGGTTATAGTACAGGCAAGCATCTAAACATACATAACAAACACCTTTATGCGCGTTAGACTACTGTTTGTCCCGAGTGGGCATCGAACCCACGCCCATCAGATCTTGTAGACGATACGCTACCAAATAAGACAATAGGGCAGTCAAAATAATAAATATCTGTTTGTCACTGATATCAGGAATTGATGACACGTTGATATCAGCAGTAATAATAATGGATATAAATAACGCATTACAATAAATTAATATCCAGTGTAGAAGTGATTTCACTTATTGCGCGTGTCCATACGATGGAAACCAAAACACCGCCAGACAACGAACAACTTCTAAAACTGATAAAGAAAATAGCTGAGGAACAACATTTTAGCACATTCGATACGCTGGTCACTCCAGTGTCTACTCACGGCGCCAATTATACCTCAAATCTATTCAAAATTAAAATCATCAGTGAAAGCAGAGACCTGGACGTATTCGCTAAAGTGGCCGCGTTAAATGAACAAATACGAACAGACATTAAATTCAACCCATTCGATGTCGAAAACGCGTTTTACACATTCTTAGCCGAGACATATAAACAACTGGAGGACAAACATGACATACTCGATAAGGATAGACTGAAGTACCCGACGTACTACGGAGCTCAAACGACGCACCTGCGAGAGACACTGGTCCTCGAAGACTTGACGAGCAGGGGGTTTGGTTCACCTGATCGTTTCCGATCAGTAGATTCCTCATATGCCTATGCAACTCTCAGAGAACTTGCCAAGTTTCACGCATTGTCATTGGCTTTCCAACACGAGTTTCCAACAGATTTTGACAAATTCGTCGGAAAGATTCCCGGAGGAATGTTCGAGGACAATCCCATAATAGAACTCTTAGTGAAAGCAGGCGTGGCGTCTGCCTTGGCGGCAGTACGTGTTGAGAACAAAGACAAACTTAACAAATTCATCACAAGCCAAGACATTTTGGAGAAATTCAATGCCTAATACAAGCCGTCGCATTGTAAGGTGATCATACATACGGACTTTAGGCCAAATAACATGCTGCACAAAGTTATGAGTGTAAGTAATTATTGTTTCTAAATATTTTCATACAAAGACACTACAAAAAAATAATTATAGAGATGATAGCTCAGTGGTTAGCGCGGTCGGTTTAAACCGCAATAATGAGCTTGAGCTGCCGGTGAAGGAAAACATCGCGTGGAAACCATAGCGTAGAGATAGGATATTTTTTAGTACTTGGCTGACTAGCTCCTACCCTCAAGTTGAAAATCTGCTACTAAGCACCTAATGCTGTGTTCTAGCAGCCTCACTCGAGAGCCAGTTCCATTCCAGGCTAAATGTGTTTTACCATTTACGACCACACCGTCATTGAACATCAGATAAGCTGTGGTCAAAAAACTAGACATCATAAAATAAAACATTCGATAGTTAGTTTAATATAATTAGCCATTTTGACTGTTCAAAGTATCATCATCATCATCCACAGCCTTCTTTATCCCACTGCTGGGTATAGGCCTCAAAGGCTTCAAAGTATATGTTTGGTTTATTTCCGCTTAAAAGTCGATTCAGTTACCACAGTGATGAGGACGTAAATTTTACTAAGTTGACAATACATTTAAATCCTCACCGCTGTTGCAACTGAAACGACTGTTAAGCAGAAATAAACTAAATATATTCCTTGAACACTCAAAATGAACTTCCGCAAAGTAACACCCGAATCAATCAATCGCGAGCTGCTGGTTATCAAAAACTCTGTACCTTTTCTTCAGGATGGCAGCACAGAGGTGATTCCAGTAGACTATCAGACCCTTCAGCTCGGCAGTCCCGTCATAGATCTGCTCTACTTCATCTTCACCGCGACAGACGGTCCGTTCCGAGCCAAATATTATCACAAACTGATTGATCACTACTACTCTGAGTTCGGCGTGGCGCTGTCTAGCTTCGGACTCGATGTGACACAAAAATTCTCAAGAAAGAATTTTGACTCGGAACTGAGAGAGATAAGAAACAGTCCAATTCTTAGTTTGTGGCTTTTGTGAAGACGTTTGAGAACTATACGCCACTGCCACTTAGAAAGTTAGACTAACAGACGCAAAGAATTTGTAAGGAAAGCCTCGCTGTTCGGTGAATAAATATAGCGGAGGTTTTCGTTTGTCACTCTGAAACCAAATCATTTTACTAACTGTCACTATTTTACTCGGTGATTTAGATCTCCTTAGCTGAAGGTCGTTTAGGTAGGTACCACCGCATTACCAGATGGTGTTCTACTTGCTCTTGAATCCTCTCGATACTCAGGTTGTCTGGACGAGATCGCTTTTAGAGAGAAGGCCGCTAGTTAAACCAATGTTTCCGTAAGCATAGCAAGGGAGAGTAAAAGAGCTTTGCTTACTTTTACTGAGAAGGGGTAGGGAGGGGTTAAAGTTCTGTGTACGTAATATTTGAATGATAAGTTTAAATTACAGTTTAGTAAAGAATTGTTATGTGTTTTACAGAAATTGCCGTTCGGGTTGATACTGAATATACTGTTCTTGCCCGTGTTTGTGGTACCTGAAGATAAGGCTCCAGCAGTCGGGGAAGATTTCAGCAGCTTTGCTGTGGATACCACCAGTGACTTGTACGCGCGAAGGCTCAACGAAGTGGTGGACAACTACGTCCATTGGCGAGTTTTGATTGGATAGAGCTGATGACGATGCATACGATGCCCTGGACCTAGTTTTGTTACCTAAAGTTCTGGATACCGCTGCAATGGCCATGGACATCATTTATCTCTTACCATCATGATAGCTTTTCGTACGTCTTATTACATTTACTTAAAACAAAGATTTTACCCCCACTGTCAAAATATCCTAAGTATGATTATCAGTCTATAAATAAATTTGTTTTTAGTAGATTATGTGTATTTTAAATATTTTTCTTTGTTGATAAAACTAGATAAATTTGACTGTTTAGGTATTTTTTATAAATATAGACAAAACAAGTACAGTAAGTAGTTGTGTTTTTTTTCATCATTATTTCTGTAAAGGAATACTTCGAAAAGAAACCTGATTACACATCTGTTTGGAGTAACACAAAATTAAAAAACACGGATTCAACTTACGTTTTATAAAATAATATTAGCCATTGTCACACGGGATGATGTATAGTAGGGATTCTAACAATAGAAACATTTGAATCTGTGCAGGTATTTAAATGTTATGGGGGGATAAAGAAACTCGCATACATAACATGTATAATATATACTGCTCCTACATGTATACATGTAGGAGCAGTATGCCAGGTCCCTCATCGCTGTTCGTGCAGGGAAATAGCGGATCGCCTCGGCCACCACGCGCTTTCATGCAGCAAGAGTGCTGGGCGTATATCGCGGCACGCCAGCCTAAACGACGTCATCCGTCGGGCTTTTGTCAGTGCCGGCGTCCCATCAGTTTTAGAACCAAACGGCCTGATGCGTGACGACGGCAAGATACCCGACGGGATGACCCTTATACCTTGGAAGATGGGACGGCCTCTTGTGTGGGACGCCACTTGTGTCGACACCTTGGCGCCGTCTCATCTTCCTGTGACTTCGGGACAAGCTGGTGCTGCCGCATCTAAAGCTGAAAACCTCAAACGGCACAAATATAGTTATTTGGATAGAATGTATCTTTTTGTGCCGTTTGGGGTTGAAACTTTAGGTCCGTGGGGGCCGGCCGCTCTCGAACTGTATCGGGACCTGGCCAAACGTCTAGAGGAGGCTTCAGGTGACCGGAATGCTGGTATCTACTTTGGTCAAAAGCTAAGCATTGCCATCCAGCGTGGCAATGCTGCCAGCATTCTGGCCACATATCCCTCCTCTGACGGTTTTTTAGACTAAGTTTTTGTATACATTTTGTAAATAGGTAGTTTAATTTAAGGTATTTTTTATTTTGTTTAATAAAACATGTATAGTTGTATATACCTACATACATAAAACCTGAAAACATTAGACTACTTTTATGGGCAGTCGTGTAAAAAATAACGTACATTTGTATTCACCAACTGCCACAAAGATTAGTTTTTTTTTTATGGTTGCCAGGGTACGTACAGCTAGGGACAAAATGTGAACCAGCGCTGTAAGAACTTAATTCTTTCAGCATAAAGCTGATTTTGTCCGTTTGACAATAAGCAATACAAGTGATGTTTATATTATTTTTATGATATATGTGTATTTTTCTTTGAGACTACTTGACTACAGTCCTTCCACCAACTTTCTGGGTGTGGCGTGGTGAGCATTGGCCTCGAAGATTTCTCCCCTTTGCCAAAGCTGGGCGCCAGAGGCCACGGCCACTGGGAAAAACGCACGCCGCAAGTGGCTGTCCTTACTCAGCTGCTTTTCAGCGGCATTTCAATGGCCGTTTAGTTGATAAGGGATTTTTTTTTTTGCTTTGGCATTTTGCAATTGACATTGCTCATCGCTCTTGCTGACAGGCTCCTCCGAACCTCTAGGGACGATCTCGCGATCTCTCTTGTTGTCTGTATGGAAGCAATAAATATGTTGAGTCTTGAATATTTCAATATAGGCAACTCATACTAAAACAAATATGTACTTTTACAACACTAAGTTCGCTAAAGATGCCTGGAAGAAATCAATCCGATTTAACTTCAAAATTTCTTTATTTATATAATTATATTGATATATTACTAGATACATTTGTACATTTCTAGGGTTCATTTTATCCTAAAATATATTTGGAAAGAGTTTTACACATAATGTATCACTTAACACAAGCTTAGGAGGCAGTACCTATTGTGTTATTTTTACGGTATTTGTCCAGTAAAGTCACCTACCCTAGGTCGCAATAAGCCAGCGAAGCGCTAAGCAATCCACAGAGCAGCGCACATTCGACGTAGTAAGTAATAGTATTAGAAATGCAACGCACAAGAAGACAAAGAGGATGGAATAAATCGCTTTTAGCAATAAGGCCGCCAATTGTGGCGCAAAATCTTAAGTTTATTGTTTGCGTTATTTTTATACGTACAGCCCATGACAGCCCATGAATGGAACATTGCCGGCTACTTTGTTTCCTATGAACTACAATTCGGGCGTTTTTAAGGCAAGAGCTTACAGATTTATTCTAGATCCACGTGCTCCATCCTCGGCCGCACCATAGCTTTCCATTACGTGTGTTGGTGCCAAACGTATACTTATTACCCACATCCATATATGTACGTAAAAATTAAAAGAAATCCCACTAATATTATAAATGTGAAAGTTTGGATGGATAGATAGATGGATGGATGGATGTTTGTTACTCTTTCACGCAAAAACTACTGAACGGATTTGGATAAAATTTAGTATGGATGTAGCTGAGACCCTAGATTAACACATAGGCTACTTTTTATCCTGAAAACATGTAGCGGGTAACACCGCGGGGCACAGCTAGTTTATCTATAAAAAGATACTTGAAAAGTAATTTAAAATTAATTTTAACGTCGCCACCACGCCCACCGCTACTTTATTAGGTGGACAGTGGATACACCGGAGAATTTACATGTTATTTACTGTACCTACTATAGTTATACGTATTTCCCACGATATAGGAAATACGTAGTATGACGCGTGCATTAAAAATAAAATGGATATTCGCAAGGAACAAAAAATATGTAGATAGTTCAACTTTTTTTTTGCTAAAATCCTTACTCATGTTTAAATAACATTTGTATGCAGAAATGTCGCAGTCGTGAGGGAGCGCAGACACGCTCCTGCTGCTTGGGATACACGGAAAATGGCAAACTTAAAATGCCTTCTGGATTTACCAGCAATTTTATTTCTGTGTTTTGTTTATTTACCTAAGTGTACGGCAGTGATATATCAATTGAATGGTAAGTCTCCAATTTCCGTTTTTTAATATCTCTACATAGTATAAAACAAAGTCGCTTCCCGGCGTCTGTACGCTTAGATCTTTTAAACTACTTATAAATATCGCAGGACATTACACACAGCGCCATCTGACCCCAAACTAAGCGAAGCTTGTACTATGGAAGTCAGACTTTTTAATACGTTCGTGAAGTTAGCATCTCAAATAAAACTTCAGATATTGGTATCCAGCATAGTTGTACAGTTCTTGCTAAGTTTTAATAATAGTTCTATTGATTTTGCTATCGAAACTGAATTTTGAAAAATGAGATGCTGACTTCGCTATCCAATCAGACTAGCACACTTGTGGCACTAGCTCATAAGATTGTTTCGTTCTCTGTACTTTTTTTCTGTTCATGGTGTGCACAATAAAGAGTCGTAGCATCTCATAGAAACTCGCAGATTTGACATCAGTAGAGATAAAAGTCACCGAGTTATACATTATAATATAAATAAATAAATAAATAATAAATTTATTTATTTTTATTTTATTTTACATTATAATATGTAATTATAATTTTGATTTCGTGATTAGACTGAATTATAAATAATTATGTGATACAATAACTCATAAATATGAAGCGCTAAAGCAGTGATGCTCTGCACTTTATGTTGTTACGCAAAACGCTCGCGCTGCAATGGTCATGGGCAGGCGTTATCTCTTACCATCAGGAGAGCATCTCGCTTGATGGTAAGAGATAACGCCTGCCCATGACCATTGCAGCGATACACAGAACGTTGAGTAACAAAACAAATTCCAGGGCATCTTTGCTTTAGCGCTCATTACTTTGAGACTTTCGATGGTTAGTCTCAAAGTAATGAGCTCATATTTACTCTTTGTTGTAGTTGTTTTGGATAGCTAATTAAAATAAGTCCCACTAATATTATGAATGTGAAAGTTTGGATGGATGGATGGATGTTTGTTACTCTTTCACGCAAAAACTACAAAATGGATTTGGATAAAATTTGGTATGGAGGTAGCTGAGACCCTAGATTAACACATAGGCTACTTTTTATCCCGGAAACATGTAGCGGGTAACACAGCGGGGCGCAGCTAGTAATATATAATTATTATTTTGGAAACCACTGCCGAATGCCAGCGGAGCTTTTTTTTTTTTTTTATGTGACAAATAATGAGACGTACGAGACGCTCTCCTGATGGTAAGAGATAACGCCTGTCCATGACCATTACAGCGATACACAGAACTTTGAGTAACAAAACAAAGTCCAGGGCATCGCTGCTTTGGCGCTCATTACTTTGAGACTTTCGATGGTTAGTCTCAACAGCCCAGTAATTTCGCTAGCTGCAGTACCCTTCAAACCGGAACACAGTAATGTTTACACACTACTGCTTGGCGGCAGAATATCTGGTACTGCGGTGGTACCTACCTAGATGACCTCCTGCTAAGGAGATCTACCACCAAGTACGCTACGCGCGAAAACCATCACCAACTGGGTCCCGGAGGTTAGACGGCCACCAGGCCGGCCTAGAAGACGGTAGAAAGATAAGCTCGATTTCATTTCATTCATGAAAAGGCAATAATACTCAATAGCAGCAAATAGAGAGGCATGGGAAAGAGGGGCCTTTGGCCAGCCCTGGTCTCTCGGTGATCTCCTTAGCCCTGGTCTCTCGGTGATCTCCTTAGCCCTGGTCTAGTTAGGTGCCGCCGTAGTACCAGATATTCTGCCGCTAAGGTCGCAATGGTCACGGAAACACATGGTTCTATAGGAACCAGATAAATGATAGGATACTTTTATACCTTTTTTGCTTGTAAATAATAGTTATAATACGTACAGGACACCCAGACACAGAATAAACATTTTAAAGAAAGAAAGAAAATAATTTTATTTTGTAACATAGAAAATAACATAAAAATAACAACAAATAGAGACAAACAGTTACAAAATAGGGGCTCACCTCACCATAATACTGGTCATACTAAGTGGTATGACCAGCGCTGGTCTTCCGGCGAGCCCTTGTCGGTCAAACAAAACAGATTACCAACAACAAATATAACAAAACGAAATAAAAAATTCAAACAAACAAACTACTATGTAAATAACTCTTCTCAAAATATCAACATAAACATAACAAAACAAAAACAACAGGCTCACCATCACGCCTGTTACCAAAAGAGAAGATACGATCTAAGATGTGACACGCTTGTCTAGGGGAAACCGATTCATGAAACTAGCGATAACATTATATAGCACTAGTTTCATGTATCAGAGCTTCCTGGGACTTCTGATGAGCACTCAGGAATTTTTAAGGTTGTTACGGAAACCCTTAACGTTATTTTTTACAAATATTTGTTCTGAGTAGGAATTGAACCCACACCTTTTAGCTCATGAAGCAGATACTCTACCACTTGAGCTTCCGGGACGTTCTTGGATGTTTTAAAACCCATGACGTACAACGTTTTTGGTTTTCAAGTATCGTATCGCTGACCTTTGAATGTTGTCGTAATAACAGCTTTATAAACAACTATCTAAAAATAAACGCTCGTAAACATGAGGAGCTGAAAGTGATTCGATACCTACAACATTATCGGTGTTCAATTCTGCAGATACTAGTTTTATGCCACAGCCGATAAACTCATAGGAACTGGTTTTCAGACTTAAAAATAAGCCTATATTTCACTCGTGTACTTATAATACATGCCCTAAAATACGTCAGCAAGTCGCTGCCACAGAGATGTTGACGTAATGTAAATCCCACCAAAAACGTTTCTTTTTTTTCGGGATTTTATGGTTTGGCTACAAAAGCCTTTGAACCATGTCCTTATTTGCGAAGAACGAATTCATGTCTTACATCTATAGTTACAGTCAAAGTCCAGTCCGTGTCAGTCAAGTCCAGTCATGCTTTAGTAAAGTAGTGGCGACTTTCCTTCAAGCTTCGATGGAGTTTTGGAAGCAACACGTCATGTTTCACCACATTATATCATTTTCCCACACTCGCGCTTGTGATTCGGCACTTTATGAATAAAACACCACCATTTTTATGCATAATCACTCGACAAAACACTAGTTTTGGAAAAAAATACAACGAAGCGACACGACTCTTCCCGCGTTCCCGCCAAAACTCCCCACAAAAAACATATTCATGTAAAATGTTGCCAAGACGAGACCATAATATATGAAGACTATTTACTTTCTTGAAGACACTTTTTGTCCAATGTCAAAAAGTAACCAGAACTTGAGCCAGAACTCATACAGAGCCAAGTTTCTAACTCTACACTTGACACTGGCAAATGCACAGAAAGTGCGACGCCAAGTCTGCCTCGGAGGAATAAGAAAACAAGAACTCTACACGCAACTTCACAAACTCAAAATATGTGGTTTGGCAGTTTCGTTGCTACAAGAACTATTGCTTAACACCTTCATTGCCACCACTATTTTCGAGTAGTTCCCAGCGATGCCGCCCTATATTAAATACTAGCACGCCAGGCGTGCTCTCGGCACTGCAAGATGAAATTACATGGGCACATTAGGTGTTTCACTGGCACTGTATAAACGTGAAGTCATAAAAGGCCGTATTTCCTGCTTTATACCCAAATCTTTGACATTATTATATTGTACGTGAACTCGAACGTGAACTCGAACGTGAACGCGAACTCGAACTCGAACGTTTATTGTGACATAAAACAAACAAATTTCGATTACATAAACAATATACGTATGTTATTGGTCCGACAGTGTATGACAAGTTGCCAGAGCATATCATTTCAGCGCACACATTAACACATAGGCTTTTTATCCCGAAAACATGTAGCGGTAGGCGCAACTAGTTATTTATAACAAGGAATCCCTTTATCAATTAATTATCAGACCTCTAGCATTAAAATTTGCGGTAAAGCCCCTAGTTTAAAAGGTTGGGGGATAAAAGTTCCAAATATTAGACTTTTTTTTGTTGTTTGTGTATTAATACTGGCTTACATAGCGAATTTCAGCTTTCTAAGACTTCAGGAAGTACCCTAATAATTTTGATAATCATCAGTGAGTCAGTGATGAAATCAGGGTTTGTTAGATATCAATAAAATTTAAAGGATTAAGAGCTATGCAATTGAAACTTTATTTGATTAATTATACTACTATTGACATCATATTCTGAGAATTTTGTTTATCTGGTATAATCCAAACCCAAGTTATGAAGGTTTGGTCAAAAGCTAAGCATCGCCATCCAGCGCGGCAATGCTGCCAGCATTCTGGCCACATATCCCTCCTCTGACGGACTTTTAGACTAAGTCTTTTGTATACATTTTGTAAATAGTATAATTTAATGTTTTTTTATTTAGTTATAAAGATTAAAAAAATGAAGAGGCTCTTTGAGAAAAGGCAGGTAGTATCCAAGCACTTCTTGGTGGGTTTGAATCAGATTTCAGGCAGCATTTCATCAGGCAGCCCCGTTGGCTCATTGGTAGTATATCTGCCTTGAGTGCTGTAAGGCGTGGGTTCGATTCCCACTCAGGGCAAACATTTTGTGAATAAACAAATGTTTGTTCTGTGTCTGGGTGTTCTGTATGTATTATAAGTATGTTTTTACAAAAAAAAAAGTATTTATGTATTCTATCAGTTATCTGACTTCCATCACACAAGCTCTGCTTAGTTTGGGGTCAGATGGCGCTGTGTGTAATGTCCTACGATATTTATTTATTTATTTATTTATTTGAATTCGTTGTTTTTCTATACTCGTGCAGCCTGAAAGAGAGACAAACATCAGTAAACATATTTGCATTTCAATAACAATTTGAACTAAAATGTTATTATCATTATACAAAATATGTTTATACCTAAATGATCCTATGTCAAAGATCTAAAAGGAGAAACAAATTTTTGTGATCAGGTGACCGTTTGATATTTGATTTGATAACAGCTTAGTTAGGATATTCCCCTTTAAAAAGCACGTGATCTAGGTTTTATTTTACCGTCAGAACATTGCTTATAATGTCTTACACATTATTTTTTTGTAATAGAAAACAACAAATCATTCTATTCTGTGCAGTCGACAGCTTAATGGTTGCTAAAATAAATGAGTAAATATCCTAGGACATTTCACACGGCGCCAGCAAAGCAAAGCTTTTATTATGAGTACCAGATAGCCGATATAATATTTACACATTTTTTTTGTAAATACATACAGAACACCCAGATATATGTAGAACATGCTGTAAATAACTGACAATGTTTGTCACACAAATGTATGAAATGTTTGCCCTGAGTGGGAATCGAGCCCACGCCTTATAGCCCTTGAAGCAGATCCACTACCAAATGAGCTTACAGGACAGTTAAGCCTAGTATCTCTAGCTCATAATCTGGAGGCGTGGGATCGATTCCAATATAGAACTAGCTTACTTAGTTTAGTTTTTAGGGTACGGGACTCCGCTGTCCGTACGCCTGTCTGTCTGTCCGTCTGTTACCAGGCTGTATCTCATGAACCGCGATAGTTAGGCAGTTAAAATATATAGCTGCTATAACAACAGAAAGAACCAAAAAAGCAGAATAAAATACAACAAACGTGATTTTCCCCGTTTTTATTAATAATGGTACGGAACTCTTCGTTTGCGAGTCTGACTCGCACTTGGCCGGTTTTTCTATATTATTAACTTACTGGTTCTTTTTTTTTTAATTGTTACTTGATGTTTATTTAACTTACTGGTTCCAGATACGGAATATATAAAGATGCCGCCAATGTTCCACGTGGATCCCTACGATGAATGCATGGAGGACCCTGAGGGAGTATACTGCTTCGTAGAGGTGCCCCTCGTATCGGATACACACAATTCTCTAATGGAACTTATAACGGTAATTTTCAAGGAAAATCGATCGTTTTAATTCTTCAAACTCATTTAAATAGACTAATAATTAAAAACTAAAAAAAGTATATCTAAAAACGTAATATAGCTAGGATACAACATTATTTAGACAATAGACAATAGACAACACTTTATTTATGACATAAAATACATTTCAACATAATTTACAATACATACATACATACATACATACATACATACATACATACAAAAAATATAAACAATAAACATAAAACATAGAAAAACTTAAAGGTATAATATACAATAAATAAAAACTCGTACTCGTATACAAGGTGAAAAGAGTTGCTTTAATCACAAAATACTACGAAATGAGTTCCAGGAAGATTATGTAGCCAAGTGGTCGCACCGCGGTGTAGTTAGAGAACGGTCTGCTGATGCAATTAGTGTAATAATCCGTGATGATGACCTTACGTTTTTATAAGACCACTTTTACTTGGTGGTAGATCTCCTTAGCGGGAGGTCGTCTAGGTAGGTACCACCGCAGTACCAGTTATTCTGCCGCTAAGCAGTAGTGTGTAAACATTACTGTTTTCCGGTTTGAAGGGTACTGCAGCTAGTGAAATTACCGGGCTGTTGAAACTAACCATCAAAAGTCTCCAAAGTAATGAGTGCCAAAGCAGCGATACCCTGGACTTTGTTTTGTTACTCAGAGTTATGTGTATCACTGCAATGGTCATGGGCAGGCGTTATCTCTTACCATCAGGAGAGCGTCTCGTTCGTATCATTATTTTTTACACAAAATAAAACAAAAACTAAAATCAGCAGCATTCTTATTTTGACATTGTAACGACTTTGCGATTGCAACTCAACTCATGAACGATTAACGCAAATTAAAATTAATAAAAGACTAATTTCATAGTATTTTATGCGAGATTAAGACACGGCGATAAACATAATTATGTTTTCAAGCCGAATTGCATCGAAATCAATTGTCGAATGCGAAACATTAAAAATTACAGTCATTAACGGTAAAAAACCAGCATGACCAGGAAAGAAGGAAGTGATGCCTATGCCCAGCAACTAAACTGAACGTGTATGTCTACTAACTCTGCCTGAACCCTGAAAGACTATCGTCTGAAATGTTTCAGGAATATTCAGCACACACAGTTGGTCACTACAATCATTCTCTTCTTAGGTACAATCTGTGTATTACTAACAAGTGTAAAAAATTCTACGATAATACAACAGCGGACCTAGTTCAGGACCTTGAGGCATGTCTTAATCAAACCATTGAAGAAAACTACGGCTTGAAAACTAAATTACTGGAAAATGACGTTCATTGTAAGAAATCCAAGGAAAAGATAAAAACAGAAATAGCAGATTTATTTATGGTTGCACTTTTGATCGGAATCATGGTGATCAATACTGTCGGAACCCTCTATGATTTCATTTGCACAAATGGAAACAAAGGAGAAGGTTAGTTCAAACAACTCGAAGACTGTTCTAATGTCAAGTTAATATGCCTCTACTTAACTGGGACGGACACAAACAGTATTGTAGCTATTAAAATAATTATTCATGTGACATTTCTAGTCAGTTTCTTTCAAATCCCCTTTTAGATTAACAATAAAAAAGAACTTTTTACTCCGTAACATGACTCCCGTTTGTGAAGTGTTTTAGGTCAGATTTTTATATTTAGATATTAATTATAAGTTGTAATTGTATTAATATCGCGTGTGAAAACTGTAGGCTCATTAACAGAAACTGAATACAATAGTATTTAATATAAAACCTTGTCTTAGTCGGGAGAAAAAAACAATTTATTGATATCATAAAATAGTATGTACAGTCGTACACACAATTGAAAATGTGATACATCTCATTACTAACAATACACACTATGTGGCTTCAGCCGTGTGTTTAGTGGTATCATTCAAAAGTTAGTTGTGTCTTTTACACCGATAATATTTTTTTATTTAACTACGAGCTAACTCGTGGCTAATTGCAGGCAACCTATGCGAAGGATTTCCATAAACATTGATCAACTTTTTCAGGAATTTGTCTGCTAACTAGCTTTTCAATTCGTCGGAATTGGAGAAAACTAGTATCACCACCTCTCGAAGGTCCTGATTCCAGATTAGAACGAATAAAAGGCATCTCGTGTGTTAAGTAAGTGATTATTTCAGAACTACAAAGACAACACGAAACTTGTCAGTATTTAATTTAATATAGTCTGCTTGCTGGAGGCGAGTCCACCACATCGCAGTTACGGGAACTCATACAGTGCCCAGAATTTGCAAACCAGGTGTAGGTTTACTTGGCATCTTTCAATACGCATCAATGCTCACTTTCATTGCCTGACTAATGATATTTGAGAGTTTTAGCAGGAACGCGGGAAGAGTCGTGTCGCTCCGTTGTATTTTTTTCCAAAACTTGTGTTTTGTCGAGTGTTTATGCATAAAAATGGTGGTTTTTTATTCATAAAGTGCCGAATTACAAGCGCGAGTGTGGGAAAATGATATAATGTGGTGAAACTTGACTTTTCGTGTTGCTTCCAAAACTCCATCGAAGCTTTATAGGAAAGTCGCCACTACTTTACTAAAGCATGACTGGACTTGACTGACACAGACTGGACTTGACTAAGACTGGACTTTGACTATAACTAGCTACGAGGACACTTATATTTTCAAGTTTCAAAAGTTAACTTTTGAAACTTGAAAATATATAAATACTTGACACTGGCAAATGCTAAAACGCGACGCCAAAACCAAAGAAAAAAAAAATGATATTTGATATGATTCTACCAACGCTACATTGGATGTTTTTTCCAACAATTAATCTTTTTTTGTTTTTAATATAAAAGTAATGAAAGTCTCCTGATGGTAAGAGACAATGCATGCCCATGACCATTGTGGCGATACACAGAACTTTGAGTAGCAAAATAAAATCCACGGCATCACTGCTTTTACTTTCGATGGTTAGTCTTAATAGCTCAGTAATTTCTTTTTTTCTTTTTTTTTTAATGGTTGACAGGTCAGGAATTTGACCACAGCTCACCTGATGTTAAGTGAAGGTGTGGTCGAAGATGGTAAAGCACACCTAGCCTGGAATGGAACTGGCTCTCAAATGAGGCTGCCGGAACACACCGTTAGATGCTTGGCGGCAGATTTTCAACTTGAGGGTGGTAGCTAGCCAGCCGAGTACTAGAAAGTACCCTACCACCATGCTATGGTTTCCTCACGATGTTTTCCTTCACCGGCAGCTCAAGCTCATTGTTGGGGTTTGAACCCACGCCCTTCGGCATGCGAACCTACCGCGCTAACCACTGAGCTATCATTGCTACAATTCAAAAATTTCTCTAGTTGCAGAGTACCCTTCAAACCTAAACACGGTAATGTTTACACACTATTGCTTGGCGGCAGAATATCTGATACCTATTTACACGACATCCTGCTCTACCACCAAGGAAAGTATTCTGAGGTTGTCCTTGACAGGCCGAAATATTTTATGATATTTTATCAATGACAATAGGGTTGTTGTTGTTGAATACGAAAGAAAATTTATTAGTTTACATAATTAAAACTGATCCAATTTCGCTTGTGAATTTCAGAGTTATCTCGACCGCGTTCGTAGTGATGGCGCATACTAGTATTTCTTCTGTATATTTTATTGAAAACACACATTTTATAGAAGATGTAAGTTCAACCTTTCAAACACTTTAATTAACTAGAAATAATTTAAACTTTCATAAACAAAAGAAAAACAGGGCAACAAAGAGACGAATGAGTAGCTCTCCTGATGGTAAAAGATAATCTCATGACCATTGCAGCGATACACAGAACTTTGAAAAACAAAACAAAGTCCGGGGCGTCGCTGCTCCGGCACTCATTACTTTTAGACATTCGTTGCTAAATCCCAATACCAACAGAAAATAAAGATAAAATTATACATCCATTTAAAGATAAAATAATTGCTGGCTGGAATGAAAATTACATTAGTACACAGATTTTTTCAGGTAAATGATGTTGCAAAGTTTAGTTTCATTTTTATTAAAAATAGAAACTTAATTCCGTTACTATTAATATGATTATTTGCTTTGCTTTCTTACTATACTCACTAAAATATTCTATATTGTTTCTAAATTAATTCGAAATGTTTTTCAGCTTTACAAAAATGTTGCTGTCCAATTCCTGGGAAGTGCGACTATCGTGGTGCAGACCTTCTTCGTAACGTCCGGGTTTCTGCTCAGTTATAACCTGGAGCTGATGAGTGAGAGGAACAGCTTCAAGGTCAACTGGATGCTGGTGCCAAAAGGCATACTCTTGCGGTGGATCAGGTTCTGGATCAACATTTATACAATCGTAATATTTAATAATGCTTATCGTAATTACTTAGATTGTTTTTGAAATAATGTATGATTGCGATTTGTCTAAAACAAATGGCGCTTATTCCTGATTTTTTATTCAGACTTCTTGTTTCAGACTGACTCCCCCCTACGCCTTTGTGTTGTTCTTCACGGTAACGATCAACAAATACATAATCACTGGACCCCACTGGCATGTGAGTGCAATATTCATGTTTTCTGTAAACTCTGAAGTTTAAGTTTTCCTCGCTGCTTTTTTTAAATGTAAAACTAATGAGACGAATAAGACGCTCTCCTAATATAAAGAGATAACGCCTTAATAATAGAGAATAACGCCTTGAGATAATGACCATTGCAGCGATACACAGAACGTTGAGTAACAGAACAAAGTCCAGGTATTTTGTTCAATATTTCTGGTGCGGACAATAAAGAGTTACTACATCTACGTCATTTTATAGTAAACATATTTATTTTTTCAGCTCGCTGGCATGACCGAAATAGTAGACTGCAAGCGATACTGGTGGCAGCATCTCCTGTATATCAACAACTACAACGACGTGTCGCAATGCATGCCGCACGCCTGGTAATATCTTATTTTTCCAGGATAAGGCTTGAGGCACCACTTCTTGACAAGCAAGGTGTTTGACCACAGCTCACCTAGCCTGGAATGGAACCGGGTGTTAAGTGAGGCTAAGTACACACGGATAAGTGGTTTGGCGGCAGATTTTCAGCTAGAGTGTGGTAGCTAGCCAGCCGAGTACTAGAAAATACCCTACCACCATCCTATGGTTTCCTCACGATATGTATCCTTCATTGGCAGCTCAAGCTCATTGTTGGGGTTTGAATTTGAACCTATGCCCTACGGCGTGTGAACTGACCGCGCTAACCATTAAGCTATCATCGCTACAAAAATCGTTTTCCTTCAATTACATTAACATAATAAAATATAAGTATTTTCTAATAACGTATTGGAACTTTTAACTTTGCAGGTACTTAGCGTCTGATGCGCAGTTGTACATCCTAGGCCTCCTAGTTTACGTGCTGTGTCGGAGCGCTTCCATGCGAAAAGTGGTGTTGGGATTGCTGATGGTGATCGCCATCATCATCCCCGTGGGCCACACGTACTGGCAGGATTTGGACGGAATACTGATCGCATCACCGGAGTGAGTTCTCTTGCAACTAGAATATATGAAATATAGCCCACTACCACACATACACGCACGTAGAAAATTCCACTAGATAGTGGAATTTTCTTGGGTACGTACCTAGTTCTAGATTTTAAGTAAGATCAGGTTTTTAATAATAAGCTGTGTCAAATTAGTTTAATTTAAGTCCTCATCACTGTTGGAACTGGCACGACTGTTAAGCGGAAATAAACTAGTTATATACCTTGAACATTTTACATTTATAATATTAGTGGGATTAGCACTTTGTTTTTTTACACTAACATGTGTTTCAGAGTGATCCTCCGCTTGTTTCTGGGTGATCGGACCTTCATGTACCTGTACAAGCGCGGGCACACCAACATGTTCAACTACCTCGTGGGGCTGAGCGTTGGTTTCCTGGTTTATCATGGGCAGAAGGTCGAGTTCGACGTGCAAAAATATAAAGTAAGCCAAGTGTTCACACAAGAAAGCAACAAAATAAACCTACCACATCAGCTTGCCCCTAGCCACACATCTTTTGCGAGAGGTCACTCCGTTAGTCTGCAGTGTGCTCTAGGTTTTCCATGCTTGCCGATTATTAACAGTTTTTCAATGATCCTTCCTTGGGATTCCCTCGGAGTTCCGACATTGGGTTCTTCAAAAGGCGAGTTAATAGAATCTTAAAAGGTCGCCAACGTATTTGTAGTGCTATTGCAAATATTTATCTAATATATAATATATTAATATGATATTTATCTTCTTTCTTTTTGTTTTTTTTTTTAATATCTATGGCTGATGGTGATTGCTTATCATCATGCAACCCGTCAGCTTGATTGCCTCTTGGCATAAAGAAAACTTAAAAAAAAAGAATTAACCCCGTACGGTTCCATGGATCCACGACATCAGACCCATAGCTTTTCATATGTAGATTAGAGAGAGAGACACTTGTGTCCAGTAGTAGATTGATACAGATATAATAATGGTGATCATGAATAAGGCTTTGTGGACGTCAAACTAACCAACCAAATTGTAGCACGACGTTTAAGTTTTCTGTTACTCATGTTGATGGAATACAAGAGTTCTTGCTTCACTAAAACACAATATTCTGCGGCTAAGCAGTACTGTGTTTTGGATTGAAGGGTACTGTAGTAAAATTGCAGGGCTGTTGAGACTAACTATTAAAAGTCTCAATGTAATGAGCGCCAAAGCAGTGATGCCCTGGACTTTGTTTTGCTACTAAAAGCTATATGTATCGCTGCAATGGTCATGGACAGGGGTTATATCTTACCATCAGGAGAGCGTCTCGATCCCCTCATTGTTTTTACATAAAATAAAATTACTGTTTCCAGAAATACCGCATCTTGTTCTACTCCATAATACCCCTTGAAGTAGTCATGATCCTAACCGGCTGCGTATTCTACCGCGACGGGCCCAGACCCTCGCTTGCTGTGAGGATGCTGTTCTCAGCCTACCAGAAGCCAGTCTGGGGTATTTTCTTCGGGATCGGGATGATAGCTGTCATATTCAAATATGAACGTAAGTGGTGCACGAAATGCGATACGTTAAGCAAATCAAATCATTTATTTCAGATATGTGTACTATGGTCAATTGTCCAAATATAATGGGACAGTCAAGTCTGGCAGCCACAACACTAAGAACGCAGCCACAATAAACGCGTTATTGTTTTATGTACAATTTATAATTGTTCTGGGCAAAAAAAAAAAAAATGTAACGACTGAATGCGTTGTTTTTTTTACCGTTGACAGTCTAGGTATTTGATCACAGCTTACCTGATGTTAAGTGACGGTGTGTTCGAAGATTGAGGACCACTGGCGTTCAGACATGGGGTCGTCTGGCGCCAGTTGTTATTGGTCCTCGAGGTGGGTCACGACAAGCCATGTTATGGCATGTCGCGACGGCAAGAGGGACCCGACCCCAGGAGTTGGTCTGGTGACGGGCTCTCCACGTGTCCCTCTGATGAGCTGAGGGCGCAGTGGAGGAGCCGAGTGGGAGGGGGTTGCGGAATGGGGGGAGTGCCGGTCTGGCGATCCCCATTGCAAGCAACCAAAGTGGCAGGCAGCGGGGCCACTTATCTGACCCGTCGCATGGAGACCAGGGGCGTACGGACATGGGGCTGTCCGACGCCCATTTGCTGGTTTGGTCTCCGAGGTGGATGACGATGTGTCGGGTGTTCGGACACATCGTCATTGTTGCGGGGTGAGCTTAGGCTCCCCGAGGCGGGTCCGCGAGGACAAGCGCTGTCGAGGCCGCGGTAGAGTGCGAAATTGGCCCGCAGCCTCGACACAAAGCGCCGAGTTGGAACACTCCAGGGTTTTTAGTGGGTAGGCCGTCATTAGGACGGAGAGTCCCACATAACCACCGTGCCCGCCCCAGGGCCGGTGGTATACACAAAGTATTTTCCCTGGACAAAAAAAAAAAAAACGGTGTGCTCGAAGATGGTAAATCACATCTAGCCTGGAATGGAACTGACTCTCAAGTGAGGCTGCCGGAACGCACCATTAGATGCTTGGCGGCAGATTTTCGACTTTAGGGTGGTAGCTAACCACCCGAGTACTAGAAAGTACCCTACCACCATGATATGGTTTCCTTCACCTGTAGTTAAGCTCATTGTTGGGGTTTGAAGTTACGCCCTTCGGCATGCGAACTGCCTGCGCTAACCACTGAGCTATCATCGCTATTAAAAAAACGTTGTATTCCAGGATTAGTGCGTGGTGTGGTGGAGTGGAGCGGATGGACGGTCCTGTCGCGTCTCTCTTACTGTGCATACTTACTGCACTTACTGATCATACGACTCTTCATAGCCAATACCGCCATGACACGTATTACCAAGATCTCCGTGGTGAGTGGCAAGAAGAGGGGCGAGCGGGGGCTAGGGAGGGCAAGGGTGCCAACAACACAAGAGTCAGCATTCTGAACCTTATTGACGTGCAGTAACGTGATCACTCGTTCATATATTGTGACAATACCAGCCGCGCCCCACGATTTTAGCCGCGTTTTCAAAAAAAGTAGAAAGTAGTAAAAATTTGCCTATCGTATGGGTAAAATAGATATGGGGCCTTTCATAAGCACTCAGGGGCTTTGCTTTGTTTACAAGCTAGGTGTTTGACCACAGCTCATCTTTTGTTAAGTGACCGTGTGGTCGAAGATGATAGGGCTCCTAACCTAGAATGAACTGGCTCTCAAGTGAGGCTGCCGAGACACACCGCAGATTTTTAACTTAAGGGTCTTAACTCTACCACTATGCTATGGTTTCCTTTACCGGCAGCTCAAGCTCATTGTCGAAGTCAACCCCAAACCCATCGCTAAAAATGGTATTTTTGATGACATGGGGGATGAGAGGTGTCTGTATGATGACAACGTCAACAATGTCGTATGCTGATTGTTTATTTCCCTAGTTATTGGCACACCACGGCTTCTACTTATCATATTACTAGCTGCGCCCCGCGGTGTTACCCGCTACATGTTTTCGAGATAAAAAGTAACCTATGTTTTAATCTAGGGTATCAGCTACCTCCACACCAAACTTCATCCAAATCCGTTCAGTAGATCCATCCATCTACCCATCTATCTATCCACCTATCCATCCATCCATCCGTCCGTAAAAACGTTAATAGGTACGATTTTATGTCGATAAAAAAACGAACTAGTAATAATCTCTTATTTTTTTTAAATAACTTAGTCATTTATAAAATTAGTGCCATTATGTTAACCCTTAACACAGCAGGCTTTTAGGGTTCCGTACACAAAGGTAGTTAAAGTGACCCCAAATTATAACGAGGCCGAGGGCGTCTGTTAGAGTTTGTCTGTATTTTTTTGTCTATATGTGGCGTCATAGACGTTCTTTCCCCTCAGATGGAGCACATATTCTTCTCGCTGGCGGTGACGTACCTGGCCGCGCTGCCGGCCTGGCTGCTGCTGGAGCAGCCGGTCGCGCACCTGGTCTCGGCCCTGCTGCGCCCGGAGACTCGCAGCCAGGACACTGGTGAGCCACAACCAGAGTTGCCAGATTTTGATCCCGATTTTGGCGGGACGTCCCGATTTTTGAATCAAAATTAAAAGTCCCGCTTTTCGGGGATGACTCGTCTCCTTGCGCATACACGTTCACTGCCTGTATTCCTGTCCCCCAAATTCAGATGATCATGAATTATGATCAGACAAAAGCTCCCAGTGAGTAATATTATTCTTTGGACAAAAGCTACTGAAATACTCTTTCCAGAAATTAACTTATAGTAGTTCTTGGCAAACCGAGGTCTTATAAGACCTTTTTTATATTTTGACAGGCTAGACTTTACATAATATATAGTTACATATATCTGGACTTTTTATTTTTATATTTGGACAAAATAGTTTGTGATATAAACAAATGTTTATTCTGTGTCTGGGTGTTCTGTATAATATATACTAGCGGACGCCTCGCGGTTACACCCTGCGTAGTTCCCGTTCCCGTGGGCATACAGGGATAAAAAGTAGCCTATATACTAGCCTATATAAAAAGTAACCTGGATAGCGTAGCTTCCCAACGGTAAAGGATTTTTGAAATCGGTCCAGTAGTTTTGGAGCCTATTCATTTCAAACAATTAAATCTTTCCTATTTATAATAGTTTAGATAGATAAATTATAAGTAGGTATGTGCCTATTTACAAAAAAAAAGTATTTAAGTATTCTATCAGTTATCTGACTTCCATAGTACAAGCTTTGCTTAGTTTGGGGTCAGATGGCGCTGCGTGTAATGTCCTGCGATATTTTTTATTGTAGATGTTTGACCACAGCTCAAGCTAAGTGACGGTGTGGTAGAAGATGGTAAGCACACTTACCCTGGAATGGAATGTAATATTTGTTCTGAGTGGGAATCGAACCAACACCCTACAGCTGTTGAATCAGACACGAAATGAGCTAACAGGGCATTTTGTCACAGTTTGACGCTAGATGGCGCTGTGTGAAGTGTCCTCCGATACTACCTATTTAAAGCTACGAAATTTCGTGTCATTTCAATATTAACAATAATCTGTATTTACGATGTTACAGATAAAAGCAATAATCAAGCAATCAACAAGGAAGAGGATAAAAAAAGCACACTCGATAAACAGCTGACCCGCGTCTGACCGGTACATATTTAAGACAAAATATTTTATTGAATAATCCAAGGACTTCGAAAATTAAGATTTAAGTTGGCTCGATGCCCATACAAATATTTTTCCCCATTTTTGGACAAATGGAGTATAATTTTGCAGTGAAATCACAGCTACTGGCATTTATTTTGGTCTTTATTTGCGGTAAATCGCGATGACTTGAATAAAACAGTAGATTATTTATTAGCAAAAATGAAAAAAATTGTTTGTATGGAAATCGAATCGTATTATTTTCCCTCTCACCGCAATAAATGTGCTTATAATAATAACAAATCACGCGGGAAAAGTACGATTTTAAATTGTTTTTTTTTATCAGCCATAGCACGTTCATGTATTATGCCAATTCACTTAAAATTGTATCATGGTATTTTTTTATCTGTATACATAAACATAGAGACATATTCAACGTGTCTATTCTGTGTAGGCACTACACATTACACAGATCCGGATAGGTGTCTATATATTTTAGTAACTTTTTCTTACAAACTATAATGTAATTCTAATATTTCGACGTCGCTGCTGAACATCAGGATATGGGCAAACGCAAACCTACATGTAATTTATTAAATAACATAACTATTCATAGTTTTTAAGGGTCCATCGTTGTCTTTGTATATAATTGGGGAACGTGGAGGTAAAGTGTGAGAATCCCTGGTGCAGTATTATCGAAATGTGACTGATTAAAATTTGAATTTGCATCTGTTATATTTGTTTTTTTTTTTTACTTTGAGTTTCTAATTACTTGAAACAAATTGTGTATTATTGTTTTTATAACATTGATTAGTACCTGATATAAAACTTTTTCAATTACAAAATTATAGTAGAACACAGGGAATCCTAATGTAGAGGGAATCAACGTTCGTCGTATTAAAATAAACAAAATATAATATCCTAAATTAACACTATTTTTGCTTAAAAAACTTACTATAAAAGTCCGTCAGAGGAGAGATATGAGGCCGTCACGAGATTCTCGTCATGTGGGAGGGTGATGTCGACGAGCGCTGCCCGGCGTTGGGCTCGGTCGACCACCACGATATCAGGCTCATTGGCGACAATAGTCCTGTCCGTGATGATAGACCGGTCCCAGTAGAGCAAAGCACGACCACTTTCGAGAACTGGCGCTGGTGCGTACTTAATATTAATTATTACCTATTACGGCAGTTGTTGGAGGATTTACGTTTCGTCTTTCAAGAGGTTAAGATATGCTAAATACGTCAACAAACAAATAAAAAGATACATACATATATACTTTCTGAAACGCAATAGATTAGAAACGGATGTATAAGCGGAACGGGAGACGCAGACAAATAAATATACAAGTATACAACGCTACCTCCATTAGGGTTCCGTCACTGAAGGACCATCTAACCTGACCATCACACATATTTTTCTATCGATAGCACCAAAGTTACAAGTCATATTTAAATAATTGTACCTATTATATGAAAACTAGCTGTTATTGCGATAAAAAGTAGCCTATGTGTTAATCCAAAGTCTCAGTTACCTTCCTACTAAATTTTCTCCAAATCTGTTCTATAGTTTTTGCGTGAAAGAGTAACAAACATCCATCCATCCATCATTAAATTATTAATTCCATCTATTAAATGATCTATAGGTTTATGCCACAAATATTTTATGAGAATATAGTGAACCGGTATGGAACCCTCGGCGCATGATTCGACTCGCACTTGACTATAATTTTTTTTGTATATTTCTACATGACAGTGCAAAAAATTTATTGTGGTATCAGAATGTATCAGTAAAGAAGGTTTCATACTCGACTGAAAAATTAAAAATCACTGTCTGACAGCCTCGTTAGTTCATTAGGTAGAATATCAGCTTTAAGAGCTGTATGGCGTGGGTTCGATTCCCGCCGGGACAAACATTTATGTGATAATAAATGATTCTTATATGTCTGGGTGTTCTGTATGTATCATGTACTTGTGTGTGTGAAATGTTTTACAATATACAATAAAAATGTGTAAATGTTTTTGTTCACTCCGTAATATCTGAGCAGATTTGGATAAAATTAAATTGTACCAATAACTCGTACAACTGCAGCTAATATTTTCAGAGAATAAAGTTGAAATTATACAACCAACAAATAATTTAAAAGAAGTAATTCCTTGAAAGATTAAATTGCTTTTAACTGAGTTGCCATGACCAATTGTGTTGTAACCTATTATATTAATAAATAGCTTAAAGGTGGGAGAAATTATAGCTAGATCGGTAGGCTTGGTGGTCAGGGTCCTTCGGGCCCCCTGAGGCTAAGGACCCCGGACCACGGCGCCAAGCTACCGGCAGGGCTCAAGCTGCCGGTGGTTAGGGCTGCAGAGTGAGGAACCTCCTCACAATGCGCGCCGTGTCAAGGATCACTGCCTTTTGAAGCTGACCCTTGACCCAACCGTCTAGCGAGAGTCTCTTAAGATATTATTGTTATCATTCATCCATAACACTGTTAATTTTTAGTTACCACCAATGTGCTCACAACCTAAGTGCCCTAATCTAATCAACGGCAATCAACGAACATGTTTGTTGCTTATCCCTGGACTCTTCAGTTTGAGAACTATAAATACGATCCGTGACGACGCTGTCTAGTTACTGTACGTTCAAAACAACAAGCTAGCGTCCACGCCTCCTATTTGTTTACTATCAAACATCCAAATTTAACTTCAGTAACCATTCAAACGCGAGACATGGCGCACGCGGCTGTCGCGGACGCAGAGCGAATTCTGCGAAAATCACTGAACACAATAGCAAGCGATCTGAAATACGAAGACCCAGATGTCAAAGTGTCTCCAATTTCGACGGAGGGCGCAAACTTTACTTCCTTCCTATTCGAAGCCACTATTTCGAGCAAGGACAAGGATGATATCAGTTTATTCGCCAAAGTAGCTGCCGTTGGCGAGAAGTTCCGATCGCAGGGGGACATACAAGTCTTCAACGTGGAGCGAGTGTTCTACACGGATTTGGCGGTGAAGTATCGCGAGCTAGAAGAGAAACACGGAGTACCCGATCAGCACCGGTTCAAAACACCTAAAATCTATGCAATCGAATCCACGCTTTACAAAGAAACATTTGTAATGGAAAACCTCGCGACCAAGGGCTATGGTCTCCACGATAGATTGAAATCGGTCGACTGGGATTACGCTGCGTGCGCCTTTACTGAAGTAGCGAAGATGCACGCACTGTCGATGGCCCTGAGACACGAAAGGCCTGAAGAGTTTAAAGAATATTTGGGAGTATTTAAATTCATGTTTGATATGAATCCTGAAAAATCGGGTGATTTAAAAATGATGATGGAGCAGGGAATGCAGAAAACGCTTGGAGTAACTCGAGATCAATACAAGGGTAAGCTCATGGCTTTCCTTGGGCAGGTGATGGCTGGAGGAGGAATGGATAGCTTCGCGAAGTTCTACGCCCACGGTGACTTCCCCGTCATCAGACATGGAGACTTCAGGCCGAGCAACATCATGCACAAAGTGAATGAGGTAAGATTTCGGCACAGAAGAAACCACTAATCAGAAGAAACACTAATATTATAAATGTGAAAGTTTGGATGGATGGATGTTTATTAGTCTTTCACGCAAAAACTACTGAACGGATTTGGATGAAATTTGGTATGGAGGTAGCTGAGACCTTGGATTAACACATAGGCTACTTTTTATCCCGAAAACATGTAGCGGGTAACACCGCGGGGCGATTACCGAGCACAGACCAAAACAAAATGAAGTTTTTTAGGTAAATTCTTTTTTATTTTTTTACTTGGTGGTAAAACTCTTTAGCTGGAGGTCATTTAGGTAGATACCATCACAGTACTATATATTCTTCCGCTAAGCAGTAGTGTGTAAACATTACTGTTTTTCGATTTGAACGGTATTGCAGCTAGTGAAATTACTTGGCTGTTGAGACTAACCAACGAAAGTCTCAAAGTAATGAGCGCCAAAGCAGTGATGCCCCGGACTTTATTTTGCTACTGTAAGTTCTGTGTATCGCTGCAATGGTCATGGACATATGTTATCTCTTACCATTAGGAGAGCGACTCGTTCGTCTCATTATATATACATTTAAAAGTATATACGTAAATTACTGCTTGATGTTTTAGTACATGAAAACGATTCATGCGTTCGATGGACGTAGTCAATTTTCCACGGCAGTTATCTGGCAATTGAGTTTGGGCGGTAACTATACACACACATCGTCAAGCCATCCTGTTCTAACAAATTCTATTTATAGCGAATCCATTGCGCACTATGTCTCTATAAAACCTTGTAAATAAGTACATCTGACATGAATGAATACAATTCATGAAACTACATCGTTATGTAGTTTCATGAATTGTATTCATTTGTTGTTAAATTACGGGAGCACTTGTTAAGTTTTTAAAATCTAAAAATAAAACTAGACGTTGCCGATTTGGAGTCTTTAATATTAATTAATTAAAACTAGTACAAGACTATGCTACGCGTGGTGTGGTGGTCCAGTCGCCGGGACTGTCTACTCGGCGGGATGAGTCAGACATTTAAGAATTAGACATTAATATATAACATACATTAAGTCAGGAGTCTGGAGTGGAGACCATGGACCGGCAAGCGCAGCGTAGGACGTCCACCCATAAGGTGGACAGACGACCTAGTAAAGACCGCAGGAACGCGCTGGATGCGGGCCGCTTCCAACCGGTCTTTGTGGAAGTCAATGGGGAAGGCCTATGTCCAGCAGTGGACGTCCTGCAGCTGAAATGATGATGATGATGATGATACATTAATCGAGAATTGAAGGGCCAGGGGGATACAAAACTAGCTACCTAACCTAGTTTATTTTATGGTTTTAAATGTTATTTTTCTGGTTGACAAACTAGCTATTTAACCATAACTTACCTGATGTTAAGTGACGGTGTGGTCGAAAGTACTAAAAATATTTAAAAAAAAAAACTTTGTCCATAAACGTGTTATTACTTATAACAATGACAAACAATTAATATTTGTGATGTACACATAACGTAACTAAATAAACATAACTTTTTTTTTACTGATTAACACAATCTCAGCTAAGATTACGCGCTTATGGGTCGATAGTGAGATAAACAAACCAAAACACGCGTCGTTTTTTTTAAAATAAAAACAATACTTACCTTTTGGGTGTAGGACACATACAAAACGTGTCAACACACGAGAGCCTATTCAAATTCAAATTCAAATTATTTTAATGACATAAAAACGTTATAGGTACATTTACAATTATGTCACAAAAAAAGCAAAAAATGTACATTAAAAAAAAAATATACTAGCAAAAAATAAATAAAATCATAATAACAATAGTAATCATCAGTATAAAACATCGTCAAGAGTAATAGAGCTGTTACACTTATCCCATTGATCGGTCAAATTTTCACAATAAGTCAAAAAATATGCTAAGATGCATTTCCAGTTGTCAAATAAAATGCTAAATATATAATATAATATAATACTAACATGAGTATGTTCATTGTGTATTGAGTTGAGCAAGACTCTCTCCTGATGGTAGGAGATAATCATGTCATTTGGGAGACCGTCTGACTTCCAATCTGGAGGTCTTGGAAGTTTAGATCCCACGGCACGCATTTGTCTTCTCTAAGTTATGTACATACTAGCTGCGCCCCGCAGTGTTACCCGCTACATATTTTTGGGATAAAAGTAATTTATGTGTTAATCCAAGGTCTCAGCTATCTCCATACCAAATTTCATCCAAATCCGTTCAGTAGTTTTTGCGTGAAAGACTAACAAACATCCATCCAAACTTTCACATTTATAATATTAGTGGCATTGCCCATGACTTCAAACGGCGAAGGAAAACATCGCGAGGAAAACTACATGTCGGAAAGTTAATTTTAAAAAAAGTTCTCGAAGGTGTGTGAAGTCTACCGACACGCACTTGGCTAGCTTGGTGGACTATGGCCAAACATACTTTCACAAAGAGAGAAGGCCAGTTTACAAAGACAGAGCTGATTCATCGAAGAATATCCGATAGTATCCTATAAGAACTTATTACCCGACGAGGTCTACTAGTTGGTCTTTTCGTCTAGTCTACTATACAAACAGCTTTCCGTCTCACCTAAGATTTCGTTTATTCCAGGATGGGAAGGCAGACATCGTGGTGGTGGACTTCCAGACACTCCTAGCTGGAAACCCCGTCATCGACCTGTACTACTTCATCTTCCTCGGAACAGATAAGGCGTTCCGTGACAAATACTACAACCGCCTGGTGGAGCACTACTACTCTGAACTGAGCGCAGCAATGACCAGGCTGGGCCTGGTCCCGGAGGAAATCTACTCTAGGAAGAAGTTTGATGATGATATGAAAGAGGTAAGACGGATGTCCTCGACCTTGAAAATGTATGTAGCTAACTATGGAAACTGGCGTGGTTTTGATCCGCAGCAGGAAGTTTTTTTTATGGTTGACAGGCTTGGTGCTTGTCCACAGCTCACCTGATGTTAAGTGACGATGTGGCCGAAGATGGTAAACACACCTAGCCTGGAATGGAACTGGCTCTCAAGTGAGGCTGCCGGAACACACCGTTAGATGTTTGGCGGCAGATTTTCAACTTGAGGGTTGTAGCTAGCCAGCCGAGTACTAGAAAGTACCCTATCACCAAGCAAATAGTTCACGCAATCATAGTTCCAGTCAATAATAATTTTATTTACAAAAACGGATTAAATGTTACCTACAACCTACAACCTACAACCAAAAACAACCAAGAGTCCATCAGAGGAGGGCAACGTGGCCAGAATGCTGGCAGCACGTATTGCTGCAATCGTCATGGGCATAAGGATGTCATTGAATTTATGGCAAGACGTATTTAGTGTAATAGTACGGGCCCCTGGTTGTGCTTCGGCAGTATGGTTTCGTGTCATCCTCCTTAGACATCCTGCTTAATTTTCAAAGAGAAGCGACAGTCGTTCTTGATTAGAACAGATTAATTTAAATTAGTCAAACTAACAATCCTAACCGCGGGACATCGAGTTACAAGGCCTTTTTAATAATCAGTAGTGAATTTCAACTGGACCAAACATTGCCCAACAGTTTATTACGCCAATAGAAATAATCACAATCATATTTATGTTATACCTAATATAAACAAATAATAAATCTAAATTATTAATTTTTAATCAATTAACCTGCCTGTGCATGTATTATACATGTAAACCTTCCTCTTGAATCACTTTCTCTATTGATGGAAACCGCATTAAAATCCTTTGCGTTGTTTAAAAGATCTAAGCGTACCGACGGCGGGAAGCGACATTGTTGTAGATAGTTTATACTAAATCTTATAAATTAATTTATTTAACAGTCTTTTTGAACTAAACTGAAACAAACTAATTTTCTAGGATTAATTTTTATAATTATAATTACTCCCGCTCCGGTTCGTTCCTGGTGCAGAGGTTGGCCATTGCCATTCAGCGCGGAAATGCGGCGAGTGTGATGGGCACCTTTGCGCCGGGAACGGTCAGGGGCGGGTTGTTTTAGTTTGACAATTTATTTATTTGTTTTATTATTATTAGTATTTTTTTACTTTATAAATAGTTTTATGTTATTTTTAGTATAAACCAACACTGCTTGTATTATAAATTAAAATTATAATTATATTAAAGCTAAAAAATAAAAAATAAAAAATTATAATTATAAAATATATATTTAATTATTATGTGGTGAAGTGAAACTTTCAACATCATATGTTTCATATCATGAATTCAACTCGCACTTGGTTGGTCACTCTAATTTTTTTTTTATTCAATCGTAATATTCTTTTCAGAATCTGGTGTACGGCTTGTTGGTAGGTTTGATGACCTTATCACTGGTGACGGTGGACATCGCAGAAGCTCCCAAAGTCACCGGCGACCACGACATGTCTTCCTTTATGGCAATGAAGCTTAGCTCCACCTTCGAAGAGAGGATCAACGAGATTTTTGAAGATTTCGTCAATTGGGGAATCTTGTAAACTCCTCATTTTACTTGGTGATAAATTTCCTTAGCTGGAAGTCGCCTAGGTACCACCACCGCAGTACCAGTTATTCTGCCGCCAAGCAGTAGTGTGGAAACATTACTGTGTTCCGGTTTGAAGGGCACTGCAGCTAGCACAATTACTGGGCTGTTGAGACTAACCATCGAAAATCTCAAACTAATGAGCCCCAAAACAGCGACGCCTCAGACTTTGTTTTGTTACTCAAAGTTCTGTGTATCGCTGCAATGGTCATGGATACGCGTTATCTCTTACCATCGGGAGAGCGTCTCGTTCGTCCATAAAAAAAGTCGTAAGCAGATATGCCTTAGTCAAAGGTTCGTTATCTAGCCATTTTGGAGAATATAATTTTACCAATTTCCTCCAGAATGTTCTGTCGGGTATACTTACTGCTTATAGACTGTATTATAGTTCCTTTGGAACCGATTTGTAACTTTAGGCATAACACTAGTTATATAACATTTATATACTACTACAAATGCCTACATTCGTACATACGTAAAGTATGATTATATATAAGCTCTTATTTTTAAACAAAATATATGGTTTTTGGTTATTAAGTTTAGTTTTGGTAAGGGGACGTTAAGTTATAATAATACTCCACTTTTGTTTTGTATTCCTGTCGGATTGCGTATCTTTTAAATTGAAATTCAAACAAAAAATTTAATTACATTTTTTTTAAATATATATTTGTGTACTTTTTCCTGATTCAAAGTTAGCAGTTGATTATTCGGTGCTTTATATAGCTAGCTAACCTAGCTATTTTAAAAACATTAATATACATTTTACTTACTAGATAATAACAAAATATTGTCCGCAACATTTTAACAGTTCTTGTCAAATTATAAATGGCAAAATGTGGACAAACACAAATGCTTTACCATCTTCGACCACACCATCACTAAATATCAGACGAGCTGTGGTTAAACACCAAGCTTGCCAAACATAAAAACCAAAAACGAAATCCCACTAATATTATAAATGTGAAAGTTTGGATGGATGTTTGTTACACATTGACGCAAAAACTACTCAACGGATTTTGCTGAAATTTGGTATGAAGGTAGCTGAGACCCTGGATTAACACATAGGCTACTTCTTATCCCTAAAACATGTAGCGCGTAACGTCGCGGGGCGCAGCTTATATCAATATACGTAACTATATTTATTATTTATTTTCGTTATAAAATTAACACGTACTTTAGTATAGTAACACTACTTATCTCTATCATAAAAAACGCATACGGGTCACTCAATCAATTACTGAAGTACATAAATGTAAGCGTTAATACTTCAAACGTGGCATGAATCACTTATTTTATCAATAAGTCAGCAATGATAATAATTATTACATGTGATTATTAAAATGAAATAAATGCGAGTACATTTTATTATCACAATTGACACAGCCCCAATCAGCACATCACTAAATATGTACAAACATCATCAGTATGCCTGTAGTTGTATCGGAAGTATTGTACACCAAACATATTGAAGGTCACAATAACACGTTTCTCGTTTGATTAAAGCATTACGTAATTCAGACTCATTGATACTCACAAAGCAACGGATTTATTCAACGAAGCTACTGCGACTTGCGGTCACTAGCCGCCGTGACTGACTGCTTGCAGTGCTAGCAGTATTAGTGACAGTGTCTACCAAGTCGCGTACCATGGCACACGCCGAACAAATATTCCGCGATTTGTTGAAAAACATCGCGATCGAACAAAAATTTACAAACTACGACCTTACAGTAACTCCGATAAGTACTGGAGGTGCAAACTACACGTCTTGCCTATTCTCAGCAACAATATCCGAAGGAAACGAAGAGCTAAATGTCTTCGCTAAAGTTGCCGTCATTGGGGAAAAGTTGCGCTCTCAGTTCCCGATGAAACTGTACGATATCGAAAGGTTCTTTTACACAAAACTAGCGAAAGTCTTCCGTCAGTTAGAAGAGAGTGCAAACGTACCTAAAGACGATAGATTCAGATTCCCCGTCTTCTACGGATGCCGGGATAAGCTGTACGAAGAAACTATAGTTCTTGAAAACTTGGTGTCTAAAGGTTTCGTTGCGTACGACAGGTTTAAAGCGGTAACGTGGGAGTACGCTTCATCAGCGATCACACAGCTAGCAAAGTTTCAGGCGTTCTCAGTCGCTTACGAGTCGAAAGACCCTGAAGGATTCCGACAAGTGTTCAACGGAGAAGTGAAATTTGAGATGCAGAACAACGACGAGATGGTAGCTGTTTGGGAATCGATCATCCAAAAAGCGGTGGACGCGACTAAAGAAGAGAATAAAGACAAACTGAAAAAGTTCTTTGAAACTCAATTCGCTGAGAAGGATGCTTTTGAAAAGTTTATCGCTCCAAGAACACTAGCTGTCATCGGGCACGGTGACTACAGGCCGAGCAATTTGATGCATAGAGATTTGGAGGTAAGACATTCTCCTTATAATAATACATAATTAATTAACTTTGCAGAAATTTGATAGAGATGCCCCGCTCCGCCACTCTAGCGTTCAAAATAAGTTTGAAAATGTAACCGGTTAAGTCGGTATTACTTAGTATCTGGGCGACGGAGCTTTGCTCGCTGTACATACAATTTAAAACTCGAAAAACGCGTTTTCCTAGAAATGAGATACAGATAAATCAATTTTTATTTATTCAGCTCGCTCGTCGAGCCCCCAGTTTCAGATGCCCCTGTAATTCCCCCGGCATATACATCATGTACAATGCAAACGTTCAAAAGTCGACATAGGAGACTTTCATAACGTAGGATATGTTCCAAAATCAACTGGGCGTTTTAAAATCAAATGAATTCGAGCATATTAGGTTACCAATATTGTGATTTTGACGCCTCCTGAAGCCGCCGTCTGGAGCAAGTGCCCCCCCCCCCCCCCTAGCTCCGGGGCTGGTAACCTTGTACTTGCTGTGCGTATCATTGAAATTAATGACATTTTTGTTGACGAGTTGTACCTTCGTGCATACCTATGTAATTTTCATGTCTGATTATGAGATTAAATTGGCAGACGTCTCCTGACGTCACAGTTTGGTACAGATACCTAACTAGCTGTTACATAAATATGTATGTGGGTATAAAGTCACAAGTAGGAGCACAAAGCCGATTCAAACATGTGCTATCTTATCAGTAGATACTGGGTAAAGTATTTTTAAGTACAATGATTGTGCAAATTATGGATATCTACGTTAATCTCAAGTCAAATGTTAGGGTCACGCTTACGTTGTTTTTTTTTGTGTATGTATACAGGATTGTTTTTAATTAACGTGTCACCAGCCATCGGCTGCTTTATGACAGCCTTTACTTTACTTATATTGACAGCCCCGTTGGCTCATTCAGTAAAAAAATAAAAGTTTAGGTTTTTTTTACTGTTGTTATTGCGTGCTGTCTTTACCTGTAATTGCTATGACATTTATAGCCAGCCGAGTACTAGAACGTAGGGTACTGCCGTTCTGCGTAACCCCGTGTACACATTCTAGTATAAGTAGGTAGTAAATCTAAAACGCACTCGGTCGGTTACCTAACAATAGGTAGTACATAAAATTGTTTTATGATTATATTGATACTTTACAAGTAGTGTTTACAAGTACAAAATATTTTTTTACAATGACTTAACGACCTACATAGTCTGTTTGTTTTCCTCTAAGTACAATAAATACACTCATTATTATAATAACCGTAAGTTCTGGTACAGTATTCTTCATAAAATTATTTTGGTAGTATATAACTATACAGGGTCATTTTTAACTAAACGACCACCGCTTTATGACATGCATAATTTTGTTGTTTATTTTCTCAACAAAAACAATAGACGATGTACATTTTGGGCGAACTACATTTTGGGCGTCTTTAAGGCTGAATAGATTACATCTTGATCAACGTGTTCCATTTTTGGTCGCACTGTCGCATTCCATCGGGCGAGTTGGTGGTCAAACGTAAACGCAAAAGATCTATTTCATAAAAAAAATATCGTAGGACTATACACACAGCGCCATCTGGCCCCAAACTAAGCAGAGCTTGTGTGATGGAAGTCAGATAACTGATAGAATACATATATATATATTTTTGTAAATGCATACTTATAATACATACAGAACACCCAGACACAGAACAAACATTTGTTGATACATAAAATGTTTGTCCTGAGCGGGAATCGAACTCACGCCCTTCGGCTCTTAATGCAGATATGCTACCAATGAGCCAACAGGGCTGTCATGTCATGTCGGTAACTAGCCAGCTACTAGAAAATACTCTGCCACCGAGTTAAGGTTTCCTCACGATGTTTTCCTTCACTGGCAGCTTAAGCTCGTTGTTGGGGTTTGAACCCATGCTATTCAGCGTGTGAACCGACCACGCTAAAATCCCCTGTTGGACTATTAAAGTGCTATAGACAACAATACAATGTGGCTTCTAACCTTGACTCTTTATTTACTTCATTGTGGGACGACTACTACTTTGCCTTTGATTTAGTGATGGATCTCGCTGTTTGAACTATGTCAGTGTTATGAAAAAAATGTATACAAAAAGTAAAAGAAACTATACACGGAATGAGTTCAGTAACAAATAATTTAAGTTAGAAGAAAAATCTGAATATGTTGCAGTAGTGGCATTATAAATTATGTAGTAACATTGCAATAGATATAATTTATATGGGGCCGCTCCATCTGTGAGCTATCATCGTTAATTTTTGTGACGATGGTAGCTCAGTTATTGGCATGGTAGGTTCAAGGCCAAAGAATGTGGGTATATAACAATGAGCTTGAAACCTTTTGTTGAAAATCTGCCGCCAAGCACCTAACGGTGTGTTCCGGCAGTCTCACTTGGAAGCCAATTCCATTCCAGGCTAGGAGTCCCGGCCATCTTAGACCACATTGTCAGTTAATATCAGATGAGCTATGGTCAAAACCTAATCCATAAACCATAAAAACGTTCATAGTTTCGACCAAAACCAATTCCACATTGATAATGGCATGGCATAACATTGCGTAAACCATGAACTAGGTATATAAAGTATTGCACAATACTGGGCTGCTCATAACATTGCGCGACTTCGTCAATTACACACGTGACAAAGTCTCCGAAGTCCAAGATCTGATTATCTTAGATAACGGATATCGCACGATTTATATTTAGGTATAAATCCTCATCCGATATCGCGTTACGTATTATTCCGTCATTAATTTGTCTGAGTGTGTACGTATTAAGACATCAACATTTGTCAATTGTATTTTCAAGTTGTTTTATATCAGTTTGTGATACCAATACATCATGGCTGAAACTGAGACCAAGATTCTTGATTTATTGCGCAGAATAGCAAAGGAGCTTAACCTTCAGAGCCCCGACATAAAGCTGACTCCAATCAGCAGCGGCGGTGCCAACTACACTTCCACTCTCCACGTGGCCACCATCACTTCTAACAACAGTGATGATCATCACTTGTTCATCAAAGTCGCCGCCATGGGGGAGAAAATTAGAAATATCGCCGATTTCAAAATTTACGAAGTAGAAAATTTCATTTACACAGAGCTGCAGGCGAACTTCAGAAGACTGGAAGATAGACACGGCGTTAGAGACGAAGACCGTCTTAAAATGACAAAGTATTACGGTGCTAGCATTGTTCCTATGGAAGAGATGATTGTCCTAGAGAATCTAGTGAGTGAAGGATTCTCAAGCCATGACAGAATGAAGTCAGTGGACTGGGAGTACGCGGCGTCTTCGATCCGAGAACTGGCCAAGCTCCACGCGCTATCCATGGCTTTAGCACACGAGGAACCTAAAGAGTTTTCCAAACTCCAGCAATATTTTTACTACGATACAACGAAGTTTGCAAACCAAGGAATGGAAACGTTCTTCGAAGGAAACAAGAAGAGTTCGTTGAGCGTAGTCCGCGAACAAAATTACCAGAAATTGAAGAAATTCCTGGATCACACATCCTTAGCCGACTTCTGGGATTACTACAAGTCTCTGAGTCACGAGGTTCTCTTGCACGGAGACTTCCGCCCGAGCAACTTGATGCATCGCAAGCGAGCTGTGAGTATGAATTACGAAAGCTTTGTACAAATAATGCCAATCAAGTCAAATCTGCGATAACCTTATGTTGTTGTTATGTTTATGTTGTTGTTGTTGTTTATGTTGTTGTTGTTGTTTATGTTGTTGTTGTTGTTTATGTTGATGCACTACTAAATAAGCAAAAATTTTTATTTGTGGTTACATTATATTATTTTGGTTTCGCGTTTGACCTTGCATTACCAAAGTGTATACAAGGTTGCTTTAAGATACCCAGTTACCTATTCGCTGTCCATTTCAAGATCTCAACTACTGAAATTTTGTAGTAAGCGTTTATTTCGTATATTTCAACAGTGTCCTACTTCTATACATTGTTCTTTGTTTCAACTATGCTTTTATTATGTATGCAATAGATTTAGTTATATTTCTCTCATTACTAAGTTGTATTTTCTATAATTCATAAACGTGATTAATGAAAACAAGATGGGTCTACCATTGGCCTCTTATCGGTGATCTTCGGATTGCTCTTGTAAAATAATTTATGTGAAATGCTGAAAATTGTAAAGTCGGAAATTAGCTACCCATGTATCTACATAGACACGTGAAATATCAGAACTGGGCAAAGATAAATTAACGTTCCACTTATATAAATAACAGTTATTATCCAATAATGAGTCAGATATCATTCAGTGGCTATAGAAGTGCGTGCTAGAATAAACTTTGAGCAATTAAGTCGGTTTTTATAGATAATATTGTGTTTGTTGTTATTGTGTAGTTTGAGATACAAATACAACGTCATGGCCGAAACTGATACTAAGATTCTAGCTATGTTGCGCAACATCGCAATAGAACAAAAACTTCAGAATCCTGACATAAAGCTGACTCCAATCAGTAGCGGTGGTGCCAACTACACTTCTACTCTCTATGTAGCCACTATCACCTCCGAGAACAGTGATGATCTTAACCTATTCATCAAAGTCGCTACTATGGGAGAAAAAATGAGAAGCGTTATGAAAATATACGAAGTAGAAAACTTCATTTACACGGAGCTGCAGGCGACCTTCAGAAGACTTGAAGATAAACATGGTGTTGCTGAGAAAGATCGCCTCGAAATCCCAAAATATTATGGAGCTAACACAGCTCGTTTGGAAGAAATGATCGTCTTGGAGAATCTAGTCAGCAGAGGGTTCACAAGCCATGATAGAATGATGTCAGTGGACTGGGAGTACGCGGCATCAGCGACTCGAGAGCTTGCCAAGATACATGCACTATCCATGGCTTTACAGCATGAGAATCCAGAAGCGTTTGTCAAACTCCTGCAATTTTTCAAGTATGAATCAATGGAATTCGATGGCATGGACGTATTCTTTGACAATAGCAAAACAACTGCAATGAACGCAGTAAGGAAAGAGAACTACGCAAAACTGCAAACGTTTCTTGATAACTTGGACTTTATTACCTTGTGGGAGCACGGTACTCCGAAGCGCGAGGTGCTGATCCATGGGGACTTTCGTCCGAGTAACCTGATGCATCGCACTCGAGAAGTAAGTATGAAGGATGGTTTAGAAGTCATTGATAAGAGCAGTACATAACAAGCAACTCGACAAATCAATAGCTTGGCAGATAAACTGCCAAATGGTAAAGTTCTAATTAGCACCAGTATCATTCTGAGTATGACTATGAACCAGCAGTTACCAAAAAGATCAAACTAAAATAAAATTATAAATACATATGTAAACAATAATTATTAATACCTACGCAAAGAAATGTTTGACCATAGCTCACCTGATGTTAAGTGACGGTGTAGTCAAAGGTGGTAAGTAAGGACATAAACATTTTCTGAAACCAAAAGTTTATCTGCCACGATAACGGGCACCTTATATGGGCAGAGATAATTTAATATTAAAGTTTGCGATTCACAACGTATTATACAAAGTCATCATTTGTTTCGAAGTTAGATACCCTTCAAGTTTCGTTAAGACATATTTTTCTGTACTTTTTTTACATCACTTGTTAATACGATTAAGAAGGCATAGCAGAAATCAAGACCAAGATTATCTCTCTTTTGGAAAGAATAGCAAAGAACAAAAACTTCAGAACCACAATGTAAAAGTGACTACAATTAGCAGCGGCGGTGCCAACTTCACTTCCACTCTCCACGTGGCCACCATCACCTCCGAGAACAGTGATGATCTTAACCTATTCATCAAAGCCGCCGCTATGGGAGACAAAATGAGAAGTGCTATGAAAGTTTACGAAATAGAATACTTTATTTGTACGAAGCTGCAAAAAAATTTCAGAAGACTGGAAGATAAACACGGTGTTGCTGAGAAAGATCGCCTTGTAATGTCCAAGTTCTATGGCGCTCACACTGTGCTTATGGAAAAGATAATCGTTTTCGACGATCTAGTCAGTAGAGGGCTTACAAGTCATGATAGAATGAAGTCAGTGGACTGGGAGTACGCGGCATCAGCGACTCGAGAGTTAGCCAAAGTTCACGCACTCCATGGCGCTAGAGCACGAAAACCGTGAAAAATTCGCGAAACTTTTGCAATATTTTCAATTAGAAACAACTGACGTTGAAGGTACTGATGTGTTCTTCGAAGGTTGCAAAGTAACCGCGCTAAACGCAGTCCGTGAAGACACCTTTGATAAACTGAAGAATTTTCTGGTTCGCACAGACTTTTTGGTTTACTATGATCATCTTAAACCTTCAAGACGTGAAGTTCTCATGCACGGAGACTTCCGTACTAGTAACATGATGCATCTTACACGATATGTAAGTGATAACCGTTACAAGACAAGAGATAACCGTTTCTTTGTGACAAGAAACGCAAGCACAAACATTTAACAAGCAATAGTTAAAACTAAATATCTTTACTTTTATCTGTCTTCTTTCTTTTATTCTAACTGTAGGTGCAAAACATTTCATCTATCGGTAGAAAAATATTTTAGTTTCCAACAAATAATATTCATGATTCATAAAATAGTTTTAGCCGTAATAGCTTAGTTGGGGAAAAAGTCCCCAAGTCACATTCGTGAGGTTACAGGTTCAATACGAGCACCAAGGGATTTTTAGAGAAAAAACAATGTAACTGATTGATTCAGGCGTTACTTTGCGGAAGTTCATTTTGAGTGTTTGATATGGTTGCAGCGTGATGAGGATACTGTTCGAGAAATATTATGTCGAAAAAGGTAGATGTTGCTTCGACACTTGTCTCATTCTCGTGGGTGTGTTACTTTTAAATACAATTAAAATAATTTGGTCGAGAAACTCAACTCGCGGTCGCCCATCTAAAAGTGTATTTGATTGGCATACGTTGTTCCAGGATGGGACTGTCGAGGTGATTCCAGTGGACTACCAGACGCTGCGCGGTGGCTGTCCTGTTGTAGACCTGCTTTACTTCATCTTCACGGGCACAGACAAGGAGTTCCGTGCACAATACTACGAGAAGCTGATAGACCACTACTACTCAGAGCTCCGCGCGGCGCTCATCAGGCTCGGCATGAACCCAGATGAAAAGTATTCCAGAGAAGATTATGATGCTGAACTCAAAGAGGTAGGACAAACAATGCTACGAAACATTTGAAATTAGATTATGGATTCGATAAGATTATGTGGAAGAAAGATATACAGGGTTTATAAACTTTGGGTGTACGTACTAAGCCGAAAGGGACTCCTTGTTTTCTTTTTACATCGTTTGACCACGATCTTGTCTGATGGAAAGCGATGATGTGACCAAAGATGGTTGTAGCTACTTAGCAGTTTTATAACACTGAGTGATTTATGGAAAAATTTAAATGTTCAATCCAGCTCCATACCAACCATAATATACCAACGCATGCTCTTGCAAAAGTGCAGCCAACAGATGTAACTCGGCCTGTCCAGCCCGTGGCTATGGGAGACTCGGTTTCAAATTGTTAAGCATGCCTAATACAAGCATTATAAGTACAACTTGCAAAAATGTCTAAACTCGCAGCCAATGCGCCTGTGTGAGTCAGGAACAGGCTTTTGATGATGGTTAGTAAACAAAGTCGCAATGCGCTAATGATCGAGAACACTTCCGCGTTGAAGATAAATTTAAACGAGTTGGTTTTTGCGCTGAATACCTGTAAAAACTATTATTGATGATAGTTCTGTGGTTAGTGTGGTCGGTACACACGCCGAAGGGCGTGGATTCAAACAATAATGAGCTTGAGCTGTCGGTAAAGGAAAATATCATGAGGAAACCATAGCATGGTGGTAGAGTACTTTCTAGCACTCGACTGGCTAGCTACCACCCTCAAGTTGAAAAACTGCCGATAACCATGGTGTGTTCCGGTAGCCTCGCTTGAGAGCCAGTTCTATTTAAGCGTTAAGTTAACATCAGGTAAACTACAAAAAAAATATGAAAATAAATATCGTACAAACATCGCAGATAAGGAAACCAATAAATAGTATAGTGCGAATTTGTGTGCGAATAGTTTGTTTGTTATCCGTCACGGGACGTCCGGCAGATGCGGCACGACGGCATAAGAGTCTCACGCCGTTTGCCGTCACGGCATACGACTCAATTTTACTGCCAAAGCGCACCAATAGATGTTTGAAATTACCAGTTACTTCGGTGTAATCAATAAAAGATTTCTAGTCGTATTTTTTTTTTGTTTAACATCATAACGTGTAAATTTCAGAAACTTCCCTTCGGTCTGGGCGTGGCGGTGTTCACTCTGCCCATCGTGACAGTTGAAGCCGAGAATGCGCCCACTGTGGACGAGAACCTGGACCTCGCCTCGTTCTCCATCCAAAAGACCGGCAGCCTGTTCCCGGAGAGACTCAACGGAGTCGTCGATGACTTCGTGCGATGGGGCGTGATATAGCTTCGTTATATCGGGAGCACATAATAAATTGTCGTTTTACTTATACTTATAAATTACGGTGCGAAGACGAGGCCGTGTGCGCGGCGTACTCCGCTTTCGCTCCTTGAAAAAGATAATTCATAATTCATAATTCATAATCCATTTATTTGCGCTATGGGTAAGTACAGATGTAAAATATTTAGTGAAGAAGCACCACAGACTACCTTTCGGCATGCAAGTTAATTATTAATAAAAAAAATTAAAAGTTAATCATTATAAAATTCAAAATTAGACATTATTAATACAATTAAATAAAATGTCAGGAAACAAGATTAAAAAACGAATGTCAAGCAAAATAATTCACAATAATAATAATGTCAAAAGCAAAAAAATAAAATAATAAAACAATGTCAAATTCAAAAAATAATAAAAACAATACCACTGGATATAGTCACACAGATCACTGGATATAGTCGGGGTATCCGTCTTAATCGAACCTGAAATCCTGTATAACTATTACGAAAATGTGTCTTAACCACGTGAGTTTCCTTAACAAATAATAACGATAATACAACAAATCTTAGAAGATTTTTACACAGCGCCATCTAGCCCCAAACTAAGCAAAGCTCTATGACCGAAAATAATAAAAGAACGAGATAGCTGATAGAATACTACATAGTAAATATGTAGTAACATACAGAGCCCGCAGACACACAACAATCAACATTTTCTCACAAAAATATTATGTACGTATAAAGCGGCATGTCAAATTAACAAAAAATTAATTATTTAAACAAAAACGTTGGACTATACACAGCGCCATCTGGCCCCAAACTAAGCAAAGCTTGTGTGATGAAAGTCAGACAACTGATAGAATACTTAAATACTTTTTTTTTGTAAATACATACAGTACACCCAGACACAGAACAAACATCGATGTTACTCACACAAATGTTAGTCCTGAGTGGGAATCGAACCCACGCCCTTCAGCTCTCGAAGCAGACATACTACCAATGAACCAACAGGGCTGTCTCTATCAATAGATAGAGTGATTCAAGAGGAAGGTTTATATGTATAATTACATGCATATGCCCCGCATTAGTATCTACTTTGCATTCGTGTGAAGCCGCCGTGGTTCGCTAAATAAAGTGTAGGCAATAACTCTAGTATGTTTAGCAAATACCTACGTGTCGTAAATACGGATGTGTGTAATAATTACATAAAAATTAATAATGACATCAGAAGCTCTTTTATAATTCTCAGTCTCCAGTGCTCTGTTTTTCGTAGTTTATTTGTCATTTATAATCTCTGTGGTGGGTTATCATTTAGGCTGCACCGATATACGTTCTGTTCATGCATATGTAAAAATAAAAATATACAGATATATTCGTAACTAAACGCGCCAGATACTCTGCCGCCAAGCAGTAGTGTGTAAACTTTACTATGTTCCGGTTTGAACGGTACAAATCATAGGGCTGTTGAGACTATAATAACCATCGAAAGTCGTAAAGTAATGAGCGCTAAAGCAGCGATGCCTGGACTTTGTTTTGTTACTGTGTATCGCTGCAATGGTCTGTGAATTTTTAAGAACACGTGTAAATTGTGACATAATATACCAACTAGACCCAAATATCCTAATGTACTCTGTTCTTTATCAATACAATAATAATATTATTGCTTTAAAGAATTCTGGCTATATCTTTAGGTACTGTATTTCCGCTTGACCTAATGATAATTATGACATTTTACTTGTGTCGGTACAGAAGTCGTTCATTATAGGTATTTGATATAATTATTTATAACCTGTACAAACAGAATATGAAGCGGATTGTATTATATAAGCAGTATGTAGATAATTTTAAATATATTTTTGGGAAAAACCTGCAGAGGTTTTATTTACCGTACCTGCTTTCCAGTTTTCCGTAGGAAAATATCACATGTACAAATCTCGGCCTGGCAAGAAGTTCTAAAAATTCTTTGCTTTCATTCTAATGAGCATCCAAAGCAACGTTGGTATGACAATGTCGAATTAGGTTGGGCAGGGATGGAAGCACGAGCAGTGAAGGTGTGCGTATGTAAAGGGGCCCCGTTTACCTACACCTGGGTCGCGGGGGCTCCTGCCCTGCGACGCAATTGATTATTACTAAATAGACATCCATTTATTACGTGACGTGATTTTGGCGATCTTTCGACCCACAAACAGCGCCATCTATCCTCAAACTAAGCAAAGTTTATTAGTAGGTGCTATAGGAAGCAGTGTAACGGTCCAGATAACCGTTAACATTTATAAATATTATAATAACAAATAAAATGAGATTTTAATACATTTACTCATTTAAAATTAATGTATGATTCTAATTAAATTTAAGATAAGTTAATTTTCATTTACATTCGGATTTGGTACAAAAGCGCTGCGTTAGATAACGGTGAGGTAGCGAACTACAAAGTTAAGTGACCATGTGAAAATCAATAAAGTTAGTACCCAAACACAGTAGATGGCGCTATTTCAAATAACTAAAGCCAATAATTTAGGAAACAATAGTTTTGCATTTAGACTTAGATAATTTATGTTTAAATAAGGGACAGATACTACATAAATTCGGAACTGATTTAGAACCCATGTGTGCTGTTGATGGGTTAATTATATCTTCACATTAAAATTAGTTATGAATTAAGAGGATCTGCACATCCGATGTAGACAGACGGAAGGAGGTGTGTTATATTTGAATAGGGGTGCCCTTTTCAATATTACGTCGATCTATCATTGAAATACCAAATATCTAATCGAATTAGATTATTACTTTAGTAAGACAATATCTATATTAGATATTTTAGTAAAGTGGATAATGTCCAAATTATATATTGTTACAGCTAATTTGTAGAGAAAAACAATTATGAAACTATTTTGTATTAAAATATTGTGCATTATAGATTGTTAGGTAAGATAGCTTGCTTTCCAATCCCTTCATAACTAAATGACATAATTGGCACAAGTGAGGGTTCCTGTTGTATGGATGTTTGTTCGGAGTGGAGAATACTTGGACTTTTATTAATTAGGAATTTGGCGTTAATACCGCGGGGCGCAACTAGTTTAATATAACGGAGCAACTACAATTATGGGAAATTACTTAACACTGGCTGATCAGCAAATGCTTATTGGGGTTTTACTTTATCAAACCTCATAATAATTGGAAATTATAATAAATTGTTAAGTAGTTGATTTATTATTTTAAGCAAATCTGTATTGTATTTTAGTTACTAATAAGTTAAGAATAAAAATATGAATAAATTACTAATTATAACATCACTAATTACGCGCACCGATTGGCAGGTTCGATCGATATGTAATAGCGGGATAGCTTGGTAGTTTTGGCGGGATTTAGGTTTTTCGCGGTAATTCTGATTCGGTTCGGCGGCCATTGTGGTCTGGATTGTGAATCAGGCTGGTGCGTGTCCCTTGTCGAATTCTTTTAACGGCTGTCCAATTCAGTAAAATTAATGGTGAACCTCTGCTCAAATACTGTTTGTACCTAAATAAGGTTAATTAATAAAACAAACATGTGAATTACTTGTGCCTCAGCTCATGAATTGGTATCTATTTCACGTTAGATTGCGATATTTACCGAGATTGGGTTTTGAGTGAATTCTGTTCCCATAAGGAATGGAATGTAAATTCAGTTTATGTGATAATTCGATCTACATCGATTTGTGTTATAATTGGCCAGTCTGTTAACGCACGAAGTGTGCAAAGCTGTTAATTCGAACCTTTGAAGCTTCCCTTCTTAGTGACAACATAATATTGGCAGCTTATTCCTCCCCGTTAGGCTCGGGTTTATTGTGACTAACCGAGCGGTGCTTTTGCCTAGAAATAGGAGCATCGAAGTCACCGGTTTGGTTGTGGTTTGGCCTGTGCTTGATATAGTCCGTAGTTCCCTGGGACAAGTTCCTGGATTGCGAACTTGGTGGCGTCGTTCTTTGATGGTATCATTACGTGGGCCAAGCTTCATGCAAACTGTCTTACGTTAGGTTGGATGTACTTGACCTTCCCATGACTGTCTCTTGTGTTATAGATTCGGTCTAGGCTTCGGCCATGCGAAAGTCGTCCCGTAGGGCTGGTTAGAGTCTTAGTGCTTTTCGGGCTGACCCCCGCTAGGTAATAGAGTAACATAGTTAGAAGGGTATTTGCACGTCTGGATACCGAGCATCTAGATAATACCCCGTATTAGGTTTGGGAACGGGGATAAAATCACAAAAATAAGACCCGCGAGTCTTTTGTTGGGCTTCTGATTGTATCTCTAGACAGTTTAGGGCCCGTCTTTAAGTGTAGGTTTATTTAATTACTAGGTAGGACATAGGGATATCACGTCGATCTAATATGTTCTACAGAATGCGAATGTATCAATCGGCGGGATTCAGGGACAAGTAGGGTTTTTATTTCAGGTTAACTATGGAGTAAATCACTTAATTCTTGTTGGAGTGTTCCGGCTATTAGAATATCAATATTCATACTCATATTCATTTATTAATAACGAAAAGTTACAATATAAGGTCATCAATTGAATCTTGTTGAATTTTGTATAACCTAGAAGTCAGAACGACTTGCATTTGGCAAATTACGGGAAGCTTGTGTTGTGGTTAGCTCTCTTGTTGGCCAAGCGAAGCCGTGCCAGTTGGTTTTCTCTTATCTAATCAGGGGAGAAACTGACATTATTAAGAGTACTACCTTAAAACCATGATTCTTAGTATACAAGCCAGAAGCATTGAGGCTATTACTATTCAACAAAGATTGAACTAATGACTTTCCAGGTTAATGATAAAACCCTGGTTCTCATAACTTTAGTATTTATTTAAATACTTTCCTAACTAAAAGCTAAAAGAATCACGATGCTAAAAGAATCATAAGAATATTGTAGTTATAACTACTGCATACATACCTACAGACCAAGTAGAGTCATTTATATATAATTTATAATGACAGTCAGACTTTGCCAAAAGATAATGTCCTCTCAGTCCCTTGATTGCTATTTATGAATCTTAACGACTGACATCTATACATACAAGTTACTAGAAAGTAATTTAATTAAGTGCAAGGCACAAGTCCCCATATAAAAGAAAATGTGGAAGACTGCTGTCCAGTCAGGATGCCGAGGCAGATTTTCAAGAGCGGGGCGGGGCTCTTGAATTAACCACAACTAGTTCAATGCTAATATAATATGTACTAAAACCCTTTCTTTTAAATCAAATACAATACTAAGATTGAGCTATTGAATTAAACACAAACAGCTCAATGCTAATGTAATACCTAAATTCATTATCATAAATTATATACAGTACTAAGATTGAACTCTAGAATCAACCACAACTAGTTCAATGCTAATATAATATGTACTAAAACCCTTTCTTTTAAATCAAATACAATACTAAGATTGAGCTATTGAATTAAACACAAACAGCTCAATGCTAATGTAATACCTAAATTCATTATCATAAATTATATACAGTACTAAGATTGAACTCTAGAATCAACCACAAATAGTTCAAAGCTAACATAATACTTAAATTCATGTTAATATTTGTATCCCGGAGAGTACATTACTTGCATTTACCTCTAACTCTTTGTATGTGACAAGACTGACTGTTTATATCTGAGTTTAATAATGTAGTAGATATCTTTCAATATGCTAAGGAAGCTAACTTCAGTAATAGGTCTAGGTTTAGAAGTAGGGTCTAGATATTTTAGGCATTATAGGAATTCATCTCAAACCTGTCTTGGGTTTAATTACGGTTGCAAGGTAGAGTCCTCCTTAGACGATCACATGGCCAAAATAGGGATTTAGATTATAACCAGTTCACAATTAACCATATAACCATTTTAAACCATTAAACCAACATATTACCATTTTACCTTAATATCGTAGACTTTTAATCTTTTAATTAATAATAAACATTTTAATCCACTTAAATATATTGAATATAGAAATAATAAATTAAAGTTAAAAATTGTTAAAAGGGGGTTGTTACAGCAGGTAACTGATATGATTTTAGCGAGATTAGCTTGATGGCTCGTACATTCCATTTGTTGTTTTATTTCTTTTTATGTAGAAGTATTGACGAACGATTCGCTTTCCTGATGGTATATCATTGCAGCGATATAGAACTTTGAGTAGCAAAACAAAGCTTGAAGCATCGCTGCTTTAGCGCTCACTACTTTGAATCTTTCGATAGTTAGTTTCAACAGCTTAAATAATTCCGCTAGCTGCAGTTACCCTTCATTCCAAAATCCCACCAATTAAAGGTGACATCTTGACGACAGTTCCAGAGCAGCCAAGCACATACTCCCTAGGCTAAACGGAGTTCGGAGATTGAAGAAAAACAGTAGTGTAATTTTAAAATAATTTACTAAACTACACATAACTTACATCTAAGCGATGGTACTGTCCTTTGAACACCATTTAAGTATGTATATTAAAGTTATGGCTAAATTAGAACTATACAACTTTTTCCAAGGTCTTTTATCCTCGGCAGAGCGTCCTTATAACTTTTAGAATTTTACTAAAGTTTTCATCAGTTTATTTCACTTACTAGATACCTTGTTCTGTGTTCCAGTAACGAAAAACACACACTTACAAAGGCAACCAACATCCACATAAAATACTATAGGTACATACTCGTATGTAAATCAGAAATGTCAGTCCAAAGCGTGGCCAAAGATTGACGTCGCGTTTGTACGCGTCGAAATAGGCTCCATGAGCTGCCATTGAGAAAAAAGATCTTTTTATATTTTACTAGATGTTTGACCTTAGCTCACTTAACAACACCTAGCCTGGCTCTTAAGTGAGGCTGCCGGAACACATCGTTATGTGCTTGGCGACAGATTTCATGATGTAATTGATCTAGTGTGGTTGGTGTCAGAACTTAGTCTGTTCCTTGGTTTCCTCTCGCATGACGGCCACCTTCATGAGCCGCATCAGAGGAGCTTCCACAAGCAGGCTGAACGGCATGGAGACCATGAACGTGAGCAGCATCACACCGAAGTGCATCAACGTCTGTGGGAGTGGGGGGTAAGCAAGTGTAAATGGTACAAGGACGAAGTCGAATTGGTAATAGGAAAAAGGGTACGATTTTCTATGCGTTTTTTTTTAATTATCTCATTTGATATTGAATAACGGTATGGTCAAAGTTTATATAAACACACTTAGTCTGAAATGGCCGAGACTTGATATGTAGTGTAATTCTTGTAACGCCGAAATCGTACGTACCATGTGAATGTGTAACAAGTTTCACAACTATCAGTCATTCTCTAGTCTCTCTCTCTCTCTCTCTCTCTTAGTCTGTCATTAGACTATTCTAATCAATCTACAGTAAAAACTTTGAATGCGCGATGCAGGCTCTCGTCGCTGATTGGTTGGCTGCCTAGCGGCAGTTGTTTTTTTTTTGGTAGTCACTATAGGTTGCCAGTAACATTATAGTATAGTTGCGACTATTTTTCACTGAAGCGTGACTGGATTAGACCAAGACTGGACTTTGACTACCTATTTAACTTATGAAACTAAAAAATATTAAAACACTTGACACTAGCAAATACACATAAAGCGACGTCAAAATCAGAGAAGATTTGTGGCTGCTTATATTAGGGTTGCAGGGAAGTACGTACCATGTTGAAAGTGGAGGCGTGGCCCATGTGCCGCTGGAGGCCCACGTGCGTGTGGATGATGAACAAGTGCAGCAGGTACACGGAGTACGAGAGCCGGCTCGGCACCACCCACACGCGCCACTCAAAGAACGTACGGATGGATGCTGTGAGGAAAAAACTATCATCATTTATATCGCACTTAACGATGGAGTAAACAGCAAAGAACACAACGGCGGTCATAATCGCATGTTTTTAAAAAGAAACAAAAAGCGCGGCTGTGCAACGTTCAGTAACTTGTCATTGTTCAGTTCAACGTTCAGTACATAGCCATCTCACTCTCACACAGCGCCATCTAGCCCCCAAACTAAACGAAACTTGTATTATGGGAACCAGATAACTGATAGAACCACATCTTAGACCACATTACTGCTTAACATCAGGCATGGCCAAACGCGAACCTATTTTGAATTAAAAAAAAAAAGAATACTTTTATACTTTTTTTGTAAAGGCCAGACAATACAAATATATGCTCGTCACACAAAATGTTTGTTCTGTGTGGGAATCGAACTCACGCCCTTACTTTAATGGCCCATTTTAAAAGAATTAATATTGTTTTAATTGTATGTATAACACACAAAAAACAAACACACAGTCAAAAATCAGCGACCACTCAAGTTTTGTTATCCTTTACGAATAGTACTAAGGTCAGTATTTGTAAATTTACTTTTAAGCCTCATAGAGAGACCGATGAGTCCAAACGCCACTGCCACACCGATAACTAGCCGCTGCAGCGCTGCATATACGACCCGCAGCGCGAGCGGCGCGCGCGCTCCGTCGCTGTAGAACACGCAGCCCGAATAGAACAGCAGCGCTAAGAGCGGGATGATCAGCCAGCACAGGAAGATGCACACCTGGAAGAAGAGGACGACTACTGATAGTGCACGGTTAAACTGAGTCTGATCTGCCGAAATCTGTTATAGTCAACTGCCGGCTGTAAATTTACAAAACTCGCCTGTAACATTATTCTGTGGCATTTTGAAAGAAAGAAAATGATTTGCATGTTCATGGCAAACGTTTGGCCGACTTAGCTAAGTGTTCCACTAATATTACAGCAGTTCCAACCTTATCTGGTACAGCTACTTGGCGGCAGAAAATCTGGTACTACGGTGGTACCTACCAGATAATCTGCTGCCAATCAATAGTGTTAACATTACTGTGTTCCAGTTTGAAAGGTACTGCAGCGACATAACAGGGTTGTTGAGATTTACCATCGAAAGTCTTTAAATAATGCAGTGTTGAATAGCAGTGCATAGCAGTGCAGTGCGGTAATGAAACCCTGGGCTTTGTCTTGCTACTCAAAGTTCTGCGTACCGCTGCAATGGTCATAGACAAGCGTTATCTCTTACCATCAGGAGATAAAAAGCATCATCACGGTTCTCACCCCGGTTTTGTGGCAATGCCGAGTTTGGTGCCCGCTGCTATATCATTTATTACTTTTTCATTTTATTTTTTAATCCTGTACGAATTCCCTTTTTTTTGAACTGTTTTTCTTTTCGGTGGAATAACGTTATTAATATATACTTGGTATATATTTGAATCTTAATTTTTTAATTTTTTACATTAGGTACATATAAAACATAAATAATATAAAAAACTTAAAAACTAGGATGCCGCCGGCAGCGGGGCAGGGCTCAAGCTGCCGGTGGTTAGGGCTGCAGAGTGAGGAACCTCCTCACAATGCGCGCCGTGTCAACGATCGCTGCCTTGTGAAGCTGACCCTTGACCCAACCGTCTAGCGAGAGTCTCTTGAGATGTTGGTCGAGACTCTTATCGACTCTTGTCGACTGTTGGTCGAGTTATTATTATCTATCTTTACTCTTTAGAGTTCTTTCGTTTCCGAGGTAGTATTGCTGTTAATGCGGGCTTTTGGCCAAGCAAAAACAGCGGTATTAATTATGCTGATCTGAAAACAAAAATTTGCGGACTATCCTACAGGTATTTAATATTGCTGCTTTTTGCAACAGTATAAAGGTGAGTTTGTGAATATTTAAAGTTTCTAAGCTTGTCAAAAGTGAATGTGGGACTACACCGGTGGTTGATATAACTATAGGTATGGTTGTAACTGTTTTGACCTTCCACTGTGATTTTATTTCAAGGGTTTCAATCTGTATATTTGGCAATTTTTTCGGTGTATGTGCTGGAAATGTTGTGGGTATTGGGCACGGCAATATCGATGAGGTAAACTGTTATTATTATTATATTATTATCTCCAGTAAAGTTTGACGCTAGTACCTTGTTCTGCGTGATGTCAACGTTCTTCTTCTGCAGCGAGTAGACGAGGTACCCGGCCGCCATGCCGAGCGCGTAGCACACGATGTTATTGTGTGCGTACACGTGCATGTAGTGGAATGTGTCGTTCACCATCGTTCGGTAGAATCTGCAAACATAAGTATGACAGCCCTGTTGGTTCTATGGTAGTCTGTCTGCTACGAGATCTTCACTCAGAATTAACATTTGCGTGACTAACATCGATCTTACTTAGTGGTAGATCTCCTTAGCAGGAGGTCGTCTAGGTAGGTACCATCGCAGTACCAGTTATTCTGCCGCTAAGCAGTAGTGTGTAAACATTACTGTGTTCCGGTTTGAAGGGTACTGCAGCTAGCGAAATTACTGGGCTGTTGAGACTAACTATCGAAAGTCTCAAAGTAATGAGCGCCAATGCAGCGATGCCCCGGACTTTGTTTTGTTACTCAGAGTTCTGTTGTATAGCTGCAATGGTCATGGGTAGACGTTATCTCTTACCATCAGGAGAGCGTCTCGTTCGTCTCATTATTTTTTATCTAAAAAAAATGTTTGTTCTGTGTCTGGGTGTACTGTATGTATTATAAGTAGGTATATACAAAAAAACTAAGTATTCTGTCAACTGTCTGGTACAAGCTTTGCTTAGTTTGGGGCTAGATGGCGCTGTGTTAAATGTCCTCCAATATTTTTTAAAAATATGTATATTTTGAGTCCTATCACAAGCAAACTAGATATAAATAAATATATATTTTGAGCCCTGTCACAAGCAGACCAGGATATCAATAAATATCTTTTTTCTTAATTAACGGTACATAACTTTTTTAAGAATCACTGAAATGGTTTACTGTAATATTTTAGGCAATGACTGGAATGGTTTCAGCAACTCACTCAGGAGTCATAAGTACGAGTGCGTCCAGATCCCAGGCCCACACGTGAGCGGCGGGCAGGCCTACGCCCAGCGCCACCAGCAGCCCCAGGGCGAAGCGCCGCCCACCCCAGCGCCGCGTCACCAAGTACACGAACAGCCCGACGCAGAACAACTGCGTGTCTGTTGCTATGTGCCTGACAAAAATGGACAGAATATTTTAGAAAAAGAGAGCGAAGTCCTGCGATTTCATTTTTAAGTTATTCCGTATTTTCAGGAAGGAAAAATGTTTGTCGTTGTGATGCACATTTAAATTTAAGGGAAAAGCTTGCGCCCACGCTGTGCAGTGAAGCAACCCTGGGGAAAATATCTTGCTATGAAACACAGAGCTAATATTATATCGTATTATTCATAAAGTAGCGAATTCCTTGCATGAGTCTTACATACTTTGTAATCTACGTTAATTGAAAAGTATGTTCTTTGATAAAAGATCTCAAATTGACATTATGTATTTTGATACCGCGAAAACGGACTACCATGGCGTATGCATGACGTGACGTCCCGAGTGAAACAATCATATCTGTAAGGCAGCTGTTCTATAAAAATGTCAATATCAATAGCGGCAATATATATTACACGGCGTGACATCACACTCTCTGATGGTGTACACGGTCATGTGACTTTTTTTGTCAAACATTTATTTTACTAGAATCGATTGAACATGGAATCCACATCTACAGTAGTAGGCGTCTCAATAGCGGGGTTACCAAGGAAGGTAAACATATTGAACTAACGCCGCATTGCCGAATTTATTATACAGAAACATTCTTTATCCAGTATCATTAATCATTTTGTTTTTGTTTGACATTAAAAACTCTAATTCATTCGTTTTATTTCTAGTACCTATTATAATGGATAATGTATCATGTTGCAACAGTAGTGACGTATCATACAGTGAATTATCATTTGAAGCTTTGCATTTTTAGAAACATAACTGTATTACGATTAACCCTAATAATCGCTTAGCTATTTAGAACACGCGAAACGCCTAAAACAAGTTTAGCAGCTTTGTGGAACCTAATAAACCTCAGAAATAACACTGTAAGAAAATTGTGTTATTAGTAGTTAAGTATAGGTGGAAACCAATAAAAAAAATCAGGGTGTGGCTGTCGTAGACACGAATTCTTTAATCCTTTAGCTATAGAGTCGTGTAATTATATTTGGATGTAGACGACAGATATTATATAATTGGAACATTAAACTGTATCCCTGGCTTTGTTATCAGGTTTCTGAACTGCGTCTCATTTTACGTATTCACCTCACAAATAATAAAAATACAATCAAATTAATAATACCCATGAATACCCGTATATACAGGAACAGCCATTGGTAGTTAAGACACAACAACTTGATAACATTAGTTGATGAGTGTACCTCCTATTTCTGTAGTATGACAGGTACCTCATTTTCGTTTTATGAGTTCAAATTCGCAAAAAAATATCAGTTGTTTCATCAATTTTTTGTTCCATTAAAATTAAAAACAAAATATAATTATATTTATTTGTGAAGCTCATTTTTTCACCTTACTATATTTTCTATGTAACCGCTGGCAAATATTAAAATTTCCAACTAAGTATCTGAAGAAGTCCCACTGAGCTTCGTGTGCTTAGATATTCCTGACACCGTAGAGGAGGACTCCGGTGAGGAAAGGCTCCAGGGCACACCGCCCCCGCGCCTGCACACCAACAACTGTCTTTACGGGCGAGGAGCACAGTGGTCCGCAGTATGAAGCAAGACGAGACTCACACGCACGTTGTACTCAGCTTTGACTCCTTAAAGAAGGCCACTGCATGGCCAAAACTATAGTCGGAGTATCCGACGTAATTAATCCCGCATAAGTAAAACAAAAAAGCTACAACAAAAGTTGCTTCTAATAAATTTAGTCCTAAGTTCCCATGGAGCCGGTATATAATACTCACCAAGTATGTATGGCGCAGAAGGGTCCGTCAGGGATATAATTGTTGATGTAGAGGAGGTGCGCCCACCAGTAGTTGCGGCAGTCTGCCACCACGCTGTCCGAGACGAACATGCGCCAGAGGGGACCAGAGCCGAGGTGTCGCAGCCAGGTTGTCATGAATAGGAGAACAACGGCGTACGCTGGCGTCAATCTGCGGACAAAAGCAATATAGCGCTGTCAGCAATTGTACATATAATATTTTATGGTTCTGCGCTTGAAGGATCCTTAACGGGGCTCGATCACTAAGATCTTGTGACTGTAGATGTGAACCGTATCAGATAACCGGTTGAATTTTCGCCACCAACTGAACACGAAAATTTGGACGCATGTCCAGATAAAGGAATTCGTATAAACATAGGAGCAAAACGATTCGAACATTTTCTTCATAAAATCAATAATACCGGCGCGCTTGATTGCTTGTATGCGATGATTTTTATTTGACAAAAACTCATCGCATAGCTATAATTTTGTCTGTCCTAAATTAAAATAATTCGATTACTCAACGTCGATAATCACTAGTTTGCACGAATTTTGTTCATGCGAATTCATAATTAAATGCCAGGCAAGGCAATCAATCAGACGGGTTGCCTGATAGTAAGCAATCGCCGTCGCCTATGGATATGTGCAATGCCGGAAGCACTACAAACACGTTGGAGACCTTTTAAAAACTTTGTTCAAATTAATGTGGAAGAATGCCTAATTGATTGATGAAGGTCAACTAGGATACCCAATCTATATATGTAAATATAGTATATATATTATAATTATACCTGGGGACCAAGTATAATTGCTACGGTAACGTTCGACCTTTCGCCTTTGCATCTAGGTATACGAATCTCACTCAGAGTAACACAAAAATTTAAAATAGAATTAGCTAAATTCGTCCTGCCGTTCGCAAGTTATGCATTTACCAACTAACGTCATCTGGTTTTATATTTATAGATAGACAAATAGATGTAATCTGATATTTTGTAACCTTGTGAAACTGTTGCAATATCAAGTCCTCTATCCAAGGGCAGAGCCAGAAAGACGCTCATTTCCGACAAAACAAGAATTGACGATGCTGTTCTTAAATATAATAAATTATTAAAATTATAGTTAGGTATTATAATTAAAATGTTAAATCTGCCAAGCATAGTATTATTATTTCTGCGAGCTTCATTTTCGACGACATCGTCGCTTACCAGCAGGAGAGTTGCTAGTCCAAACGTGTCTTATGTCCAAACGTGTTATCTTGTAAATGTTCCTGACCTCCACCATCTCATGACCCATATCTTAGCTGCGAGCCCCCAAGTGATGGCGTGTTTTTCGGCATGGATCTCCAGGTTATAGACCAACAGGAAACCGGAGATCACGAAGAACACCTGGATCACCACCAACCCGTTGAAGATCATCTGGTAATACGCGTTGTCATATTTCTGAAACGTTTATTTGTTTTATGATCTTAGTGTTTTGATAGATTAGGAATGATGAAGAACGAAGAAGATAAAAATTTCTCCTTTGGACAACCTTTGACTATTTTTGGCCATTAATTAATATTCATGTTTTCAATTGGAAGCTTATTATATATATTTTTTTTTTTATGGTTAACAGGCTAGTTGTTTGACCAGAAGGTGTGGTCGAAGATGGTAAAGCACACCTAGCCTGGAATGGAACTGGCTCTCAAGTGAGGCTGTCGGAACACACTGTTAGATGCTTGGCGGCAGATTTTCAACTTGAGGGTGGTAGCTAGCCAGCCGAGTACTAGAAAGTACCCTACCATCATGCTATGGTTTCCTCACGATGTTTTCCTTCACCGGCAGCTCAAGCTCATTGTTGGGGTTTGAACTTTGAACTTTGTTGAGTCTATATGTAAACTTTTAAGTATTTTGTGAACCAATTTATTTCTTTTTCTTATGTTGAAGTAACTTGTGACACATGATTCCGTAAAATTGTCATTATGGCCTATCCTCGATGATTGACTGGATAATTTTCCGTGACTTAGTGCGAAGAGGATATAAAAATAGGAGGATTTACACCTCTTCCGGTTTCCTCTCTTCACGATAAGTTTCGTTAGAAATATAATTTGATTAAAAGATAGTCTATTATGTCTATAAGCGCATATTTATACCATTAATTAATAAATACAAAATATTAGAGGGCATATCACACACAGTCATCTAGCCCTAAACTAAGCAAAGCTTGTACTATGCGAACCAGAAAGTTGACAGAATACCTAAATACTTTTGTTTTTGTAAATACATACAAAACACCCAGAACAAACTTCTATGTTAGACAAACGTTAGTCCTGAGCAGGGATCGAACCCACGCCCTTCAGCTCTCGAAACAGAATTTTACCAAATGAGCTAACATGGCAGTTATCATTCGCGGTCCACCTCCACTTCGTACGAGTGTAATTAATTTTGAAAACTCTAAAATTCTATGCTTATACATAAGTTTAATTAAGATGCATTGTATAATGAAACCTTCCGTTAATGAATATCTAGATGACAGTGTTCCAAGACTGTATCAAATCCGTTGCGTAGTTTAGAATTGCGCAACAAGTTCACGTGCTATCCATGGACAGACGCGGATAGCTACTTTGTTTTATACTGTTTAAGGAGTAATATAATGTATTTAAGTGTGAATTTGTATTTGTATTTGTGAATAACAAACCTCCTCGAATTCATGAATGTTGTCGTTGAAACTCATGGAGTTGACCCACATGATGTGAGACGTAAACATCAGGAATATAGTGAAAACTCTGGAATCATAGATAATATTATTGTAAGCGAGAAATAAAACGAATCTGCCAAGCAATGGCGTCGGCAATCATGAAAGAATCTTTACCTTGGTTGCCTGGAAGATATTGCTTTTAGTGATAAGGCTGCCACTTGTGGCACTAGCTCATAAGATTATTTTATTTCTGTACATATTTTCTGTTTCTTATGTGCACAATGTGTGATGTGTGTGTGTGTTTCTATATATAGCAAATATTATTACACATAAGATCACACAAGAGAACAACAAAGAAGTACTATTACTATTATCCATATTCTTCATTACACTTACTTGTCACGGTCACAACTACTTTTACTATGGAACCTACTCTGAAATCGCAAAAAAAACAACTGATTGTTTTATTGGCATTTCAGTCAATATACATTATTATAATTATCTTTATGAGACAGCAATTATTATTTTTTACAATTTCTGGGTTGGTTGGTGTAAACACTGTTCACAATTATTATGATTACGATGGACCTTTCGGACCACTACTACTATTCCCGTTCATAGTACCAACTTTGTTGAGTCTATAAAATCGTCAAATCAAAATTTAAAATGTATATACCTGACTCCATGAAGCCCAGTGAGTCTTCTTATGCGGATCTCTTCCGGTTCTGCTGATATTAGCCTATTCCAATTCTGTATGATTGAGAAGCTCAATAAGTATTTATTACCTGAAAAAAGGACGGGGGTTTTATCTAATTCAAAGCATTATCACATCAATATTATAAAGAAAAAAGTGTGTTTGTATGTTTGTTACTTTTTCACGGTCAAAGAACTGGACTAATTTGGATGACATTTGCTATAGAAGTAAAAAACTGTTAAAAATTACAACCTTTATTGATTTCATTTTATAACCCGATAAATCTTTTACGTAACAAGGAAAACGCAACAAAAAAACAACAGTATTTTTTTTTGATGAGGAAAATTCAAAGGACATATTTTTGATCGATCGTGGTTGGAAATCAATGAAAAAACTTGATGTAAAACGTTTTAAACCTATATATCGCGGTCATAAAATTTACCAATAAACGTAAAAATTTTAAACAACTAACTTTTCGTTTATTTTTCCCCTAAATATGTGATAACTACAAAGTTTACAAAAAAATTAATTTATGATAGTCATGATCCCGAAATTTAACTAACCTTTGATCGCTGATTCGCTTCTGCTAATAATGATGTCATAGAGGGTTCCGACAAGGTTGACCATGACTATAGCAATGTAAAGTCCCATTACTATCCAATCTCCCATGTCTATTTCCATTTGTTGGGTTTTTCTCTCACAGTAGTATACTTTTGTCAATTTTCCTTGCAAACCGTACTCTGAATAGATAGTTTCGTTCAGGCATGTCTCAAGGATGTTCGTCAAGCCCTCTGTTGTATACAAGCTACTGTTTCCTATGTGGTTTTTGCATGTACTGGTGACACAGACGCCTCGCTGAATGTAACTATGATTGTAGTGCTTTAGCTGGTTTTCCGAATATTCCTATAAAGAATGTAAATACAATTTGAATAAAAGCTAGTGAATGCGGAATCGTTGGATGGCTAGGAGACGTGGAATCGTATGTCATTATGTGTAAAATAAGTTATAATGTAGTCTTTTACTTGCAATCTATCAATGTATATCAACAAATAAATGCGTAGATTTTTTGTTTTATAAATATATACTGAATTTTTAAATCTAGTACGTTTGCATCCGGCCATCTCCCAGCACCCAGCAGTCCGCGGGTGCAGGAGTAAATGTGGCTATGCTAATAATCTACTGTTTTATTCAAGCAATTGTGATTTACCGCAAATGAAGACCAAAATCAATGCCAGTACCTGTAATTTCACTATAAAATTATGCTCCATTTGTCCATAAATGGAAAAAAAATTGTATGGAAAACGAATCACCTTAAGAGCGTAGTTGGCGACCGTGGGAACTTATGCTTGAACACCTACATTGATATTTTCCACTCACACAAACGTACATACGTCTGACGCTCAGTATTGGTATACGCTGAGGCGTAAACACTACTAGATTCGAATACGTCACGCTAAAATAGATAAGGAGAGTTAAATTACTATAGCCACGAGCAAGAAGGAGACAGAATGTTTATTTTTGTCCCTATCGCCGAAACAGGATTTTATATTGACTATCTGTTACATTATGACAGAAGTTTTTTTTTTGTTTTGGCATCGTGTTTCGAATATTTGCCAGTGTCAAGTGTTTTATATTTTCAAGTTTCATAAGTTAAATAAGTTGCCTCGTAGCTATAGTTGTAGTCAAACTCCAGTCTTGCTCAAGTACAGTCCGTGTCAGTCAAGTCCAGTCACGCCTTAGTAAAGTAGTGGTGACTTTACTATTAAGCTTCGATGGAGTTTTCAAAGCAGCACAAAAAGAATGTTTCACCACATTATATCATTTTCCCACAATTGCGCTTGTTATTCGACACTTTATGAATAAAATACCACTATTTTTATGCATAAATACTCGACAAACGCTAGTTTTGGAAAAAAATAAAACAGGGCGACACGACTCTTTCCGCGTTCCCGAACTCGAACTTGAACGTGAACTCGAACTCAAACGTGAACTCGAATTCGAACTCGAAATAGAACTCGAACTCGAAATAGAACTCGAACTCGAACTCGAACGTGAACTCGAACTCGAACGTAAACTCGAACGTGAACTCGAACGTGAACTCGAACGTGAACTCGAACTCGAACTCGAACTCAAACGTGAACTCGAACGTGAACTCGAACTCGAACGTAAACTCGAACTCAAACGTGAACTCGAACTCGAACTCGAACTTAAACGTGAACTCGAACTCGAACATGAACTCGAACTCGAACGTGAACTCGAACTCGAACGTGAACTCGAACTCAAACGTGAACTCGAACTCGAACGTGAACTCGAACTCGAAATTAAAGTTACACTGTAATATTGTTATATCCTAATAAACTATTGGACTCAATATATTTTTTTATTCATTTCATTATATTTACCTGCATTAAATCAGATACATATTTTTATACGAGTAGAATTATAGCATTTAGAAAAAATATTAAATAAAATTAATATATCTGCATTCTACTTCTTGTAAACGAGTTTATGATTTCGTCTCGCCATAGGACTGTTATTTGATTTGAATCACGGGGTCATTCGATATTATTAACATTGCAAATGTAGAGACGAACGCGTATTGATCTGACTCACGCGAAATGCAAAACGATCTGTTGGATAAAAACCGGATGAAAATTTGAATACTGACGACCCTAAATGTTGGCTCGTATATGGCGTCAGGAACGCGCTGGATGCGGGCCGCTTCCAACCGGTCTTTATGGAAGTCAATGGGGGAGGCCTATGTCCAGCAGTGGACGTCCTACGGCTGAAATGATGATGATGATGATGATGATATAGAGTCAAAGGTTCAATTAGCAGCAAGAAAGCTTGGCATCCTATCTAGGGTGAGGCGGTACTTCATACCAGAACGGCTGCTTAGTTTATATAAAGCGTAAGTAAGGTCGTGTATGGAGTACTGCTCTCACCTATGGGACGGCTCTGCCAAGTATTAGCTTGAGGCTCTGGAGTCGATCGAGAGGCGCCCTAGGAGACTAATTGGCGACGCCGCTCTGGCCACGTCTTAATTACAAAGCCTTGACCACCGACGCAAAGTCGCTTGTTTGTCTGTCTTCTATCGGATACATTTCGGAGAGTGAGCCATGGAATTGCACAATTTGGCCTAAGCGCCATCCATACATGGTGGGCATTCCCCACGTACGGACTAAGCGCTTCGATTCCACATCCTACATATACGCATATACGCACATATACGCACAGCGAGGATGTGGAACTCTGCCGGCGTCAGTTTTCCCCGCGAACTACGATTTGGGTGTCTTCACATCTAGAGTAAACAGGTTTTTTTCTAGGTGAGCGTGCTTCATCTTGGACTGCATCCTGCTTAACATCAGGCAGGGTGTGGTCAAACGCGAACTTATTTTGTATAAAAAAGAGCCGCCCCGGCTTCACACGGGTAGTAGAGTGTACTATATATGCCCAAACAAAAAAACCTAGTGCAATTTGTGACTATCAATCGTTCTTCTCTTCACTTTCTTATTAACGCCGGTTATGCTAATTTTGGACTGAAATTCTTTTACTGTTTAAGTGGGGTATTTTGTTTTGGTTGTTTTATTGTTTTTGTACGTTTATGTAGGTACTCCTTAACCAATGGTTCCATACGAAAAACGATTAGCACAAAAAAGTTCATCTTTTTCCATGACCTACAATTTTTCTTCAAACATTTTTTTAACATCCATATCATTTGAAATAAACGCATAATAAACATTAAAAATATGTTTTTTTCTTAAATTAGACCTTAAAAATACAATTTGCGCCAATGTTCATTATCAGCGGGTAATCATAGAATAGAATACAACTTTATTCCACACCGAAACAAAACGCAACAACATACAAATCTAAAACATAAAAAATAAATAGAGAATATAACAAATCAAAATAATAAATATATATGGTATATCACGGCGGTCTTATCGCCTAGAGCAATTTCTTCCAGACAACCTTTGGATGGAAAGAAACATACAGAAACAGATATTAGGTACAAAATACATAAGTATCCCTACCTACAAAATTTCAAAGGAAACAGCGGTATGGGCTTTTCGGAACTTTATCACCATATTCGACGACATCGTCACTTAACATCAGGTGAGCTGTGGTGAAACACCTAGCCTCTCAATCATTAAAAAAAACTATTTCTAGTCTTCAAAGACCTCCTGCAGTAAATACATTTTTGTGCTATATGGGCATCCACGACTTCAAAAAACTGGTTTCAACTTGAACTTGATATCTTTTGAACCCTGTATGGCGTATTGTTAATGAATATTCAGGAAATAATTGAACCTGTTTGCGAAATTCTTGCATATACTTATCATAATTTTGTGAATGTATAATGGCAATACAAAAGCTATTATGTTCAACGTACAAAAATCCTCCTGATGTGATAGAGTAGAGCTAGAAAATAAACAAATGTCGTAGGACATTACACACAGCGCCATCTGACCACGAGCTAAGCAAAGCTTGTGCTATGGCAGTCGGTTAACTGATAGAATACTTAAGGTGGTACGATTTCCATACAAATAAATTGTTGCCATTTATGGACAAATGGAGCATAATTTTGCAGTGAAATCACAGCTACTGCCATTTATTGTGGTCTTTATTTGCGGTAAATCGCGATGACTTGAATAAAACGGTAGTTCCTTCCATCTTCCATCACACAAGCTCTGCTTAGTTTGGGGCCAGATGGCGCTGTGTGTATAGTCCTACGTTATTTATTTATTTATTTAAATAAATAAACGAACATAATATGTATGAGAATAAAAATAAATATTACCTATACAGATAAATAGATACGTGTTATTTACTACTTTCATAAAAATAACCGAAAAACACAGAGTAGCAATTTAGTTCTAGTTGGTACAAATAAAATAAATTCAATGCAACGAAGTTTAGAATAGATGAATGATAGAGTGTGTGTGTAGAGATCTATGTGTGCTTTGGTTGTTAGATATTCAAATGTTGTCATTCATTCAACTTTTAATTTCTACGAATTATCGACCAGCTGGCTACCAATTTACTTGGTGGTAGATCTCCTTAGCAGGAGCTCGTCTAGGTAGGTACCACCGCAGTACCAGTTATTCTGCTGCTAAGCAGTAGTGTGTAAACATTACTGTGTTTAGGTTTGAAGGGTATTGCAGCTAGCGAAATTACTGGGCTGTTGAGACTAACCATCGAAAGTCTCAAAGTATTGAGCGCCAATGCAGTGATGCCAGGGCATCACTTTGTTTCGTCACTCAAAGTTCTATGTATCGCTGCAATGGACATGGAAGGGCGTTATCTCTTACCATCAGGAGAGCGACTCGTTCGACGTACATTAAAAAAAAATTATACGAAAGACTTAACAGTCAGAAAGACAGGCCAACACACAGACGAAGGCGTAGTTCCTGTCAACGCATTTCGATCACGGAACTCTAAAAATGTCCCACGAAGTTGTTCTCAATTCCGGTGGGTGTGGCAATACGTCACCCGCTACATTGATTAAGTCCTAACTTCCATGGTCTTAACCACTAAGTAGTCGCGTTGGCTGACCAGAATGCTGATGTTTTTTTGGCGGGAACGCGGAAAGAGTCGCCCCGTTGTATTTTTTTCCAAAAGTAAATATAAAGTGGTGAAACTTGACTTTTCGTGTTGCTTCCAAAACTCCATCGAAGCTTTATAGTAAAGTCGCCACTACTTTACTAAAGCATGACTTTGCTACATATTTAATTTTTCAAAACTTCAAAATATTAAAACTAAAGAAAAAAAAATGATGATATCTACTTCGGTCACAAACTTTTTTGTCAATTTATTGGCCACTGGTTCACAAACTTAGCATCGCAACGCTGCTCACATTTTGGCCACATTTCCCTCCTCTTGTAGACTTTTTTGTTAATATAAATTTGTAAATATTTGGTACCATGACTTGTTCCTTGTGTGGGTGAATTGGGGCAGCCTGTAATGCTCGCCCTTGGAACAGTATCTATATTATAAATAAATACATGTTTCACTCCGATGCAAGAGAAAACTTGAGATTCAACTTAATTTAGCGAATATAAATTTAAATATTTAAATATCAATTTATTCATTTCGTCTAGGCATGTCGAGGATCCCGTTACAGAGCACACTAACCCGGGCGCCTAGATATCAAAGAACTAGGACGTAGGAAGCGCCTATTGACAAATTACCTGTCAAGACTACTTCTATAAATAATTTAAGATATCAGGTAACACTGTTTTTGACATGAAACCGCTTTTATTATTTTTACTTGGTGGTAGATTTCTAAGCAGGAAGTCATCTAGGTAGGTACCACCGCAGTACCAGATATTCTGCGGCCAAGCAGTAGTGTTTATAACATTGCTGTGTTCCGGTTTGAAGGGTACTGCAGCTAGCGAAATTACTGTTGAGACTAACCATCGAAAGTGTCAAAGTAATTAACATTCCGCCTGCCTTCAGGAACGTCTCGCAAAACAGCCCTCTTGCTAGGATGTGCTACACACGCGATGGTCCCTGTGACATGTTCTCATGTAAGTTAGTCTTACGATATATATATGTATAATAAGGCACTGTACGTGTGCGGGTTCTTGACCTTGCAAACCGGCACCCGCACGAAATTCCGAAGTAAATTGTTCCTACTGCAGTCGCTACATAATATTATAAAATTGTACTAATAATAATTTAAAATTGTACTAACTAATCTGATGAACATTTTCCTGTAATTCTAATTTAATATGCCAATGTCATTGATGCTTATTGTTAGAAGTAGTTTTAGGTATTTTTTGCATGCCGTAAGGTAAAATATGGAGGTTATTTATTTGTATACGTGCCCATATTTGTGCAATAAATAAATTATAAAATAAAAAACAAATTCGTCCGCCGCGTCTGTCTATCTGTCTGTCTGTTCGTAATATACTTAACAATTACTAAACAGATTATCATGCGAGTTTCACCAATAGATAGAGTGATCCATGAGGAAAGTTTAGATATAATATAATTTTGTCAAGGTTTTGTGTAAATTGGTGGAAATATTATGATAATTGTTGGAAGTGTCGGAAAAAGTCATACCACCGGGGTGCTTTCATCGAAAACGCTGCCTTTTGTGATATTATAAAACAATGCATGGTGATATTCCTCTATAGATCCACAAAATTCCGCGCTGGCATATCTAAATTATCATTAAACACAGAAATATATCCAATCCAAAAACTATTTCTAATGCAATTTCAACGAAAGTGTTAAATTGTTGTTTGTAGCGATGATAGCTCAGTGGTTAGCGCGGTAGGTTCGCATGCCAAAGGGCGTGGGTACCAACTCCAACAATGAGTTTGGTGAAGGAAAACATCGTGAGGAAACCATAGCACGGTGGTAGCGTACTTTAGTAGGTACTCGGCTGGCTAGCTACCGTCAAGTTGAAAATCTGCCGCCAAGCATCTAACGGTGTGTTCCGGTAGCCTCACTTGAGAGCCAGTTCCATTCCAGGCTAGGTGTGCTTTACCATCTTCGACGACACCTTCACTTAACATCAGATGAGCTGTGGTCAAACACCTAGCATATCAACCATAAAAAAAAAATTGTAAAAATAATCTAGGAACTGACAAGTGTAGAGGCAGGGGCGGCAAAACCTTGAAAATATATAAATCCGCCACTGGTCCGACTACCCACCCTCAAGTTGAAAATCTGCCGCCAAGTAATTCATGGTGGTAGGTGTGTTTTTTTTCTTCGACCACACTGCCACTTAACATCAGCTGCGCTTAACACCTCGCCTGTTAACCGTAAAAAATAAGTACTTTGGATTATTTTACTTTTTACCTATACCTGATAAAGTGGGTGAAAATTCAGGTTACTAGTTAGACGTCAACGATAACAAACTCACGTGTATAATTCTGAGGAGAGTCTCATCGACTCCGGTGGTAAGATCGAAGCGCACCAGACAGAAGATGCCGTCGGACGGCACCAGGCAACTGCCGTACTCGTCCAGCCCGTACAGGGGCGGCATTCGTGCGTAATCACTCTCTACAAAACAAAGGAATACAAGTACAGTACATAGTTTATTCTTTAAATTTAATGATAATGGAACATAAGCTCACACATAGACTACACCAAGGTTATGTTTGGCGTGAGGAGGATATAGGTACCATCAATCAATACAGTTTTATTGTCATTGCCATTTTTTTTTTACCCGACTTAAAAAATGGAAGAGGTTCTCAATTCGGCTGTATGTTATATTTGTAGTATGTTACGCGATTATTCCGCCAATTATGAATCGATTTCAGATACTTCAGAGCTGAGAGAGATCGAGCTGTTTTTAAAAAATCTAAAAATTGTACACATTGATGATGTTTTCGTTTTTACTCCGAAACCTCGCTGTTTCATTGGAGCAGTCCGTTTAGTTGGCCTATGGGTCGTGGAGTCGTTTTTTTATATTGTAAATTTATATAATGTTATTTTTATTAAGTTACAGAATGTAATTACCGTTACTTAACATCAGGAGAGCGGAGGTCAACCGCTACACGAGGCATCCTCCTGACTCGTCCTGAGGATGCCTCGTGTGGAGGCGGAACAAGTTGTTTAACACTGACACTAGAGATAGTTCGCTAGTTAACTTTAGATATGTTAGGTAGCTACAAAGCGAATGAACACAAGCGAATATAAAATTAATTTATAGATAAGCACGCGTTTCAAATCAAAATAAAATAAAAACAAAAACGTGAGAAATTGCCCAAACATTATATTCAACAGGAGAACTCAATGCTAAAGCGTCTCTTACCAACCATTCCCACGGCGGGGACTAAGAATGTATTCAAACAAAGTAATATACCTATATATATATATATATATATATAATATATACTCTTAATTCCGGAAGGAGGCTAGTCTGGAATGAAAGGTTGATTACGGAGAATGTTCTGCTGAGCTGTAAGACCTTAAATTAATAAATATCGCAGGACACACACAGCGCCATCTGACGCCAAACTAAGCAAAGCTTGTACTGTGGAAGTCAGATAACTGATAGAATACTTAAATACTTTTTTTTTGTAAATACATACTTATAATACATACAGTACACCCAGACCCAGAACAAACATTTGGTTTTATATCACAAAATGCTTGTCCTGGGTGGGAATCGAACCCACGCCCCACAGCTCTTGAAGCAGACATGCTACCAATGAGCCAACAGGGCTGACAATCGATTAAAAACTGCTAGTTATTCACCCCTGAACTGCAGCTTCGAGATCTTGTTTTTTTAACCCCCTTGATCTACTTCTCTCATTATATTCATTTAATTCTGAAAAAATAGGAATTACAATATATATTATGAATAATTGTGTATACTAAATTAAATTATAATTCATAATCATTAAATGAATAAAATTAATATTAATATTAATATGCAAAAATTTAAAATGTTAATCTATTTACTAATCTATACTATTATAAAGAGGAAATATTTGATTGTTTGTTTGTTTGTATTGAATAGGCTCCGAAACTACTGGACCGATCTGTATGATTCTTTCATCAATAATAAAATAGAACGCCACATTCTTCGAAATGAACATAAGCTATATTTATATTGTTAATCTAGTTTTGTGTTTGTTTTTGTTTAGCAGCTCTAGGCTTTGCACCAGCGAGCTGCTTAGGAAACAAGAAACTTGGCTGTTAGAATGAGAAACGTAGAGTCAACGGGCTGGATAATTATTCTCTCGAAGGTACGTCGGTACCTCACGTCAGAACAGCTGCTTAGGTACAAAGCACAAGTACCTACGATCATGCATACAAAATACAAAATATTTATTTACCTGAATATATGTGTACAAAGGTCGTAATATTTTACAATAGTCCCCGCACTACTAGCCTGTATCGCGGGAGGCTGGAACCGATTAAATATTTAAAATTTAAAAGAGAACTTTTTAAAAGCTATTTTTTTTACTATATAATTTGATGTTAATAAATTAATAAGCAAGGAATGCAGAAAAGTATATATGTGCATGAGGTGTGTGTGTGAGAGAGAGAGAGTGTGTGTGAGAGAGAGAGAGTATGCATGCATCTGAGGTCTTTGTAGCGATTCCCGTTAGGTGCTCAAGAGAAAGCTGCGCGACAGCGAACCCTACTGCGCGGGTAAACGATATGTGTTCGCGTACATTTTTTGTTTTTTGTAGTCTCTTCCGCAATAAGACGCTCAGAGGATGCGTCTGTTCTCGTCTTTGGGCTGGTTTAATAAGCAATTTAAGCTTAAGCTAGTATCAAATTAATGTAGTACCGAATATCTACAATGGCTTTGTAGTTCCTCTCAGTATGAATCACACACCGCTGATATATATATAAATCGCACGCATAATCAAATAATGGCTTAACTCAAAAAAGTCAGTTTATGGGAAATCACGAAAAACCTCCGTGCAATCACGACCTCGTCGGCTTTTTTTAAATAGAATAAAAATTAATTAGGTAAATAAATATATTAATTATTTTTTGTGTAGTCTATAAACTTATCAATAGTTATGTGTTATTTACTTTGTTCAAATTAAATAATAATAAATATTTTTTTATGTTTTAAAATTCTCTTGAGTTAAGCCTGTCTACTTTTAAAACTAAGGCAACTAACCTTTATTATTGGTGGCATATTCAACTATAAGTCTGTCTTGTTTAAACTAATTTCTTTATTTCAAAGACTCAATATGTTTTTAGTCTGTTTATTAGTAAATCAACTTATAAAACTTACTATTTATTTTTGTAGAAAATACACGCAACTCGGATTCAGTGTAGGTTCAATTAAACAACAGCAACTTCACATTAACAGCGTCCGACACAAACTGACATCAGTCGGTGTTTGAACAAAGACTGTGTGACAACACATAAAAATGAAAAAGACCGATATTGTGTAAAGGTGCTCTATTGACGCAATTTTGATGTTTTCCAAATTCATATCATAGATGGCATTAAAAGAAGCCTGCGTCTATACGTAACTCATTTTTGACCTAACTCCTAATCGGTCAGTATTTGATTATGTGTGCGAAATGTAAAAAACATTTATAAATATTATTATTTAATAGTAAAATACCTTTAAGTTTTTTTCTATGTTTTATGTTTATTGTTTATTTATTTTTTTGTATGTATGTATTGTAAATTATGTTGAAATGTGTTTTATGTCATAAATAAAGTGTTGTCTATTGTCTATTATCTAATGAAAACATAAAATTCGAATAACATTGAATGGCAGTTTCATTCCAAGCTAGGTGCGTTTGCTATCTTCGACGATCACTTAACATCAGCTGTGGTGACACACCTAGCCTGGCATGTGCAGTATCTTGACTTTGTTATATGCAACGGCTCGATCTTTATTTATATTAAAATTTGTAATTTTTAAACTTTCGCGGCTTTAACACATCATTATGTTTATCATCGAGTCTTAATCGCGAAAAAAAACTATTCAAATAAATAAATTTGCTCACGATTCGATTCGCTTACCATAATTTTTTAAATATTTTTTATATCAAAAGCGTAATTAACATACGTTATTTTCTAGTATAAGTTCTGTATATTGTTATTGTAATTTAGGGTTAGTGGTCAGATTATTATTAAAAAAAAACTTTTTATAAGTATCTACATATTGTCAAGTCATCTACAAAATGTACTTTCAAGCATTATTGTCCTTAACTTACTGCAAATACAATCCTATCCATACAGAGGTTGGCCAGAAAAGATCGCTCTTAGCGATAATGTCGCCGATTGTTCCACCGCAAGTGTCAAATATTAATTTGTTTGCAATTGGAGTGATTGATTGATTGAGTAACTCTATATTGCACACACTAAAAAAAAACAATACAGAAGAAATAAAATTAATTAATAGGTGTAACAACTGGCGACCTTATCGCTAAAAGCGATCTCTTCCAGGCAACCTTAGGACGGACAGGATCAGAGGAAGAAAAATACGGGGTGTGTCAATAACGAGGATAATACATAACTACCACATAAATATATCTACATTCTAATAATAATATATCTTAATACATAAAATAGGTAACTAAAAATACGCTAATACATATAAAATTTATTTTTTATTTAAAAATAAAATTGAACAATAAAGAGTTACAAATGTTATTAATATTATAGTGAAAGAATTTGGAAATTATACAAATACATCCTAAATTAATTATGAAAATTTATAAAAGATTAAAATAATTTACCATTCAGATGATAAATAACCGCATGACAGGAGTGTAAACACAAAACCAACGGGAGCAATGAAACCCAGGACGGATGCATTTCGAACGACTTTTACCGACGCGGTTTCAAAATCAACTGATTTGCAAATACGCGTTTGTTAAAGGCGTGAATATGTGCGGGCTTTTGGGCAACTAGCTGTTATTACCGGTTTGCCCAAGAATTTATAATTTGTATTATTTTGTCCTCAGATAGACGTATTATTTGTGACAAAAAGACAATGTACAAACATTTCGTAGCAATGGATAGCTCAGTGGTTAGCGCGGTCGGTTCGCATGCCGAAGGCCGTGGGTACAAACCCCAACAATGCGCTTGAGCTGCCGGTGAAGGAAAACATCGTGTGGAAACCATAGCATGGTGGTATTGTACTTTCTAATACTTGGCTGGCTAGCTATCTAACAATGTGTTTCGGCAGCCACACTCGAGAGCCAGTTCCATTCCAGGCTAGTGGCTCCAGTAGCGTGTGTGCTTTACCATCTCAGCCACACCGTCACTTAACATCTGGTGAGCTATGGTCAAACACCTAGTTGTAAACTATTAAAAAAAATTGTAAACAAAATTGCACAAAATTTGTACAATTTGGGAAAGTCTGTTTATTTTTTAAGTAAGTAGGTAAGTTTATTAATATGTATTGGTGATAATAATTACTTTAAATGTCCATCTAAAACTTGCTTTTATCATGTTTCGCTGTGGGAGATGGACTAGGCATCATCATCATCATCATCATCCACAGCCTTCTTTATCCCACTGCTGGGTATAGGCCTCTCTCTTGTCACGCCATCTGCCTCGGTCCTGTGCCAATCTGGTCCAGGTTCGACCCGCGACGGTGACATTATCGTCGCGCCATCTTGCGGCTGGACGACCGACGCTCCGCTTCACCTTATCCATAACATTAACAAATGACAAAGGCTTATAAATATACGTATATTAATAATATATATATTAAATCATTTTTATTGATCAAGAAAAACCCATCAAATGCCTTCCTAGTTGTAGTTAGTTAACGTCGTAGCAAAAATGTTTATTTATTAGTTTTGTGACTTGTTGGAATACATTAAATTGATTGTATAAATATTGTAACTAAGTTGTAAAATATTTCTTTGTGTTGCTGCTGATTTATTGTTATTTTTTAACAGAAAAAACTCGCGTTTCAACTCACACAAGTGCGCTCTAGAACGGAGCACGCTTACCTAGAAGCATGGGCGTACCCAGGGGAGGGCAGGGAAGGGCGGCTGACACCTTTGACTAGGTGCTTATAAAATATGTGATTTACCCCGGATGTAAAAAGGTAACGTATGTATATGGGGGTAACCTTAAAATATTAATATGTATGTATAGTACGTACCTACCGCAGTATCAGATATTCTGCCGCCAAGCAGTAGTGTGTAGGTAAACATTACTGTGTTCCGATCTGTTTAGACTAATCATCGATTTTCTATTATATTTCGTACAACTAAAAAAACTAAACGCTAAGTTTTACATAAAATGTTTACATTAAAAAATAGATTGATTATTCGTTCCAAAAATAGTCTCAATGACTTTTCAGATATCGGCAAAAACGATTTTTCAAGATGGCGCCGGAAGCTCCACCAGAATCTACCAGTATTTTGTGATTTTATATTCAGTAACTGATCCTAAACCTTGTAAAAAAAAATGGATCGGAATAGTGCAAAGTTAACCAAAAAACGTCTACTTTTACTGGCGTGTGAAATATAGTAGATACAGGTAGGCCACTTTTACAGTTTTTGATATAATTATACTTCAGTCTGTTCCTCTGCTGTTCTTTAGAAAAAGATCGTCAGCCCTCGACCAAGTGGTTTCTGTAGCTTTATGATTGCAGGCACAACTAACCTAACCTACAATTTATTCATAATTGTGTGAACACCCTTTTGGCTTACCTACACCTCAAATTACAACTTTTTTGCCACCTACCCACTTTTTTTTTTATTCTTCGGAAATTCCCGTAACTTCTCAAGACAATAATAAAATGTGTATACCGTAACGTCATATCACTGTAGCGTAGTACTTAGGTACTTTATTTGAGATCCTGCTGTAAATAAATGTGGAAAAAAATAAAGATTTGCAGGAATCTACATACTTTATTCATGTATTTAGTCACAAGAATATTGCGATCGGATTACATACATACAAATTTTGCTAATAACAATATCTCTGTACATTACTAAGGGAACATAACTTTAATTGTAGGGTTCACCGGGCCGGGGATCAGTGTTTTGCCAGCTTTGGGCAAAGCAATGATTCATAATTATTGTATGTTACATGTTTTATAAGCAAGGTTTATGTAAAATGTTAGCCACAACCACAATTTTACTGTAACGTTTAGGCCGCAGCAAAAAATGGACGTCTTGTATTTTCCACGAATTCTACAAATGTATTGGGACCAATCCGTAAACTTTCAAATATTTTTTTTTTTTCAAATCGGTTTATAAATGACAGTTCTGAGGAAACAAACATACAACCGAATTGGGAACCTCCCCTTTTTTTAAGTCCTTAAAAAATAGAGATTATTCCAGTAACCAAGGGCTACAGTACAGGGCCCGTCTAGGGCCAGTTAAAAAACTGGAGGAAGGCAAAGGTTGAAAAAAAAATTTGGTAATTTTTTAATGATATATTTAAAATAATAATTGTTACGGAATTTGACTTGTAACTTTGGTGTTACCAATAAAATGTATTGTAAACTAAGATCTGTTTTCCGCATTTCCTACGATAAATAAATATAATAAGTATGTACCAATCTGGACTGGACTAAAATTTTTATTGAGCATTCGGGTTCCAAACCGAAGTATACAAAGGTATTATGTAACAATCACTCTCATGCCATTATTATTTATATGACTTTATTTTATTTTTATATGATTTTATTATTTAATTTTTTTGACATTTTATTTTATTTTGACATTTTTGTTTTAAGTTTTTAATTTGCTTTATATGTATGTACATTGTAAATTTGGATACTATATTTTTATAGAATAAATGAAATTGAATATATATTATTTTTAATGGTTGCCATGCTAGTTGTTTGACCACAGCTCACCTGATGTTAATTGATGGTGTGGCCGAAGATCGTAAACACACCTAGCCTGGAATGGAACTGGCTAGATACTCTAAAATGTACCAAATGTAAAAAAAAATGTGAAAATATAGTATTTTCATGTGAACAAGTATTTTTATGACTTGTAAGTTTAGTGTGAATTTTTATTTATTCTATGTAGGCGTGCTTTCTCTTCGATCATTTTTATGGGATGTCAAGGCGTTTAATTACCATAACGTTCGGCTTTAGTAAAATAATTATACCTATGTAAAGTCAAGATTAAGTTGAAGTTGTTAAGTTGTACTCGTAATCAACACAGATTCCAAGTTCGTGGTTAGAGGCAAACTTTTTAGTGTTACAAAAGTTAGAAACTCAAGGCAATAGCTTCGTCTGCGCCGGCCCTTAGAACTGGAGATAAATTAATGACTCATAAATGTTTGTTTTGGTCAAGTGGTAATTATTTATTAGACGGTTAGTTTTCACTTCGCTGGTGACGATGGGAAAGACGACGTGACGTCACAATTCACTTCGAAAACCTTCACTTCACTTTAAAGCTTTTATGTAGCTACATTAATTGGTTTATTTTCTATGAAGGAAAACATTGTAGGATAACTTGCATGTCTGGAGAAGAATTTCAATGGTCTTTGTGAATTTTTCAACGCAGACCCAATTCGGTATGTAAAGAAAAAAAAATACGATACTAATTCCAAAACCATTTCAAAATATTATATTCCTGTAGGTACATTTTATTTTTACGTTTAATACTTTTAAAAGTTTATTCATGTTAATAAACTTGAGTGTCATTTGACATCTAATGACGTCACATAGTAGGCTGTATAGGGTTACTTTCAGTGCCTGCTCAGCTATGTATACTTTTGTTTTACATGGCAAGGGATATTCAGTCTACTTTATGACGTCATCGCTATAAAAAGTTTGAAAACGTTAAAAAACAACTACCGCATAAGAAAGCCAAAATATTCAAATTAGCTTTATAAAAGTTTACCGACAATAAAAAAAAAAAATGACAAAAATAAAACTTTTCATACTGAATTGAGACTAAGCGTATATTTAACCGAGAACACAACAAGCTTGGCGTTACTGCAGTCGAATATCTATCCAATACTACATCAAATAAGGTCTCATTTAGCGGAAAAAGCTATGGCGATTACGCAATTTCGCTAAAAATAAAAAGCTCAATTATTATTATTTATTGCTATAGCAATTACAACATTCAAATGCACTACAGTATCAAGTTTAATAACCAAATCAATGATTCTAAAATATGTTTCCATTTTCATGATGTTCTTGAATGTTTAGTTTTAATAAAATGAGTTTTTTTATTCAAAAATTTAATTTTACAAAACATAAACGCGAATTATAATTGCCAAGAGTGGGAAAAGTCCAGCCACTATCTACGGGTCTTAAACAACAAGACACTTGTCAAGAAGAAGACCCTTGACGAATGATTGAGTGTAGAATCAGATAAATTCATATAGACTATTGAATTACTGCTCTAGACATACACACAGTTTCCCGGGACATATTTTCTTGACCTGAAAGGCACTCGTATGATTTTTTTTTAATCTCTTGTATTGATTTGTATGGTTTTAGTGAAGAAAAAGGTTTTCAATGGCATAATTGTAGGTAGTCGGTTCCCCATCAGTTCATAGGTCAACTAGCAGTTTCGTTGCAATTTGTTAATAATCTAATTGTCATTGAATGCTATTTAGCCAAGTTGGCGGCCTGTTTCTTGGCTTTAACTAGTTCTACGAGCTCCTTGTACCGCTTCATGCAGTCTTTTTTGCTACGGTTCGGTATGCAGTCGGCTATCTTATCCCATCTCTCGGAAGTGCTCACAGGAAACGTCTTTATAGCTTGTTCCAGCAGCTCTTGTTCGGTTTTAGTCCACGGCTTATCTTCTAACTTCTCCTCTTTAGGTGTGGCAGTTCCGTTAACAAGCTTCACCGGCTTTGCCGGATCACTTTTAGAAATACCAGTGTCGTCGACGTGGTTCGCAATCTTCTTCTTTTCTTTTTCAAATTGATCAAACGCTTCTTCGTTGGCCGCTTTCTTCAGACTGCTCTTTGAGAAGTCTGAACTTTGAAGGTCCTTTGCTTTGTTTAAAACATCTTTCGCTATGAAACGTTTCTCATCTGTAAAAGTGCTGTGCTGATTTAAAAAGTTAGCGACGACATCCCATCTCTGATTAGTACCGGCCGGGAATAAATTGACAGCTTTAATTAGTAACTGAGTCATTTCAGGAGTCCATTCTATGGGGGCTTTTAAAGCTGCATCTTTCTTTCCTTTTTGCTCGTCCACTTTTTTGTTGTCGAACAGTGCTTTCCGTTCCTCTTCTAACTTATCCTCAGTTTCCCTTAATGTATTCACGAATGCGTCCCTTCCGTTCGACTCTAAGTTTTTCATAAAGTCTTGCAACTCGACTACTTTCATCAGCTCGCATAATTTCTCCACGGCAGCCATGTGAGCGATGTTTTCTTCCTCATTTTGTGAATAATAATTATTCGCTTTACACATGTCACGTAGGGCTTTGCGTTCTTTGCGCAGGTATTTCTTTTGCTGTTCTCGCTCTGCCCTTGCGGCTTCGATGCGGGCCCTCTCCGCTTCTTCTATCTTTTGCTTAGCAAGTAGGGCTTCTTTGATGAGACGCTCCTCTTCCGCTTTCTTCGCTTGGACGGCATCCTGGAATGGACAAGAATTTCATTAGTAACATCGCAGCATTTCTTAGGGTATGTTTGCATTACAACAACATTAGAAAATATTTCTACTGTAATGCTGTATCATCCCAGCTGCATCGTTGTTAAAAATCAGATAGCATGGGCTCATAAGCAAACCTATTAAGAATAAAACAAAAAATTACAATAAATGTTAATTTTGCTCGAAAAAAAAATATTATGACGCAAATCGAGGTTACAAAATCTGCCATACTGAATTAACTGTGACTTCAAATACACACAAACACAGTAAAAATATAACGAGTTTAGGAAATAAAAGGGAACTTATGAAAACATAATATCCACATATGACTCACATACATAACTATATTGTTCATAAGGTTCTTTGTTCTCTGTACTCTTTCTCTTCTATCTATCTATATTAAAACAATATCTGTGATGTATAATGAACTAACAGCTCCGCTCGCGTGGTCTTGGTGTAGTAGGTACCTATCAAAATTTATGGCAGTCTCGGCATGCGCCTGGAAAGTTCCAGGCACTACACGGGTTCTAGTCTTCACACCATACTGGGCATAGCACCTGCATGGCAATACCTTTAAATGATAAACAAGATATAATTTAAAAAGGACCTGTCGAGCTCTTTTCGCAGCCAACTTCTTATCTTTGTCCTCCTGTTTGAAGCGCTGGATGCGTGGGTCGTTTGCGTACGCCAGGTCGACTAGTGTCCGAACTCGAGCCATTTCTTCCTTCTTTAGCTTAGCCCTAGCTGCCTTGTTCTGCTTCTCTATCCACCTGAATTCATACATTTAAATAAGCCTTGAAATTTAGCACATTTTAAGCCTGGCAGCTCTTCAGTGGTGTTGCAATCTATTTTCTAAGTTGTCAGTCACAAATTTTGTAGGTTAAGATTAATGGAATGCAATGCTAGATTTCTGCTCTTATCTTTCATAAATTTGAGTAATATTATGAATGTTAAGGCACCTTTGATTATTTATCATTCCCAAATGACATTCATTAAAAGTCTGACAATGAATATTTGTCATAGTATCAAAGAGTTTTTGAGGAAAGACCTATCTATCTATCTATACTATTATAAAGAGGAAAGATTTGATTGTTTGTTTGTATTGAATAGGCTCCGAAACTACTGGATCATTCAAAAATTCTTTCAACATTGGGAAGCTACAATATCTCTGGGTGACAAAGGCTACTTTTTATCCCTGTATTTCCAGTTTTATAGTACAAGTTTTTGATAGTTTAGGGCTGCGTGATGCTGTGTGAAATATCTTTAGACATTTATTTATTGACAGTCTATGCTCTATTCAAGTGCTTGACAGTCAAAGCAAGGAAGATGATTTTTAACTGAATAATACTCAATGTTGTCACATATTTATTTAAGCATGTCAGCTGTATAATACATATCTATCATTAAGTAAATAACTGATGCTTCCTATAATTACTCCTCACTAGAATTCTGTCTGTCCAGTATTCTAATGAGGTCACAGTGGAAAATGAATGGTTTAACTTAGCAATTAAATACATAGTGGAATTTCCTTGGGTATGTGCCAAACATTTTAACTCTACATTTCACATCGGTACAGCCAAAGAATGGGATAAGCTGCTGGCTTCCTAGTTTTCTAAGAGATAAAATCTAGATGTTTTCAAGGTCAGAGTGAATAGATATCTTCTAAGTCAGCATGCTTCATCCACATCATCGCTTACCATCAGGCAAGTTGGTCGTCAAACGCGGAATTATCCATATTAAGAAAAAAAACAGTAGTAAAAAACATTTAACTTTACCTCCTTTCCTCTCTGTCGGCTCCTCTCTCTTTTTCTTCTTCATCCAGATATGAGAACTCCCTCCAGGACTCAAACTCGTACCAGAACGCATAGAACCTTTCCACCTGTTCACGAGAGCTTTTGTCATCACCCAACAAAGGCACATTCCTCTTCTCAGACCACCGAGCATTAACCTCAAATATTTTAGTAAAAGCCTTGTAGAAGTCTTTCTTAATGTCAGCCTGTGTAGGTATATTATCGTCAACTGTTGGGTCAACAGAATCATATGATCTACGCTTCACAGGTGTCCCAAGAATTTCATAGGCCTTAGTGATGCATGTGAAATAGTCGTCGTCGCTGCGCACTTCTTCCCCCTGAGCCTTACGTTTGTCTGGGTGGTGTTTGAGGACTTTCTGTCGATACGCTCGCTTTATGTCGTCATCTGTAGCCTTGTAACGAAGATTCTTCATACCTAGCACTGCATAGTGGTCTTGATTCTTCCAATCTTTTGGATCTAGACTTCTAAGGTATTCTACATCGTCGTCAAACGTCACCTCTTCCGCCTTCTCGTTAGATTCGGACTCTTGGAATGAGGCATCTCCACCGTGACATTTTATGTTATGATATCTAAGAAACGTGCCGCCCGCACATTCCACTTTTCTTTTCAAGGAGGGCCATGGTATTGTCACTACTCGATTATTACTATTGGAATCTCCCTCAGTCATTTTAAATTAATTTAACTAAAATATAGAGCACGGCAGAACATAACCTATATACCAAGAAAACACTAGAGTAACTCGAAGTATTTAAAATGCTTGGTTATAAGTATTTGAGCTCGGAAAACTTAATTACGAAGATAAATTAAAAAAATACAATAGAATAATAAATTAAACACGAATTAATAGAAACTAAAACGCGCCATGGACCGAACGACAAATGTCATTAAAATATTAAATTGTCATAATGTCTTCTTATTCGTTTTTGGCATCTTATTTTGTGCATTTTGCCAATTTCAAACACTGCGATATTTTGCAGTTTAGGATATAAAATCGTTGTGAGTTGTATTGTGACTCAAGCTGTAGTCAAATGCTCGAAAAGTAAGTCTGGGTAAAGTTCAATTATGTCCTAATAAAATAGTGGCAATTATAGTAAAACCTTCGACGGAGTTATAGAAGCACCACGAAATAAACATGTGCACCATGAAAAGTCCTAGTGTGCACCACATCATGTTTAATCTGAGACATCATGTTATTTTTTACTCTAACATGTTTTGACACAATACTATTGCTGACGTAAATACTCGAAAAAATAGAGCACGTATCTCATTATCTGAAACTTCTGCAAGACTGCAACATACTTTAAAACTAAGTATCGTTGTAGTGTCGTATCATGTCGTAAGCACAAAAAGTAAACGTCAAGTCAAGTCAAGCGAATAGTACTACCATTGCTACCAAACGTATAGCGAAAATCAGCTGACTTTCATTCAAATCTATTTTGCAGTTGTTGTTTAATTCATTCAAATAAATTTTGGAAAGTGCTCGATAACTTTTACAAATAAAATATAATTGTTGTACTTTATTTTACAATGTGTAACGACTTGGACTCTATGTTTAAACCATTAGTCTTAGTAACCGGTTTTGGCCCGTTTTGCGGTCATCCGGTAAATGCAAGTTGGGAAGGTGTAAAGTTGCTGAACAAAGAAGAAATCGAGAAGAAACTCAACATTGAGCTTGTTTTACTGGAGATTCCTGTCACCTATGAGAACGTGGATGAATTTGTGCCTGCGCTATGGGAAACTCACACCCCTAAGGTTTGTTTCTAAGTTCCTTACCATAAAGTTAGACAAACATATGAAGTGTTTAAACAGTGACAAAAATGTTTAACCGATAGCTTCACTATCACCTTACTTTCATCTTTATTCAAACTGTGAGATAATGTAAATGTACAAATGTAATGCGTTAATGTTTGGATTTAATCTCGCATATAAGGAACACAGTTATTCTAATTATGTTCTACTCACAAAATAGTATTAGTTTTGTCTATTTACTGATTACAAGCTGACTGGAAAATGCAGGTTGTCTCAGTGAAAAATGAGAGTATTGTGATATCCTACCCTTGTTTAGTTCTTTCATATTTTGTGCGACTGTAGTGATAAACATAATTATTATAAGTTTTATGGTCGAATCACAAAAGCTTATATATTACAGCAGTCATCGTCTAGTCTTTTGTAGCGATGATAGCTCAGTGGTTAGCGCGGTCGGTTCGCATGCCGAAGAGCGTGGGTTCAAACCCCAAGAATGAGCTTGAGCTGCCGGTGAGGGAAAACATCGTGAGGAAACCAAGGCATGGTGGTAGGACACTTTCTAGTACTCGGCTGGCTAGCTACCACCCTCAAGTTGAAAATCTGCCACCAAGCATCTAACGGTGTGTTACGGCAGCCTCACTTGACTCCATTCCAGGCTAGGTGTGCTTTACCATCATCGACCACACCGTCACTTAACATCAGGTGAGCTGTGGTCAAACACCTAGCCTGTCAGCTATAAAAAAAAAAAAAGTCTTCCACAAGTCTCAAAAACTTAAAATCATATTGCTTCCTGTTGTGATTTAATAACAACCTCCCTTCACACTTTCTTTTTTGCCTACACCTACAAATTATGGAGTGATCTTCCTTCCTATGGATTCCCGAGAATTTCAATCTTCAAAACATTGTGTTAGTAAAATTTAAAAAGGTTGGCAAAATATTTGTAGTGCACCTGATATTATAGATATCTATAGGTTAAGACCCTCATTACTTATTAGATGGTTAGTCTCAACAACCCTGTAATTTCGCTAGCTGCAGTATCCTTCAAACCAAAACACAGTACTGTTTACACACTACTGCTTAGCGGCAAAATATCTGGTACTGCAGTGATACCTACTGTTACGGAGATCTACCCCCAAGTAATTTAATCTTATTGTGAATGATTGTTGTCTATTTAATATGTTGAATGTTTCAACCAAGTCAGCGCATCACACTATGTAATAAGTAGGCTTAAAATTAGTTAATTATGATTACTAATTTTCAGTTAACAATCCATGTAGGCGTATCCAGTATAGCTCAGGAAATCACCATTGAAACACAAGCTCACCGGAAAGGCTATCAAAAGCTGGACTACTTTGACAAGTGCCCTGCTAACCACACATGCCCTGCAGAAGGAGCTATCAGGTTGCACACCAAGCTCAATGTGGAGAGAATATGCAACGAGTTCAATAGTTGCTTTGATGATACTGAGAAATTAAAAGCAGTCTCCTCTAAGGATGCTGGCAGGTATTATTTGAGACCCAAACAAAACTCACCTTTTTTTATTTTTATTGTTTACACAGTACTGATTGGCGGCAGAATATCTGCTACTGTGGTGGTACCTCCCTAGATGATCTTCTGCTAAAGAGATCTACCGCCATATAAAACTACTTGTCAATGAGGCAATATCAATTTTCTGCTGCTTCAACTTATGACATCCTACCACTGGAAATTGGCATAACCTTGAATAATGTTAGGATGATAAATAATCCACTGTGATATGGTCCGGTATGGCTTGACAGATTCAAGTCATTGATTTTATTCTTTGGACATACATAATTATATGCATAGTATTGTATTGTAAGGATAGCTGTCCCTTATGATATTTACATCACCAAAATAATTCAGTTTTAAGTACTTTCCCCAATTTCTTAAATACAAAAGGAACAAACAAGAAGATAATAGTGTCATAAATTCATTTACGATTTAACATAGCACCAGTTACCTATTTTTATTGTCTCATATCAACATTGTTAGTGTTGAATATTACACTAAAATTAGACATTAGATTGATACAAAATTATTACAATTCCAGATACCTATGTGAATACATTTACTACACATCGCTGAGTGTAGACAACAGTCGGACTCTGTTTGTCCATGTACCTGACACTCCAATATACTCCTCATCGGAGACCGCCAGGAGCTTGGAGAAGATACTGGAATCGTGCCTTGAGCAGATCAGGGAAGTTGAGGCATCCCAGGAAGTAACACAGAAATTGGAAACTGCTAACTCTAACAACGAAGAAAATGAAGTTTAAGAGAAGAGAAAATCAACATACCTAGGCTTTTAGTACCTTATAGTACTAGCAAGGTGGTTCACTATAAATGGACAAACCGCCGTAGAATCGCAGCTCTCTCGTCGCGATTTTATGCTCGATTTATCACAAACATTGAATAAAAATCCGATTACATAGTACAATGCATTTTTTATTCTTTGTTTGGTTTTGTGATAAATTGAATTTATTATGAAATGAATGAATGAATGTAAAGTGACTTGTGGCTTACAAGTCACTTTACAATAACATTTGTAATTAATCTTACCATGATTATGTTTCACACAAAAAATGCTGATGTTGATGTGTTCTATTAATAATAATTGTTGTATTATAAAATTGTATTTAATAATAAGGATTTACATTTTTACTTATTCGATGACATATTAAAGTTATTTAGGTATATTAAATTTTTTTTTAATCTTATGGAACATAGAAATAAGTAAAAAAATTGTCATTGATAACAAATCTTGTAAACTGTGAACAAATATGCATTTCAAATAGGTTTGTTTTATTATGAATACATATTTAATTCAATGTTATAGCATAGGTAATGTATGACTTTCGAAATAAATCTGCATTCAGATTACCTATTTTACTATTAATACATAATAATATGCTTTCTTAGTACATATAGATCATTGGCGATATCTAAATAATTGTAAGTATTTTAGTCTTTATAATTTTCCCCCATTTATGGACAAATGGAGCATAATTTTACAGTAAAATCATAGCTACTGGCATTTATTTTGGTTTTTATTTGCGGTAAATCACAATTGCTTGTAACAATATTGTTCATTGTTCAGCAAACATCAGTTCGAGAAATTAATTTTTTGTATGAAGGCTTCACACAAATGACGATGATTATGTAAGGCTTCATTTGATATGATTGAAATTTAAAATCCTGGCTAGAATCTTTGATTTGTCGTTGCTAATTGAGTAATGCGGAAAACATTGCGAGTCCTTTACAAAATTGTAACTTTGATCTTTTATTCGACTATGAAGAAAGTGGTAATTTTAACTATCTATATAAGTTATTCCGGGGTCGTACTAAGTGTTCATTTTCATTCACGTTAGACAATCAAAGCTATGCTGCCGCATTTATTGTATGGCACAATAAGGTTAGCACTCGAGTAACTTTTTCTTCAGCGCCTAAATTGATTGGAAGAGCTCACAGTACAGCCCCTTTTTTGTAATCTATTGTATTTTGACATACGAGGTACTTAAATCTCGTTTACCGACCCAATAATAGAATTTTAAATTAAAAAAAAAACTTTTCAATAAGCAGCTTTTTTTGTTTACCTTTTTTGCAAGGAATAAATGAATTATGAAGCTTTATTGTATTTGGTAGACCAGGTATCAACAATAAAAGGCTCTAATTATTTTAAAAATTAAGGAAACATGGTATATATGTATTAAACCAATTAATCATTTCTGTAGGTTATAAGTACAGTTAAAAGTATGTTATCTTCGTTATAAATAAATTATTTTACATGTTAGCTGTTCGTATTGTGTCGCCTATCCTGTAGACCTGACGAATAATCAATAATCATAATAATAATTTGATGAAAGGTCCTAGCTGTAGACCTATATTATACTTACAGAATTATCTCACGATTTCACCCGGAATCGGTCCGGGTCGCGCAGTTTTCGCAAATTCGCTGCCAGTTTTCACTACAAAAAAAAAGGCAATAATACCCTATCCGTTTAAAAAAATAGCTGTTTCCTGTAAATATCCCCTTTTGCCCTGCGAAATTAGTGACACTATACGCAGCGCTACTATAAGACAATACCGACTAGCACACAAAATGATTTACATTATCATTTTGGGTACATGATACATCCTAACTTGGGCCATATCGAAAACACGGCCCGAGAACATGCGGTTTCCAAATTGACAAAATTGTAGGTCCATTTCAATCTCAAATAAAATAAATTACAATTGTGCAAAGTGAGAACAAAGCAAAAAGCCGAAGATTAAACTAGGTAGCTTGCATTAGCTTAGGCCTAGTTTATTTTTATGGTCGACAGGCTAGGTGTTTGACCACAGCTCACCTGAAGGTGTGGTCGAAGATGGTAAAGCACCTAGTCTGGAAAAGCTAGACTTGTTTTCATGGCCCTCGCAATTTTATTTAGAGAATCAATATTATGGACGACTGTAACCTAACAAGCGTCTTGTAGTAGTCAGTGAGGTCAGTCTTCTCAATCTATTTTTAGTCTCCATTTAGCATTGGTATATTTCACCTCAAAACTAAATAAAAAAACTTAAAAACTACAATGAAACTCATAAATAAGTAGTCATTAGTTTATTGTCTAATCTTCCTCCTCGTCGTTAGCGGCGCCACCGCCCTGTCCCTTGCGCAGGTTCTTCCTCTTAACGCGGCCTGGGCGGCCACCGCCGAACGGAGACTTCAGTGAGAAGTCGATGTGTTTGCCGGAGTCTAGCCGAACAATGAATGACGGTATGTTCACCACTTGCTTGCGGACACTGGAAGAAAATAAATGTAACATTAGGTTTTGTGAGTTTTAAATGCACTCAGGGTGTCGGTCATTTTAATACAAAAATTTTGCTATTCAAATTACTTTTAAATACTTTTGGAAAAAATCTCAACAGAACAAGTTTTTTTCCAGTATGTATTCTAATTTGGGTTAATTTAGAGAAATCCTGTCTGTTTTTGTACTATTTTCATATTGCTAACTTGATTATAAACACACATAGTCATACATACAAGTTTACTTATTTATAATGGACATAAAACTACATTTATAATGGACATCTATTTGAAGCACTTATAATTCAGGCATTTAAGAGTAGCACAATAAAGTACCTAGTAAATCATCAACTTTTAGCTATATATTTTCATCACCCATCACTACATAGTATAAAACAAAGTCGCTATTTTTGTCTGTTTGTTTGTCTGTATGCTTAAATCTTTAAAATGACGCAACGGATTTTGATGCGGTTTTTTGTAATAGGTAGAGTGATTCAAGAGGAAGGTTTTTATGTATAATAACATCTATTAAATAATGGAGGAATACTGTTATGTTCAGGGTTTCTAATGTGGTGTCGTAAATTCTTATTGCATACGCAGGCTTAACCTTACAGGATTTATAAAAATAATGTACTAAGTATTGTACACCTTGAAAACGCGACTACTTTTTTTCGAATTTTGCACCCGTGCGAAGCCGGGGCGGGTCGCTAGTCACTAATAAAAATACTACTGGTCCCAAACTACCCTTATGATTGATTTCAGATGTGGTTTCAGGTAATAATCAGGATTGTAACAACTGCACATTCTTCCATAAGCCTGTCTTACAGCTAAAATATTGTGAAGTTTGTATACCTTACCTTCTATCAGCTCAAAAGAGCAACATTTCAAGACATTGACCTCACCAAGGAGGTTCAAGTGGTCTTTAAGAATATAATCAAGGCCAAGCTGCAGCTACCGCTGCGATGACTCATGGTGCTCACCTGTGTTCGATTTTAACGTCAAATACTTGAAGTTATAATTAACTAGGCTAGTTAAATTTTCAATTTTCCTCTTATAAGGGAAAGTTCTTCCACATCACATAACAATAGCATATTCAACAAATCCAGAGCTGTTTATTATAGTTAGTAAATTGATGATTGATTGTTAAGTCAACTGTAGTGTTTGGAGACTTACTGTTCACTTACTGTACTTCAATTAAAGTCAAGAAAGCAATATTTAAATGACAAGCAGTACTTTTCAATAAAATTAAGATGAATTGCTCTAGTTTTACCAGTTTCTTGTTAAACGTCAGAGTTATTTCACTGTGGTGTAGATTACCCATTTGTCTAAAGTAAAAAGAATCTTACCGGATATGCCTTTGCCTGATCAGGATGCGGGCGTGATGGATGGACTTGGCAAGACCAGCCTTGAATACTTGTGTCTGCAGACGGCGTTCCAAGAAGTCCTCAATCTTCAGACCGAGCACATAATCGAGCTTCATCTGCTTCTCATCAAGCACTCCGATCCTCACCAGACGACGAAGAAGGGCATTTCCTGGAGAATTTAGATTTAATTAGCGAAGGTTTTATGGGAGAGATCCGTTTTAAAGAGTGAATACAGTCAGAAAGAGTAAAATCACCATTATTTTGGTCTGACAAGAGGTGTCAGATATTGAATGTTATCATCATTGTAAATTGTTCACACTAAAATATATTGTATTAGAGTTATTGATCTTTGCTTTCATAGATACAAATGATTTTGCACCACCATGTACTCAGTTCGAAGGTTATGTACCCAGCTAGCACATGTTTGACTTACAACACACAGCTTGCTATATATCTACAATTTTATTAAATAAATTTCTTCCTCACCTTCAAACAGCCTTTTGGGGTCCTTTTCTTCCAGCGTGAGCAGCTCACGGGCAGCCTTACGGATCCTAGCCAAAGTGTACTTGACACGCCACACTTCACGCTTGTTACGGAGCCCATACTCTCCGATGATCTTCAACTCCTGGTCAAGACGAGCTTTCTCGAAGGGACGACGCGGCGTCACGTATGTCTTCGAAAACACCGAAGGGACTCGGTTGTTCACCATCTTGGCGAGCTGGATAAGAAATTCACATCACAATCTTGCATGAACACAACATGGTACATAAATGCAGTGCGCGTGGTATGGTAGACTTGAGGTTGTCACCATAAACCATTGCAGACGTATACAACGAGAATACGTCTAGAAATTTAGGCTCATAGCATTGATTTAGCCTTTTTGTCCACTCAGATCGCTTTATCAAATAACAGCGGCTGATCTACTTGAAGGCAGAGGTTATGCTATCGGAATCCAAGTTAATCGGGAAACTTGATATAATATATCCATGTATACCTTTGTAATATAGGTTTATTTGAAACTTTACACTAGTTAAATTAAATATTTTACTAAAATATACGTAAAATCACATAAAAATGTAGTCACCTCTCCGTAGGTACGGCTCGCCGAAAACGAAACTTGTTAAAAAAGAACGAATAGAAACGCGAACACGATTTAGTGCTGTGCTGGCCTAACGTCAAAGCTATAGCTGTCAAAATTGTTTAAATGTCAAATTCCTACATTTTCCTTATTTTTGAAAACACACTTTATGCATTTTGCCAGTAAGTATTTTAGACTTTTTTATACAAGAAAATAAGTTTTAAACAAAGCACGCAGACTACAGTCAAAAACTTAAAAGCTTAAAAGTCTATAAGCATTGGCTACATTATATCAGCCTACACATTTGATTAAAATACAACCAAAAATAAGATTCCGAAAATGATTTACAAAACTAAAAATGTAGGTGTCGTGTCGTTTAGCAAATTATTTGTGTATCCTTAAAAGATTGTATCACATTTTGTGCATTCTTCTAGTGACACGTATTTAGCCATTTTATTATCCTCGTATATGTATATCACTGTACTTCAGATTTTTGGATTCTCTGTGAATATGAACTGTAAAATACTAGCCATAAGCACAAACATTTTTGCAGTCATGAACATGACTAACAGAGGTACAAGTTTTACCCCCATCGAGACCATGATAACTACAAGATAAATTTATATGCGTAATAACGACAATGCTTTACGTCCGTTTTTATTTTCTTAGCTAAACAAAATGGTCAAAATCAACCACTAATGGTTTGTGTACAATAAAAATCACACAATATGTTAAAATATATATTTATTTCATAAAATCTTGTAACTATGTATACTTATAAATGTAATTATGTTGATATAAAATATAACTGCAAATCTAGAATTTTTTATATTTCAAGAAACTCCTGTATTTCTTGGGATTCAATCCATATGCCTTCAATCTCTCATCGGAAAGCTTGCTTAAAGGATTGTCCGAAGTTTTATCACCATTTTGTTTATTCTTGAACTTATCTTTTTTGAAATTCTTAATATCTCTATTCTTCTTTCCTTGCATGTTAGAATCTGCATTTTTCTGGTTCTTCTTCTTTTTATTAGGGACATGGGAATTTATAGAATTATCTAATTTTCTTTTTAAGTTGCCACTTGCTTGACTAGGAGTAACATTTTGTGCATTTTCAACCACAAAACCTTTGTTTTTCTTTTTCTTCTTTTTATTTCTGACATCACCATTTTGTTCTTTGTTACCAGTGTCTAAGTTTGTAGTAGATTCTTCTACATTATAATTTTCTAGACCATGTTTAGATTTATTCTTTTTCCTTTTGGCAGTGTCTTCCTTAGTGTTATTATCATTACTGACTTCAATTTCTTCATTAGTAATATGTTGATGTTCATTTTTCTTCCGCATCTCATTTCTGTTTTCCAAGACTGTTTCACTGTTGTGTTCGATATCGTTAACAGTAGCTTCGTTTTCTTCTAAAATGTCTGTGTCATTGGGTTCCTTGTTTTTCTTATTCTTTTTCAATTTATTGTTTTCTTCTTGTTTATCGACTAATACATTATTTTCATCATCAATAGGTAAATTTTCTTCAGCAATGTCTGCTGTACTGGCTTCTTTGCTTTTCTTCTTTCTCTTTTTCTTTTTCTTCTGCTCCGTCTCGGCTGCATTGGAAACAACCAATTCGGGCTCTCTGTGAAAAAATGTTAAAAAATTTAAATAGTATTTTCCTTCTTAAACGATTAGTGGATAGCCCTAATGTCAATACCGTTATGTTCATATAAATATGCTAGGCATAGAAGACAAAGCAGAAATGTTTGTTTAGTCATATAAACAATAGGTTTTAATGAATTTCTAAGGTTTTGGGATTAATTATGTACGACTACCTAATCAATTACGAATAAATATCTTGTTGATTACATAAAAATATCTTGATGATTACTAGTCTTGCCAAATGACTTGCTTATAAATCACAAAATGGCAATGAACTAAATGTCTTTGACATGGACTATCAAGAATCGCTAAAGCTGGACATTTCGTGGGGAAGCATTTGCCCAACAGTGGGACTCTATGGAGATAATTCGAAACTCACTGTCGTCATTGTCTCCCCAGAACTACAATCTAAAAATTTTAAAGAGGAAATAAATATTTTTAGCTCTACATGCTTCATCGACGGGTCACACTGTCGCTTACCATCAAGCAGGTTTGTGAATAAACTACTAATTGTTATAAAAAATATCTTGTCCATCAATAAGAAGCATTCTTACTCGGGTAAATCCTTGAACAGGCTAGGCAGAATTCTCCGTTTGAGAGCCAGATCTGCTGCCTTCTGCCTGTAAGCAGCCACCTCGCTCTTCTGCGCGCTCTCAGGCTTGTGCCGGACGAGCTTCTTAAGAGGAACCCATTGGGTTAACTCCTTGTCGTCTGCTAGGAGGATCTGGAAACATCGAATACGAGTGAGAAATATTTTTGACAAAATTTTTACATAAATTTACTAAATATTCTCGCAAAATAATGCTAGAGCCACTAGTCACCTACGTGGTCCTAGAATTTCAACTAGGGGGCCGCTGTGAGCTATTTTTTTTTTTGTTACTTTTAGGCTTGCGTTTGACCTCCAACTCGCCTGATGTTAAGCGAAGATGCGGTCTACGGTGGAGCACGCTCGCCTAGAAGAAACCGATTCACTCGCGATTTGAAGGACTTATTTTTACACTGGATTGAGGTGGAGAGAGAGAGAGAGAGATCCAGCAGTGGGGCAAGTGGTGGGATGATGACGATAAAATTTCATCCCACTAATATCATAAATGTGAAAGTTTGAATTGATGGATGTTTGTTACTCTTTCACGCAAAAACTACCGAACGGATTTGGATGAAATTTGGTATTGAGGTAGCTGAGACCCTGGATTAGGACATAGGCTTATACTTTTTATCCCGAAAACATGTAGCGGGTAACACCGCGGGGCGCAATTAGTAAAAACATAAAAATTTAGGTATTTTTTACTGTTGTTATTGCATGCTGTCTTTACCTGTAATTGCTGTGACATTTACACACAATATTCGTGTTAAAATAAATAAAGGAAAGAACTATTTAGTAATTACTATTCTAATTTGACAGCCCCGTTGGCTCATTGGTAGTATATCTGCCTTGAGAGCTGTAGGGCGTGGGTTCGATTCCCACTCAGGGCAAACATTTTGTGAATAAACAAATGTTTGTTCTGTCTGGGTGTTCTGTATGTATTATAAGTATGTATTTACAAAAAAAAGAGTAATTATGTGTTCTATCAGTTATCTGAGTTCCATCACACAAGCTCTGCTTAGTTTGGGGCCAGATGGCGCTGTGTGTAATAGTCCTACGATATTTATTTATATTTAATCTATTTATTATTTAGGAAGAAATTAAAGGCACTTACTACTATTAAAGAAATGCTATTACTCAATTGATGATTTTTTAAATGACCAATTTTGAATGACATTATCCAGTTATCTAATTTTTATTATTTCTGTTTGACATCGGTATTTTGCATGCTAATAATAATCTACTGTTTTATTCAAGCAATTATGATTTACCGCAAATAAAGACCAAAATATAAGCCAGTAGCTTTGATTTCACTGTAACATTATGTTCTATTTGTCCGTAAATGGCAAAAATTTATTTGTATGGAAATCGAACAACCTTAAAGCAAAAAACTGTCAAATAAAAAACCATTTCAAAACACAACAGCGCTTACCTCCTCGACAGTGAGTCCATAATCGTTTGGCACGACCTCCCTGTACTTGAATCTAGTGGGCAGGTCGCCTCCAATGACGTCTTCGCAATCCATCTTGTAATATTCATCCATGTACTCATCGTAAGTTTTGTCCACCTGAAATGATAGATCTCATTAGCTGGAAGTTGTCTAGGTAGGTACCAACGTAGTAGATAGAAATAACTCATAAATTCTGTTTCTGTTTATGTGCACACCATAAATAGAAAAAAGTACAGAGAACAAATGAAGGCGGCCTTATCGCAGACGGCGATCTCTTCCATGCAACCAACAATAGAAAACAGACGGGAGATGTAACACTAATAAGAAAAATTATAAAAAATAAAATTAACGTAGAAACCGGTTACGAAATATTCTTACGTCGAAACCGGTTACGAAATATACTTACGTCGAAACCGGTTACGAAATATTCTTACTTCGAAACCGGTTACGAAATATTCTTACGTCGAAATCGGTTACAAAATATTCTTACCGCGAAACCGGTAACAAAATATCCTTACGTCGAAACCGGTTACGAAACTTTTGCCACAGTTAGCAATCAAGCGGACAGTTTGCCTGATGGTAAGCAATCACCGTCGCCTATGGATATCTGCAAAACCAGGGGCACAAAAAACACGTTGTCGACTTTTCTTTTCAAATTTATGCCGCTAGTTTTAAATGATTAAGATAAACATCGTAAGAAAACCTGCATGCCTGAATTTACTGTTCTCGATGTTCCCTTACGAGAGAAGAGTCCCGCGCCCAGTAGTGGGGCAATTTATAAACACTATTTATTATTAAAACAAATTATTAAAGCTAGTTGTGAAACATTACCTCAGTAGGTATGTATTTAGGTTTGTCCGTCGCTAACAGTTTCGCCAGTTTGGACTTCTTCTTGCGGTTGCGGCGCTTCTTGCCGAGAGTGCTCTGGATCTCTTCTAGGAGGTTCGCTCGCGCTCGCTTCGGATCGTACTCTGCGTCCATCTGGAAATATACCGTGAAAAAGGACTTTTCAAACAATTTCTTTAAAACAGTTTTAATCGACTCGATAGATGGCAGCACAACCTACTTTTGTGTTAGTTTAAAACAAAGACAGGATTATAATGATGATAGAACTTGTAAGTTTTGGCGGGAAGAGTCGCATTACATTATTTTCAAAAACTTTTTTCGAATAAAAATAGAAAAAAAATGTTGCTTTCTTGTTTTTTTTTTCATGGCTAAGCTAGGTTTTTGACTACAGTGTACCTAAAGTTATACGAAAGTTTTCTATAATGTTGTGAAACATAGCTTTTTGTATTGCATCCACAACCTTCGAAGCTTGTATAGTCGCCACTACTTTACTAGGGCATGACCAGGCTTTACCTTGACTTTATTTGTAAGACTTTGACTTATTTTGCCATATTTATCTGAAGATACTTAAAAACACTTGACACTGGCAAATGCACAAAGTGCGATGTCGAAGACTTTAAAATTTAATGGTTCATTGACATTTGATTTTTTTTGTGACCTAAGAAAGTAAGAATCTATTGACTTTAGCTGCGTTTCGTGATGCCCTTCAACTTTCTCGGAATAAAAAGCGGCCTATGTGTACCCATTGCAGTATAGATCTTAGATAGATTAGAGGTTTAAATTCTGTCACATTAAAACTCGATCTGCTAGGTTATTGGTAGAGAGTAAATCTATTTAAAATGTCAAATCTCACATTAAACTCTGCGTCTTCGCAGTGCGGCGCGTCCACGTCACCCTGCTCTGGGTCATCAGCTGGAGGGACATACTTGTCCCAGTTTTCTGAAAAAAAAAAGAAAAAAAAAATATGACATACAATTTTTTTTTCTCCGGCCATGGCAATGACATTCTATATTGACACTTTTGCTTTTTTTGATTGATATGTATTCAGTATTTTTTACGTCAAGATTCAATATTTAATTTTCGAATATAGGTAGTAAAAATCTCATCATAATAAATATAGTTCAATACAAACTACTTTTAAGAGGTGTACAATAATGTAAGTTCTATTTTATTACATACTAGCGGACGCCTTGCGGTTTCACCCGCGTAGTTCCCGTTCCCGTGGGAATACAGGGATAAAAAGTAGCCTATGTCACCCGGAGATAGTGACTGTGTTCCCAACGGTGAAAGAATTTTTGCAATCGTTCCAGTAGTTTCAGAGCCTATTCAAAACAATCAAATCTTTCCTCTTTATAATAGTATAGATAGACTAGCGGACGCCTCGCAGTTCCTGTTCCCGTGGGAATATAAAGTTAAAAAGTAGCCTATGTCACCCGGAGATAGTGACTGTGTTCCCAACGGTGAAACAATTTTTGCAATCGTTCCAGTAGTTTCAGAGCCTATTCAAAACAATCAAATCTTTCCTCTTTATAATAGTATAGATAGACTAGCGGACGCCTCGCAGTTCCTGTTCCCGTGGGAATATAAAGTTAAAAAGTAGCCTATGTCACCCGGAGATAGTGACTGTGTTCCCAACGGTGAAACAATTTTTGCAATTTCTATCCTATTCTTGTTAATTGCTATAAGTAAGTCACCTATTTCTAATTCCTCGTCGAGGTCCGGGAAGACCGGTTTCTCGTCATCAGCCTCCCCGTAGTACTGTTCGTCGAATATCGCGCGCATGCGTCGGTCGTGCTCCTCCGGATCGAAATCTCCTTCTATGTCTTCATCCTGAACCAAACAGATATTCCATAGATAACACCATATTCCAACACTATGTCAAAATAAACAATGTTACCAATTAACTATCATATAAGTTAAACTGCATGAGCACGGTACCAGTGGTTGCCGTGGTCGGTTCACTCGACAAAGGGCGTGGGTCCAAACCCTAAGAATGACGACGAAAACTCATGATGTAAATAGAAATAAGGATTGTGTGCATGCCTCGAGCATTCATGCTCACCATCGAAGGCTCCTTCTTGCGGCGGCGTCGTGTGTCGGGTCGCTCTCTTCCCTCAGATATGGTTGAGGAGGGCGATGGCTGGCACATGCGTCATATTCGTGATCGGGTGCTGCTTGCGGGTTGCTGCTCTGCTCGCGGTATACACACAATCTAGTACCTACTTTAACCTTAGATTAAGATTACTAACGTAACTTTCCTCTTTTTGTAATGTAAAATTGTAAAGAAAATATGTAACTAAAGTTGACAAATGTCACGGACCCCGGTGTCTGTGGAGCATAAAAAAAAAACCTAACAATGAGCTTGAGCTACCGGTGAAGAATACCACAGCGTGGTGGTAGGGTACTTTCTAGTATTAGCTACAACCCTCAAGTTAGAGTGTATGTAGCGATGACAGCTCAGTGGTTAGCGCGGTAGGTTCTCATGCCGAAGGACGTGGGTTCAACCCCCAACAATGAGCTTGAGCTGCCGGTGAAGGAAAAACATCGTGAGGAAACCATAGCATGGTAGAGTGCTTTCTAGTACTCGGCTGGCTAGCTACAACCCTCAAGTTAGAAATCTGTCGCCAAGCACCTAACGGCATGTTCCGGCTACTCACTTGAAAGCCAGTTCCATTCCAGACTTGGTGTATTTACAATCTACGACCACAATCACATAACAAGAGGTGAACTGTCGTCGAACACCTAGCCTGTCAAATATTTAAAAATGGTTGTTGCTCAATCACGCAAAAACGGCTGGACGGATTTGGATAAAATTTGGCACACATATAGATTATTACCTGGATCAACATATAGGATACTTTTTATGTTGGAAAAATGTTAGTTCCTCATGTTACTCGAAGATCTAGGTAACACTACAATTTTCATGAAAATAAGTTATCTCCTACCATCGAGAATGTTTCAATATTTTTACACGAAAAGCAAAATTTTTTTTTGTCCAAACCACAACAAAAACCCACCATTAAAAAGTAATTGTCACCTATATAATATAATGCATCAATCAAACCCGAACCAACAACTGAAAACTGCATCAAAATTGGACTAGTAGTTTTGGAGAAAAATGGCAACATGGAATTGCACAAACAATGTTTGATGCAGCGCTCCCTGGTGTGTTGTCACCGTAACACCTATCTAAGAACATGCACCACTCAAACCCGAACCCATAACTGAAAACTGCATCAAAACCGGACTTTTTTTTTATTTTTTTTTTATGGTTGACAGGCTAGTTGTTTGACCACAGCTCACACGGACTAGTAGTTTTGGAGAAAAATGGCAACATGTATTTGCACAAACAAGCATCCTCTCACCCCAAACGCATATACCGTCTCCGTTCCGTCGCGGGTAATAAAAAAAGACTCACCTTGAAGGCCAGCTCCTCATTTCCAGTGACCTCCTTTATTTTGGCGATTTTTTCTTGTATTTCCTTTAGTTTGAGCGACTTCAGCCGAGCTATCTCCTCCATCTTGCGTCTCTTTTCCTCTTCCTTGCGCGTGCGCACCTCGGCGCGGTGTCGGGAACGCTTGTCGTCTTTCGGGCGGATCGAGTTCATGGTACGGGGGAAACGTTTTAGCTGTGGATGAAAAAATAATCACAAACATTTTTTTTTAAATTACTTCTAGGCCAAAGGCCAAAGATGCCTTTTGAGCAACACATATGGGACTTTGTTGAACTGAAATAAAGGACAGCTTCCTCACAGGAGGAACAGCTGACAATCAACAACCTCAACAAATCTGCTAAGGGCTTGTGGAGCCGACCGCAGGATAACACAGAAAAAAAAAATTACTTCTAGGCTTGCGTTTGACCGCCAACTCGCCTGATGTAAAGCGAAGATGCGGCCTACGGTGGAGCACGCTCGCTTAGAAGAAACCGATTTACGTGCGACTTGGCACCCAGATTGTATCTATCAGTCCCGTATCTATGAGCTTCCTGTAGAAATGCAGAGGACTCAAACGCTCGACGCTTTCAAAAGTAAAGATAAGCTGCATCTATTAAAATAACCCTGTAATTCGCTGTCTTCTTCTTATATGTTTAATGTTTATAAATGTATATTGTATAGTATATGTAAGTCTATATGTATATATATGTATGTCTATAAGTGTATATTATATAAGATATTTAAGTTTTGTTATTTTATATAATAGTTAGGTATATATATGTTTAAAATATCTATTTTAATTTTTTTTAACCCTCTTATCGACACACCACGTCCTTAGTTTAAAATCCTTTCCGTATTAAGGTTGCCTGGAAGAGATCGCTTTTAGCGACAAGGCCGCCAATTGTTGCATTAGTATTAAGTTTCTATTGTTATAATTTTTTGTAATTTGGTGTAAACAATAAAAAGTTATATTATTATCAGGGAACACCCACTCGGGCAGCAAATTCCATTGTTTAGTGGTTCATACATCGAAGGTAGACACGAACCGTTTAGTTCGAGTCTTTGGAATATCGAGCATGAAGCGGTGTCGCTTCTTGGAGCTCCTGGCTGTCCGATAGTAGAATGGGCAGGGGGGAATTAGGTCATGTAGATCTGAAGCGCATTCACCAAAGGCAAAAAGACTTTCATTCATCTGGCCCCAAACTAAGCAAAGCTTGTGCTATGGAAGGCAGATAACTGATAGAACACTTAAATACTTTTTTTTTTAAATACATACTGTACACCCAGACACAGAACAAACATTTGTTTTTATCACAAAATGCTTGTAATCGAACCCACGCTCTTCAGCTCTTGGAGCTGACATACTACCAATGAACCAACAGGGGCTGTTTAATATAATAAATGTACAATACATTTATGTCAAGGTTTTTTTCATTCATAGCTGGGTTCAGTTTTAGCAGTAGATAATGCCATTTCTTTTTCTAGTATGTAATTACAAAATATTGTTGTATAAGTAGGTATATCTGGTTTCCATAGCTTTATTTAGTTTGCATAGGTTTGGCTAGATGGCGTTGTGTTAAATGTAAATTGTATTTTATATGTGACATATTATTTCATTGACATTTTACATTGTATTGACATAATAATTATGTTATGATTTTGATATTTTTAAATATGAATGGAAAAATGACTTCTAACTTTGGTGTTATTAATAAAATATTTGTATTTGTAAAAAACAACTCACATATTCTTGGTCGGGCTCCTCGAAGCGGAAGTTGTAAGCGCGCTCGAACTTGCCTTGTTCTTCCACCGTCCTCTCATCAGCCTCCAGCTCATCGTCGTCTCTGACCTTATCCTCCGCGGCACCCGCGTCAGGGTCCAGGTAACTGGAATAACTTATCAAGTTTTACTACCAAATATTATTTTTTGCTGTTGACATGCTCGGTTTATCTTCACTAGATTGCATGAAGCAGCTTCCTCACAAACCACATCTAAATCACCGCAAAATCACAGGTGTAGTTAGAGAACGGTCTGCTGATGCAATTAGTGTAATAATCCGTGATGATAACCTTACGTTTTTATTAGACCACTTTTACTTGGTGGTAGATCTCCTTAGCGGCAGGTCGTCTAGGTAGGTACCACCGCAGTACCAGTTATTCTGCCGCTAAGCAGTAGTGTGTAAACATTACTGTGTTCCGGTTTGAAGGGTACTGCAGCTAGCGAAATTACTTGGCTGTTGAGACTAACCATCGAAAGTCTCAAAGTAATGAGCGCCAAAGCAGTGATGCCCCGGACTTTGTTTTGTTACTCAAAGTTCTGTGCATTGCTGCAATGGTCATGGACATGCGTTATCTCTTACCATCAGGAGAGCCCATCGTTCGTCTCATTACTTTTACATTACAAAAAAAATAATTAGATACATAAGTAAATTATTCATTTTTCAAGATGATAAATTCAGTTTTGATTTTATTACCGTTTATTCAGAATGTAATCTCTCAAAAATGCTTCTCCCTCATTGAGCGCTGGGTCTGACCAGAGAGCTTTCAGTGGTGCCAGATCCTTTTCCACCGGGGCATCTATGTGTTCCACTTTACCAGTCAGGTAGTCTTTGAGTTTGCCATCCTGAAACAAGAAATTTGCAATGTTAACCTTACTTGAGTTGATAGGTTTCATTCCAGGCTAGGAATGTTATTACCATCTACAACCACACCATAACATCAGGTGAACTGTGGTCAAACACCTAGCCTGTCAAACATTTAAAAAAAAGTTGGTTGTTACTCAATCACACAAAAACGGCTTGACGGATTTAGATGAAATTTGGCATACATATAGTGTATTACCTGGATCAACATACCTATATATATATAGAATACATTTTATCCTGGAAAAATGTTAGGTCCTGTAGGATTGTCAGATTATTATCAAAAACCAATTACAGGATGTACCCACTTGGAATTTGGTATATACATATATGTATTTTAAGGAAAATCATTTTGAAATAAATGGTATACTTTATATTAATCTAAGATATTAAGAAATGCAAGTTTCATGATGGATGAAACTCAATAGTTAATAGAACTCTTTTGTTACATGTTTAATTTCTGTCTGAACCCAATTCTAAAGTCAATGTGGACAAAGTCGGAAGCACAAGCTAGTGAAGAATATTTGTAAATTATACCTTTCCAACTTTATTGGAGTTGTCCTTGTCTTTCAATGCTATTTCCTTGTCATCATCAATCACGGCTTTTTTCTCGATGCTGAATATATTTCCATCATCATCATCTTCATCACTATCAGCAAACGTAAGGGTTTTTTTCTTTTCTTCTTTCACTAGAAAATATATTTTTAATTGTACAAGTTTTGTTTAATTCATTGTCTCAATATTAATTTACAAAACATAGATGCCAATATAAAAAAAACAAACTAACAACCTATGACTGTACCCAGTACAAAGGTCCCCATCATGAAGGCTGGATAGCAATGTACAACCTCAGCGCAAGGTAAGCCAGAATGGGAGTGACCACAGCTATCTTTAAAACCTTTGCCTTATTATTCTTAGATAAATGAGAGATGAATTGAGTATGAGGTATTTTTTACTCAGCAAATTTTTGGGATTTTACATGCCAAAAACAACAAGTAATGAGATTAAGACACAAGAGAATAGATAAATTGGCAGCTAAAATTAATCATTCAACTAAAAACTGTATAGTCAATCATTTCAATTAATCTCTCTGTGATAAAGAACAGCATAATTTGGTAAGCAGTCAAATTATAATCAACATCTTAACTAGACAATGAAATATACCTTCTTCTTTCTGTTTCTCTTCAAAGAACTTGTAGCTCTGATCATATATCCTGGGATCCTTAGTCTTTAACAGGGACAATGTCTTTAGAAACTGCTCTTCAACTTCTTCAGAAATTTCCGGAGGCTCGTCACTCTCATCCTCACTGTCTGAAGATATTGAGGCGTCGGAATTGAGCGCTTTTGAACCATATTTTTGCTCAACTGTAAAAAAAATCACATATATATACAACATGGTCAACTATGTAAATTTTAAAGAGTATAGTACTGTTACACCTAGCCATTTCCTCACTATAGGAATCATTTCTAATTTCCGTGATTACAATAACCTATACGTTACTAATGATAGTATTTGAATGAAATTTAGTGTGGTACCAGGTTACATGTTATAGTATGGTTGCAGGTAAGATCCTATCTATAAGCAGAATAGGGATAAGCTGTAAGGTTAGTGTTTTATTAGGTTAGGTTGTATAAGAAAACAATAAAATGAATAAATGAAATCAACATACGTTTGTGTATCTCTTCTTTCTCTCGCCATGTGTCGTATTTCTTAGCATATTCGTTTTGAGTTTTTATGGATACTTCTTCTTCAGATTCATCATCGAACAGCTTCTGTTTAGGCATTCTAAAGACTAAATTTTATTTAATTTTCATTGATAATATGCAGGTAACCAACGTTTAGAACGTTTTACTTTTAATTCCGAATTTCCGACAACAACACATGTTCCCGAATCCTGTTTTGACATTACCATTTTCCAAGTAATTGTCAACTTGTCAAAACAAGTTTTTTTTCTCTAATTGGCATTATCTGCAACCGGCTTGTGTCAAATATAATATTAAGTACAATAGGTCTTACTTACAATCAATATCACTTAAAGTCGATAAAGTTAGTCACAGTTAAGTTCTGTCCATGCCTTACAGAATATATAGGTACAATGTTTTGGGAATAACATGATAAAGTTTATCTTGTTATCAGATAAACGTGTAGAAAAAATATGTTTAAGCTGGCAATTTTATACTAACCTAACCTAACTTTTGATTGGGCCGGTTACATCGTTTGTTTTCAAGTCAAAAATCGCCAGTTTTTATCTTGATATCCTTTTGCCGGACAGCAAAATAAGTAGATTTTAAAACTAAATGATCTAGGAAATATTAAAATATGACTACAAACCCAAGAAAAGGGACCGAACCGGTTCCTATGGAAGAAAGTGATCAACTCACGATCAGACCTTTGTAAGTAAATATTTTTGTTTATCAAACAAACATGTGAGAAGACATTTGTTCAGATTTCCTTAAAAATTATGTAAACAATATAATAATTGTCAATAATAGATATTAATAACCATGGAAAGACTATCGTGCACATTAATTTTAGACTATTATTCAAATTTTCTTAACAACAATTTTCAGAGGTGCTGGTCAAGAAGTAGGTCGATCATGTATTATGCTGGAGTTCAAGGGAAAGAAGATCATGGTAAGTAAATTGAATTTGAGATAAAGAAAATCATTCTGATATGTACTAAGAACAGTTCAGTGAACAAAACTACAAATTATTGCTGTAAATACTTTGAGATAGAGTATGACTTGTAACTTTGGTGTAATCAATTAAAAATTTGTATCTGTAAATTTTCAGTTGGACTGTGGAATACATCCTGGACTGTCAGGAATGGATGCACTGCCATTTGTGGATTTGATAGAGGCTGATGAAGTAGACTTACTGCTTATTTCACAGTGAGTATAATATTATGATGATATCCTTTTTAGATGTACAAATATTTCAAACATATTTATCATAAAATCTTTACATTCACTATACATATATACTACTATACCCCTAGGCTTATTTCTCTGCTAAAATTATATGAAACCTATCCAGTGACAACAGTGACATGAATATACACATTGAAACCAATAGTCCTTGAAAAGTCCTTAGCTATGCTTTTAACATTTACTCAAATGCCTATTTAGTAATAGAATAGAATATTTTATTGCCCTTAAACTACATATGTTACACTAGGCACGTCAAAATTACAATTATTAATATCAATTCAATTCTTGGTTTATGGCTTTTGTGAAAACGTTTCACAATTCCGCCACTGTCACGTAGAAAGATAGACCATCAAACGCAAGAATTTGTACGGTGTAGAGCCTCGTTGTTCGGTGAATTCATATAGCAGAGGTTTTTGTTTGTCACCCTGAAACCAAAACATTTAACATGCTACAAGACATACACAATTATTAATATCAAAATTATATAAAATTACAAAATGAAATAAGAACAATTAAACAAAATTATTTATTTATTTATTATTAATAATAAATACATACATGATATCTACAATCCCTTGTATTTTCTGATTATATTATTTCTTTTTGCCAATTGTTTCGCTAGTGTGTTAAGTATAACATTGTTATATCTGTTTGTAATTGTGTGAACAATAAAGAATTTATTTCTGACTAAAAACAATATTAAAAACTAACTTTGAAAAGATATATTTCAAGTGCAACATATTTCTGCACATTCCATATTAAACTTTCAGCATAACAAACAAAAACTTACATGTAATTTTTTTATAACTATTATTATCTCAATAATGATCTATTACTAAAAACTGTTAATGATGTATTGCTAAAAAATGGGTCTAGATTTTTTGTGTACAAGATTTGGAATCCTATAATCTTTTTTTAACTTTCATTTCCTAAGAATTCATATACATACTTGAAAAGAATGGTATTTTAAGCAAGGAGTTAGTGCAAAAGGAGTTTTATTTTTTTCTGCAGTTTCCATTTGGATCACAGTGGAGCGCTACCCTGGTTTCTCACAAAGACATCGTTTAAGGGGCGAGTTTTTATGACACATGCTACCAAGGCCATCTACAGGTGGCTTGTGTCTGATTATATCAAAGTCAGGTGAGAAAAGCTGTTTTTTTTTTACCTTGGAATTTTTAGTCTACAACAAACTGCCTGTACTTGAACCACATTAGCGCTGCTGAATTTGCTGTGGTTTGTAGTGGCATGTCAGGTATACACGGAAGTACCATACCATACTGATTAATAGACACTATAATTATGTGGTTGCAGCTCAATTTGAGAGGTCTTATTGTGCTTATGTTTAATTAAGTGTTTAATTGGATACATTCCAAGATGGTAAACACACCTGGAATCATACTGGCTCTTAGGTGAGGCTGGTGGAAATCATTATTACATGCTTGCTGGCAGATTTCTACTTGAAGGTTGTAGCTTACTCTCTGAGTACTAGAAACCTAGTGAATATTCAAGGTATATAATGTAAGCCCCGTTGGCTCATTGGTAGTATATCTGCCTTGAGAGCTGTAGGGTGTGGGTTCGATTCCCACTCAGGGCAAACATTTTGTGTATAAACAAATGTTTGTTCTGTGTCTGGGTGTTCTGTATGTATTATAAGTATGTATTTACAAAAAAAAAGTATTTGTGTATTCTATCAGTTATCTGACTTCCATCACACAAGCTCTGCTTAGTTTGGGGCCAGATGGCGCTGTGTGTATAGTCCTACGATATTTATTTATTTATTTATAACTAGTTTATTTCTTTAAGTCCTCATCACTGTTGCAACTGAAATGACTGTTAAGCGGAAATAAACTAAATATATATGTATATATTCAAAATGAACTTCCTCAAAGTAACACCTGAATCAATCAATTATCTAGAAACCTAGTGTCATGCTATGGTTTTCGCGGAGTGTTTCCTTCACCGGCAGCTTGAGATTTAAAATACAAACCTACATACAAAAAATACATAACCTTTAACATTTCTCTCTACAGCAATATATCTACAGAACAGATGCTCTACACAGAGTCAGATCTAGAAGGTTCCATGGACCGCATAGAAACAATAAACTTCCATGAAGAGAAGGATGTAAGAGGTGTTCGTTTCTGGGCATACAACGCTGGGCATGTGCTCGGAGCTGCCATGTTTATGATAGAGATTGCTGGAGTTAAAGTACTATACACCGGGGACTTCTCGAGACAAGAAGATAGGCATTTAATGGCTGCGGAAATACCTACTGTTAATCCTGATGTACTCATTACGGTATGTACATTTTTATTGTAAGGTTCAATTTTGAACAAAATGAAAAGAAAATCATTCAGTTTTGTATTACAATTTGTTTATTATAATGTTATTTTTTATTTCTGTACGGCAAAATAAAATTTTGATCCAAATTTGCCACCCTAGGCTCCAGCCTACTCAGCTTGCTGGTAAATCACTGGTTAGTAGAATGGGTGGAATTAGGTCATGCACATCTGAAGAGCACTCCATAGTGCTACAACTTACGATGTATGTGTCTGATATATCGAATTATTTATCAGGAGTCGACATACGGCACGCATATCCACGAGAAGCGCGAGGAGCGCGAGGCGCGGTTCACGGGACTGGTGTCAGAGATCGTACAGCGCGGCGGCCGCTGCCTCATCCCGGTGTTCGCGCTCGGCCGCGCGCAGGAGCTGCTGCTCATACTGGGTGAGTTCTGCTGTCGAACGTCACTCGACACACAAAAAATATTCCATGCAAACAAAAAAGAATACGTATCTGTTACCCACGACCGTTACCGCGTAGAATTTATCAAAAAATGACATCACAACCACCGATGTCGTCAAGTCATAAGTAGAACAGTCATTAGTATTGTGTATTGTGACACTTGGCGTTATCTTGTGGGGGGTAGGGCTTTTGAACATTTTGGTAATCTCACAGGAACTTAACATTTATTACTTTTATTCAAAGTGGGGTGCGATGAGTCCTGCACTGACATTCCGCTTGGGGTGTATTGTGCATTTCCCCCTGCCAGCATTTACACTTTTTTTTTCTGCCTGGCGCCTATGTGTCGGGGCAACGGGATCGCTTTCGCACTCGTCCGCGGCCCAGACGGCGCTGGTCCCCTGGGACCCTTCCCTGTTAGGGATGGAGCTGTAGTGCCTCTATTCCTCTTTTCTTGAGAAGCGCGCGGAAACACCGCGCGCGCCACCTCAGTGCCAGCATCTACCCAAGCCACCCAGCTCCTTGAACTACCGGAGCGAGGCTCTGGGCCGCTGGCATAGTAGCTCCAGTGAAATTGGTGGAATATTTATAATTTAATTATATTTAATATTATAATAAATATTCCACCCATCTACCACCCATTGAAATATTTAGAATATTTGGTGTTGCGGCGACATAGATGATAGCGAAGCAGCTTCATGCAGCTTAGTAGCAATATAAAAAGTATCCTTTATGATAATCCCCCCATTATCTCACAGACGAGTACTGGTCACTTCACCCCGAGTTGCAAGACATCCCCATCTACTACGCGTCATCTCTCGCCAAGAAGTGTATGGCCGTGTACCAGACGTACGTTAACGCCATGAACGACCGCATCCGACGACAGATCGCCATCAACAACCCCTTCGTCTTCCGCCACATTTCAAACTTGAAGGTAAACCACCAATGATAATAAAATCTATTATGTGACAATACCCCCCCAATTCACTCCCCTAACTCTAAACATAAGCTTGGTATAAGTAGTCTATTTTTAAATGGTTGACAGGTTATGTGTTTGACAACAGCTCACTTTATGTTAAGTGACTGTGTACAATATGTATATTTTTTTTGTAAATACACATGCACTTTCAATGTATGTATGTATTTAGAATACTCTGATACTGTTAATAATATAATTTTTAACCTACTTATATTGTCCCATTGCTGGGTAAAAGTGAGAGAAGACCCTCCCCCAGCCCCCCCTTCTTGCACTTGTCCGTTACCTGTGCTAGAAACTTTCAATCTTTTTAAGCTTTCCGGTTTCTGCATCCTCGACTGTTTGGAGATACCTTACAATATTTTATAGTTACAAATAAAATACTTTTTACCTCTTACACATAACTCATATTTTAATTAATCGCATTCTGTTCACCGATAGCAAACACATCAAGTTCGGGTTTGACCTTATCATACAAATGAGGGAATGCACCTTCCGCTTTATACTTCTTCCTCACCACCTCATATAAACCCATATCGAACATAACCTCAAACTCCTCGCGCGTCATGAAAATATCCGCGTAAAGGAACGAGTAACCTCCTACATCTCTCGTGAATTCTTCCATCTTCCTCATAGCCACCACTGGGTTATAAGATTTCTTTTCTTTCACTCTTCCTGGAACGCCATAAACGCCTAAGTCGTTATACATCGCGTAGTTGGTTCCCGGTACCAAGTATTTGGAATCTGGTCGCTTTAACTGCCCGGACATTGGTCCATGGTCAATAATTTTACACGGATAGACTAGTAGAGGAAACTTCTCGAACAATTTGCTGGCGATTTCTATTTGCTTCTCCAGTTCCAGGATTGGTAGGACAATGTCTTGGAATACTTGCTTGGTGAAAGTGTATGCTCGAACTCCAGGGGTGGTTGTGAACTTCAAAAATGCAGGTTTCGGTGGTAGCAACCACCCGAAGAAGTATCTAAATAGGGTATCATTTCCGAATGTTAGCATGTCTTCGACTACCCAGAAGATCGCTCTGTTATGTCTCAAAAGGTAATCTCTCAAAGGAATCAATTCCTCAGACTCTCCTTTGCTTAGGAACGTCTCCACGTGTTTATAAAACCAGGGTTTGTACCATCTCGAACAGTGATTGACAAGGGTTTTTGGATCATAATCAGAATAATCCCCTGTCATTATAACTGCCTCATCCTTGCTGAAGATTGTGCTTTCGATGTAATCAGGAAACTCTTTAGGATTTGCCTCATAAGTGCCTGATAACTCTCGAATCTTGTCGCAGTATTTCTTCTGCCCTTTAACTGGACTGTACTTCATTTTGATGTATGGTTTGATCTTGACTATCTTTAGAGTTAAGGCGACAAGGAAGCCCAAACTGCCGTGGCACCAGGGCAAGGCTTTGAAGAGGTCTGAGTGTTCATTGTCAGCGGTGGCCGTTACCAAGGAACCGTCGCCAAGGACGACCTCATAGCTGGTTATTGTTTCGTGGTAGAGGCCGGCCTTGTGTGAATGGGTCGACATTCCCGTGCCAAAAGCAAGACCTGGAAAAAAAATCTATTAGTTAAGTTACAACTTTTAAGCAGTCATTTCAGTACTTGCATTCGGTAGCATGGTGCGACTACACGGTATCTACGGTCTTTACGGTACCTACTTTTTTTCTATGAGCTCCTTGCTAAGCCAGCTTGCCAGTAGGTTCAAAAAACTATTAGCAACAGTATGTGAAGGGAAACTGACGACAGTGATAGGTCAGACTATTATTCTGGACTGAATAGTACTGACCTCGCTCGTTTGACACATTATTACGTCGTTTGAAGTTGTTCTGATGGCTTTGATATGCCATCAAATGCTTTATTGTAATACATTTCACTGTTTTGTAGTTCCGTACATTTCCTGGATTAAATTTTTGTGTATGAAAGTGCGGCTTTATTTACGATCTCAGGATTACTCCCATATCTCCTTGTACAATATCAATTGCAAGGACAAGTTGGCTACCAAAACCTCTTACTTCAGTTCCTATCATCCGGTTCAAATATATAACTCACCTCCTAGAGTAGCGTCAGTAAGCTCGATACAAACAGCAAGCGAATAGCCCCTGGGTATGAGGTATTCCGTGATGTCGCCGATGGTGGCCATGGGCTCCACCCTAACCGTCATGGCCTGCTCGTCCAGCTCCAGAATATCGTATAAAGGTATCGGGACCTGGACAAAGGGACACCATACACTATTCACAAAATTGCGATAAGCACTACATCAATATCTTGAAGGAGGAGAATATCTCTCCATATTCTCGGGGCCAATAAACGATTCTCTGCCGAAAAGTCAGTGGTTTAGTCAGTCAGTCAAAATTTTGAGTAATAACTTAAAATACGTCCAATGCAACGAATTATACGGATCATTATTTTCATTACTAGACGGCCAGGCAAACTTGATCAAAGCGTCACCCATACATGGTGGACATTCCCCATGCGCGCTAGGCGCGTTGACTCCACATTTTTATTTGCACAGCAAAGATGTGAAACTCTTCTGGAGGACTCCAAGAAACGTACGATTAGGGGGTCTCCAAAGGTCTTCAAATCCAGAGTAAATATGTTTCTTCTAGGTAATCGTGCTCCAATCTAGACCGCACGTTGCGTCGTCGTTGTCGTTAACATCAGAGAGGGGTGGAACCTATTAAGAATTAAAAAACACACTAATGAAGAGCACACACCTGATGGTGGAGATGTTTCTGGAAGAAGGTTGTGGACAGCGAGAGCCAGTTAGGCCTGGATGTGCAGAGGAGTGGCCTGTGTTGACTGGGAAGTTTGTTCCATTGTTGCACCTGGAAATATAATTTGAAGATTCTTAAAGTTTTTTTATGCGAATGTGGCCGACTTTCGGACGATTTTCTATGGATATTCGAACGCGATATTCGGAGTATTATTCAAAAATATAGCCCCGGAACAGCGATTTGTTCGTGTTATAATTTTTATTTATAAAAAACTAGGGCACACTTCTACACAAGATAGGTTGGAAGCAGCTACAAATTCTATAACAACAGTTTATAAGTAGGAGAAATGGTCGTTACAAATGATTTTTTTATTGTTGACTGGCTAGATGTTTGGCCACAGCTCACCTGATGTTAAGTGACGGGTTGGTAGAAGATGGTAAATCACGCGTAACCTGGAATGGAATTGGCTCTCGAGTGAGGCTGCCGGAACACACCGTTAGATGCTTGGCGGTAGATTTTCAACTTGAGGGTGGTAGCTAGCCAGCTGAGTACCAGAAAGTACCCTACCACCATGCTATAAAATCTCTTACACATTCTCTCACAACACATACACACGCACTCTGTCACACACACCCACACACACACTCTCTCTCTCTCTCTCTCTCTCACACACACACACACCTCATGCACATACATACTTTTCTGCACTCCTTGCTTATTAATTTATTAGTGTCAAATTATATAGTAAAAAAAAAAAAAAAATTGTACAAGTTCTCCATTAAATTTAATATATTTAATCGGTTCCAGCCTCCCGCGATACAGGCTAGCCCTAGTGCGGGGACTATTGTAAGATATTACGACCTTTGTACACATATTTTCTGTTAAATAAATATTTTTGTATTTGTATTTTTTTTGCATGCTATGGTTTCCTCACGATGTTTTCTTTCACAAATCAGCAAGTTTCATAGCAATCATCTAATTTTTTTGTCTAGTTAAATATTGTTCGTACCCTGGCCTGTATCTCCCGGACAGCCTCCCCGTGAGGTCGAGGGTTCTTCTTTCGCAGCCAGGCCTTGATCCTCAGCAGGACTGTGAAGGCGAAGCTGGCTGGCAGGCAGAAGACCGCCACCACGAACGATCGGTGGTCCTCCAACCACGTGATCACGCGGTCTTTTAAGAAGTCGGGTAGCATGGCTACAACAAATAGAAGCCATACAAGAAACTTCACCTTTCTTTGCATCTTTTTTTTATTAAACTCAAAGCTCTGTGTATCACTGCAATGGTCATGGTGTTATCTCTAATTATCAGAGAAACGTCTTGTTCGTCTCATTACTTTTACAAACAAAAAAGTCATAATACGATTTTCATGCATGCATTAAATATTAATACTAAAGAACAGACTTACACAATAAATCGGCATCAACAAACTTAATTTTTTTGGGATAATAACTAGCCTATACGTTAATTCAGGGTGTCAACTATATATATTTATTTATTTAATTATTAAAAAGGGCTAAAAGCCAGTTACATTAAATTAATAGTCAAATCCATTTGCATTAAATAATTAATAGACAATTGTACAAGAAAAATAAAATTATGGTCAATATAGAAAACGTCCCTTTCATAATAATTGGTCCAACTGTAAGAACGTGAAGATTCAACAAACATACAAACTTTTGGCATTTTTTTTTTAATGCAAAAAGTAATGAGACGAACGAGACGCTCTCCTGATGGTAAGAGATAACGCCTGTCCATGACCATTGCAGCGATACACAGAACTTTGAGTAACAAAACAAAAGTCGAGGGTATCACTGCTTTGGCGCTCATTACTTGGAGACTTTCGATGGTTAGTCTCAACAGCCCAGTAATTTCACTAGCTGCAGTACCCTTCAAACCGGCCATTACAATATTAGTGTGTTAGAAATCTTTGTACATAACCTCAAAAAATATATTGCACAAAAATCTCATCGCGACAGATTTCACACTTTTATAAAATTAAGATTAATAACACAAAATACCTGCGTCCAACTTTAAAGCGTTGTTCCGACCACTGACGACCTCACAGTCCTCACACCCCGATAACACTAACACCGCAATCTTATCATCTTACATTTACAACTCAATTAGAATAAATCAGAGTAAAACATTGGAATAAAACAGTACCATATTTTTATTGGGTTCAAATAGCAGAACCCTTTTAAGAAATTTCTTATGACTGGTCAATGAAGATTGACCATGACCTCGCGTGGAATAATATCATTTATTTTTTGTTAGAGTGAATTTAGTCTTTATCTTAGTAAAAATAAAGTCTAAGCCGAATGTTTGAGGAGATTATATTGCCAGCCATGTTTGAGCTTTAGCTGTTAGTAAATAGGGTCTAGTCGATTTTGTGATAGCACTGATTCGTTTTATCTGTTTCTGTAGTTGCTATGTGGTGCACGTGTTCAAAAAGATAAACACCTGAATTAAAATGCTTGTATGTGTTAAATACTTATGTGGAAATGCTTTCTAATTAATATTTACAGTTTTTTTTTAAATTTAGGTGTACATATATGTTCCTCAGACACCGGGGCTCGTGACCTTTGTCAACTCGTTGGCATCATAATATGGCTTGCAGTTAAAATAGCTAGATTCTTTTAAAATTTAAAATTAAATTCGCTTGTTTTCCATACAAATATTTTTGTTTGTTTTATTTATGGACAAATGGAGCATAATTTTACAGTGAAATCACAGCTACTGGCATTTATTTTGGTCTTTATTTGCGGTAAATCACAATTGGTTGAATAAAACAGTAGATTATTAGTATAATCTACTGTTTTATTAGGAATATATGGAAGACCATTCCACATTTAGATATTTTTTTTTATGATTGACAGTCTAGGTGTTTGACCACAGCTCACCTGATGTTAATTGAAGGTGTGGTCGAAGATGGTAAAACACACCTAGCCTGGAATGGAACTGGCTCTCAAGTGAGGTTGCCGGAACACCCCGTTAGGTGCTTGGCGGAATTTTCAACTTGAAGGTGTTGGCTAGCCAGCCGGGTACTTGAAAGTACCCTACCACCATGCTATAGTTTCCTCGCGATGTTTTCCTTCACCGGTAGCTCATGCTCATTGTTGGGGTTTAAACCCACGCCATGCGAAACGACCGCGCTATCATCGTTACAAAACCATTAGATCGGCATTCTCTCTAATTCCAGGGTATAGATCACTTCGAGGACATCGGGCCGTGCGTGATCATGGCCTCCCCCGGCATGATGCAGTCGGGACTCTCGCGGGAACTCTTCGAGTCCTGGTGCACCGATACCAAGAACGGAGTCATTATCGCTGGTCAGTGACTGACATCGTTTCCTCTCCATCTAGTGAATTTTGGCGGCTAAAAGCGAAGCGTATTCTTTATGGTGTGCCTTTTCAAGGTGGCGATTCCGTAAGAAAACTAAAGCGCCTACTATTCTTATTCTTATTCGGAATGGGGGCGATGAGTCCTGCACTGACGTCCGCTTGGGGTGTATTGTGCATTTCCCCCTGCCAGCGTCTACTCAAGCCAACCCAGCTCCTTGAAATGCCGGAGCGAGGCTCTGGGCCGCTGGCATAGTAGCTCCAGTGGGTGAGATGGAAGTGTTAGCAAAGATGAAAAGCGGTCAGCACGACGCGGTGACCTGGATGAAGATGAATCTACCTCATGCAATTTAGTGGCAACTTTAGTTTCTGCTGTGGCTTTACAGTGCCACAGCACATGCTACAGTTTCGTTCTCCTGAAGGCAGCCACGACAAAGCGGGCTCCGTGGCTCCCAGCTTGTACAGGTGACTATTCAAATTGCAATGACTGGTTATAGTGCCTACCAAAAGACGAAGGTCCTGTCGTTGCAACTTCAATAGGTTAAGCCTACTATTTTAACTCTAATCAAATTTTGTAACGATGATAGGTGGGTGGGTAGGTTACCTTTAAATAAAGCTGTGGTAGACCGCCAGCCGCCTGTATGGGAACAGTGATGAGGGATATCAAGCCGATATGACCACACACAGATTTTTTTTAATGGTTGACATGCTAGGTGTTTGACCACAGTTCACCTGATGCTAAGTGACGGTGTGGTCGAAGATGGTAAAGCACACCCAGCCTGGGATAGAACTGGCTCTAAGTGATAATAGTAGCTTGTAGCGATGACAGCTCGGTGGTTAATGCAGTCGGTTCGCACGCCGAAAGGCGTGAGTTCAAACCCCAACTATGAGCCTGAGCTGCCAGTGAAGGAAAACATCGTGAGGAAACCATAGCATGGTGGTAGGGTACTTTCTAGTTCTTGGCTGGCTAGCTACTACCCTCAAGTTGAAAATCTACCGCCAAGCACCTAACAGTGTGTTCCGGCAGCCTCACTTGAGAGCCAGTTCTATTCCAGGCTAGGTATGCTTTACCACCTTCGACCAGACCGTCACTTAATCAGGTGAGCTATGGTCAAACAACTAACATGTCAATTTTTTTTTTTTTTTAAAGTGAGTGTACAAAAGATTACTTAACCGAATTTTAGTCACGTGATGTTTGCTTTCTCCAGGTTATTGCGTGGAGGGCACGCTGGCCAAGACCATCCTCTCGGAGCCCGAGGAAATCACCACGATGTCCGGCCAGAAGCTGCCGCTCAAGATGTCCGTGGATTACATCTCGTTCTCCGCGCACACGGACTACCAGCAGACCAGCGAGTTCATCAACATACTCAAACCGCCGCACGTGGTCAGTGTACACAACGTGACGTCACTTTTTAACCGACTTCAAAAAAAAGAACCTTTTTTTATGTATCTTCTCCGATTACTCGAATAGGCGCATGGACCGATTCGAGAATATTTTTGCTGTGGATAAACACTTAGCCTAGGCTTAAAAAAAATATGCTAAGTGCTACGTTTCTTAACTTTAACTAATCTGGTGTATGTATAATTAACGCATGGGTTCCAGGTACTGGTGCATGGCGAACAGAATGAGATGTCCCGCCTGAAGGCGGCGCTGCAGAGGGAGCACAGAGGCAAGATCGCGATACACACCCCGCGCAACACTCAGCAGCTGGCGCTCACCTTCCGCGGGGACAAGACTGCCAAGGTACTATATTTGCATGACATGTCATTTTATTGACAATACGTTATTGTTGTTATGTCATTATATTGATACATTACTATGTTGACATGTTTTATTTGGATGTGATACTATAGTGATATGTCTGATATGCAATACAATACAATCATTGTATTAATAACTCTGTAGTTACTATGTTGCCATGTTATTATATTGATATGTTATTATATTGCCATGTCATTATATTGATATGTTGACATGTCATTATATTGATATGTTATTATATTGCCATGTCATTATGTTGATATGTTGACATGTCATTATATTGATATGTTATTATATTGCCATGTCATTATATTGATATGTTGACATGTCATTATATTGTTATGTTATTATATTGCCATGTCATTATGTTGATATGTTGACATGTCATTATATTGTTATGTTATTATATTGCCGTGACATTATATTCATGTGTTACTATGTTGACATGTCATTATATGGATATGTTATATTGTTGCCGTGTTTATTAGTAATTTGACATTATGTTTTTTTTACATAAATTGGAATAGGATATTATGTAACTTTGATGTTATCAATGAAAAACTTGATCTGAAACAAGCAAGTGATACACAAATTATAAATGGGGTTTAATAGCATCTTATCGATAGCGTGTTTGCAGCACACGCGTGTGCTGCAAAAACACGGGTGTGGTTTCAAATCCCAACAATGAATTTACAATTTTTGTATTTTATTTACAACATTTTACACTGTATGGAAGCAATAAATATCTTGAAACTTGGAAACAATTGTGGTAGCATACTTTGCAGTATCATCATCATCATCCACTGCTGGGTATAGGCCTCTCTCTTTACATGCCATCTGCCTCGGTCCTGTGCCAATCTGGTCCAGGTTCGACCCGCGACAGTGACAATATCATATACTTTGCAGTATGCGTTTAGTTAATTATCACCCTAAAGTTTGAAGCTGATTAGTAAAACATGCTGCGACAGCCATATTTGAGAGCCCGTTCCCATTCCAGGCTAGGTGTGATATTCTAAACAAGCTTGCGGACCACATGAGGCGAAATGATGGCCAAACGATGCCTATAAAATATACAAACATCTTGTTTATAGGATAAAATGAGATGAAATATCCCTTCAGGTAATGGGATCCCTGGCGATGGAGCCACCGACTCCCGGGATGAACCTCCAGGGCATCCTGGTGAAGAGGAACTTCAACTACCACATACTGGCGCCCGAGGATCTCAACAGTAAGCATAAATAAAACTTTTTTACAGTTTTGGAACAAATAAATAAATCATTTAGTCAGTTATGGTTAGATATTTTGACCACAGCTCATTGGTAAGCACCCCTAGCCTGGAATGGAACTGGCTCGCAAGTGAGGCTGCCGGAACACACCGTTAGATGCTTGGCGGCAGATTTTCAAGTTGAGGGTGGTAGCTAGCCAGCCGAGTACTAGAAAGTACTCTACCACCATGCTATGGTTTCTTTCCCACGCCCTTCGGCATGCGAACCGATCTTGCTAACCACTCGGCTATCATAGTAGAAATAATGTAACTTGACCGCGTTAGAGTTTTGGCGGGAACGCGGAAAGAGTCGTGTCGCTCCGTTGTATTTTTTTCCAAAACTAGTGTTTTGTCGAGTGTTTCTGCATAAAAATGGTGGTGTTTTATTCATAAAGTGTCGAATCACAAGCGCGAGTGTGGGAAAATAATACAATGTGGTGAAACATGACTTTTTGTGTTGCTTCCAAAACTCGCATCGAAGTTTATAGTAAAATCGCCACTACTTTACTAAATCATGACTGGACTTGACTGACACGGACTGTCTAAGACGCAAGACTGGACTTGACTGACACGGACTGTCTAAGACGCAAGACTGGATTTAGATTATAATTATAGCTATGAGGCAAGCTTTTGAAACTTGAAAATATAAAACACTTGACACTGGCAAATTCTCAAAATGCGACGCCAAAACGAAAGAAAAAACGAATCCTTGCAGAATACACTGAGCTGACGCAGTCGGAGGTGACTCAGCGGCAGTCGATCCAGTACAGCGGCTCGGCCGCGCTGCTGCGGCACGTGGTGATGCAGCTGGCCGGGAACATCGTGTTCCTCACCGACACGCGGTGGCGGCTCTACGGCTGCGTCGACCTCACGCTCGACAACGACTGCATCACCTTGGAGGTGCGTATAAATAAATAATGTGTTGTGGTTAACGAGTTGGTGGTCAAACGCGGACTTATCCGTATTAAAAAAAAATAATAATAAATAAATATCGTGGGGCACACTCGGCTTCAAAGCCTTGAGCATCGTCGTAGTATTGCCAGCTTGTCAGTTTTCTACCGGATACATTTCGGAGAGTGTGCGCTTGAGCTGCACAATCAGGTTCCCCCGGCACGTTTCTTCTACCGGACGGCCAGACAAAAGCGACCAAAACTTCTTTTTTTTATGTAAAAGTAATGAGACGATCGAGGCGCTCTCCTGATGTTAAGAGATAACGCCTGTCCATGATTATTAAGTATTCAGTATTCTATCAGTTATCTGACTTCCATAGCACAAGCTTTGCTTAGTTTGGGGTCAGATGGCGCTGTGTGTATACTCCTACGACATTTATTATTATTATTATTAATATTATGATCATCGCAGCGATACACAGGACTCTGAGTAACAAAACAAAGTCCAGGGCATCACTGCTTTGGCGCGCATTACTTTGAGACTAGATGGTTAGTCTCAACAGCCCAGTAATTTCGCTAGCTGCAGTACCCTTCAAACCGGAACAAAGTAATGTTTGCACACTACTGCTTGGCGGCAGAATATCTGGTACTGCGGAGGTATCTACCTAGACGACCTCCTGCTATGGAAATCTACCACCAAGTAAATAAAATTAGTATATTATATATATATATATATTGGTAAATAAAAGTACATGGTGGATGTTCCCCATGTTCGCACAAAGCGTTTTGATTCCACACTTTTCATTCGCACAGCGAGGTTGTGGAACTCTGCCGGATTGTATCTGTATCCGTTTCTTCTAGGTAAGCGTGCTTCATCTTAGACCACACTACTGCTTAACATCAGGCAGACATGTGGTCAAACGTGAACCTATTTCGAATAATTAAAAAAACACAGCGCCGCCTGACTCCAAACTAAGCAAAGCTTGTGTTATGGAAGTCAGATAATAATTGATAGAACACTTTTTTTTGTTAATACACACATTTGTTTATATCACAAAATGCTTACTAGTGTGGTTTGTCTCAGTGGACGGCCGCGCCCGTGTCGGACATGTTCGCGGACGCGCTGGTGGCGGGCATCCTGTCCGCGGCGTCGCTGCCCGCGCCCAAGCACCTCCCGCTCGCGCCCAAACTGGACCGCATGCACTTCAAGGTGAGCCAGCACTGCTATCAAACTAGAAACACACAACGGTACATAGCAGTTTTGGCGGGAACGTGGAAAGTAGTGTCACTCTGTTGTTTTTTTTCCAAAACTAGTGTTTTGTTGAGTGTTTATAAGACTGTTTATGCATAAAAATTGTGTTTTTTTTAATGTAAATGTAATGAGACGAACGATGCGCTCTCCTGATGGTACGAGATAACGCCTGGCCATGATCATTGCATCAATACACTGGACTTTGAGTAGTAAAGCAAAGTCCGGGGCATCGCTGCTTTGGCGCTCATTGCTCTGAGACTTTCGATAGTTAGTCTCAACAGCCCAGTAATTTCGCTAGCTGCAGTACCCTTCAAACCGGAACACAGTAATATTTACACACTACTGCTTGGCGGCAGAATATCTGATACTGCGGTGGTACCTACCTAGACGACCACATGCTAAAGAAATCTACCACCAAGTAAATTGTTTGTTTGTGTTAAAAAAAGTGTTTTATGCATAAAGTGCCGAATTACAAGCGCGAGTGTGGGAAAATGATATAATGTGGTGAAACATGAGTTTTCGTGTTGCTTCCAAAACTCCATCGAAGCTTTACAGTAAAGTCGCCACTACTTTACTAAAGCATGACTGGACTTGACCAAGACTGGATTTTTACTATAACTATAGCTACGAGGCGACTTATATAACTTATGAAACTTGAAAATATAAAACACTTGACACTGGCAAATACAAATACAAATCATTTATTAATAACACCAAAGTTACAGGTCATTTTTCCATTCATATTTAAAAACTATTATCAAAATCATTACATATGTCAAAACAATGAACATGTCAATAAAGTAATATGTCACATATAAAATTATTATGTCAATATAATTAAATGTTCATAAAAAACAAAAATATTAAAATTACTTACTAGTAATTCAATAATCTCTTAGTTTTAAATAATCGTCAAAGTCATAGAATAAGGTCTCTTGAAGCCAAGATCTTAGTTTGCTTCTGAAGCACGCGATGGAAGGTGCAAATGCACAAAATGCGACGCCAAAACCAAAGAAAAAAAAAAAGAAACGTCATCCGTACATTACGTCACACGAATTTCATGACTTTTTTTTACCCCTTATCCTTGTCATAGCTGGTAACATTTTGTGAGGCCCCCTATGTGTACTAGGTACTAACGGACGCCTCGCGTTTTTACCCGCGTAGTTTTCGTTCCCGTGGGAGTACAGGAATAAAAAGTAGCATGTGTCACCTCACCTAGTGCAGCTTTCCAACGGTGAAAGAATTTTTGAAATCGGTCCAGTAGTTTCGGAGCCTATTCAATACAAACAAATATTTCCTCTTTATAATAGTACAGATAGATTACCTATGTTTGTTTTCCCAGGAGTGCGTGATTGAAATGCTTCAAGAGATGTTCGGCGAGGAGTCTGTACCAAAGATGTTCAAGGGCGACAAACTGCATGTCACGGTCGACAACAAGCGCGCAGACATCGATCTTCTCAATATGGTGAGTTCTCTAACATCCACTCTCAGATAAAATTTTAAGTTCTTATAAAAAATACATTATATAGCTTGCAACATTTATATTAATGATTACTAAATATTGTTCTAACAATATTTATTATTAGCTGCGCCCCGCGGTGTTACCCGCTACATGTTTTCGGGATAAAAAGTAGCCTATGTGACAATCCAGGGTGTCAGCTACCTACATACGCCATTTCATTGAAATCCGTTCAGTAGTTTTTGCGTGATAGAGTAACAAACATCCATCCAAACTTTCACATTTATAATATTAGTGGGGTTATTAGAACAATATTTATTAATCATAACGAGACGCTCTCCTGATGGTAAGAGATACCTTATGCCCATGACATTGCACCGATACACAGAACTTTAAGTAACAAAACAAAGCCCGGGGCGCCTGCTTTGGCGCTCATTACTTTCATCAGCGACCACTCTCTCTCCATAAAGACAAGGTCTCAGTGTCGGTGGCCTTCCACCCTCCATCTCAATTATCTGGACCATTCAGGAGGTGATGTGCCCTGAGGACGAGTCCTTGGAGCGCAGCGTGCACTCCGCCATCTCCAAGCTGTACGCGGCCCTCGCGCCGGTGAAGTCCACCCCCGCGCCCTTCGCCTGACTCCGGCCCTGCAGTCCCGACTGAAACACTGAGGACCGACTGCACTTCATACACACGCACGTCAGCCAGGTGCGGATACAAATTGCATTCTGGGAGGAGCAGGTTTTTTTAATGATTTATATAGTTATTTACATATTTGAAGTGTATACATACACCTATATTGTGTCCGATTTCTGTTAGTTTTTTTAAATTTTGAAATCAATTTAATATGTTATGAAATTTTAAAATTGGTATAAAATAAACTTCGTTTGTGGGGGGAGGGAGGATTAATTGCATCCATGGCTCCCCCTTGTGTCCGCATCTAACGTCAGCACCTGGTATCATGGTTTCTGATCAAACTAAGAATGGGAACCGGCATGTGACGATTATCCTTCTGAGGCTACTTTTAGTTTTTTTTTTAAATATTTGACAGGCTAGGTGTTAGACCACAGCTCAACTAATGTCAAATAAATAACTGAGGCCAAATCACTCACGATCTTGCCCCAAAATAAACAAAGCTATGGGAACCATGGTTCATGGTCGACGTTCCAAAAACTTAAACGAGACGATTTGATTCTTCGTTCATTGTGCGGACTGCTAGACAGTGGGGTGCGCTGCCTGAGTGGGTGTTCCTCGTTGGATATAATCTTGGTGTCTTCAAGTCGAGAATGAATCGGTATCTTCTAGGCGAGCGTGCTCCATCTTAGACCGCATCATCGCTTAACATCAAGTGAGATGGCGGTCTAACGTAAGCCTATTTCTTATTTAAAAAAAAAAACAGATAACTGATAGAATACTTTTTATTGTAAAAACAAACGTATAATACGTACGGAACAGACATTGGCACATACACAAATGTTTGTCCGACGTGAGATTCGAACCCAGTTTAGGAAGCAGAACTAATACCAAATTAGCTAACAACAAGACAGCCATATAAGAAATATGTTAAAACCTGATCTGGAACATTCCGTATGGGGTGATATGTGTCCTGACTACGCACCACGCACTTACTGAGAAATCGTCCTAAAACTCCGATCTTGGAGTTTAGGCGGGAACGCTGAAAGAGTCGTGTATTTTTTTCCAAAACTGTGCTTTTTCGAGTGTTTTTATATGTATAAAAATAATGGTACTTTATTCTTAAAGTACCGAATTATAAGCGCGAGTGTGGGAAAGTGATATAATGTGGTGATACAAATTATTTATTATTGACACAAAAACGACATTTATGTCACAAAATTATAAAACAACAAACTAAATTCAAAATAAAATGTCAAATTAAAATATAATGTCAGGTTAAAATATAAAGTCAAGTTTAAATACAATGTCAAAATACAAATAAAATGTCAAAACTGGATACAATGTCAAATAAGAAATATATTCTAATGAGTTATATGTCAGAAAAAACATTGTCAGTGTTGTCGTGCCTCTTGCACCTGTCCCACTGATCAGTCAGATTTTCACAATAAAATAAGAAATTTCTAGTAACAGTTTTCCAAGTATCAGATAGAATATCGAAATCAGTGTTGACAGCAGTGATGACATTGACATAACATGATTTTTTGTGTTGCTGCCTAAACTCCATCGAAGCTTATTGTAAAGTCGCCACTACTTTACTAAAGTATGACTGGACTTGACTAAGACTGGACTTTGACTACTTATTTTGATAATTTCATGTTTCGTAAGTTAATTACGAAACTTGAAAATATCAAAACACTTGACGCTGGCAAATGCACAAAATGCGACGCCATAATCAAAGAAGCCCGATCTTCATTCTGTGTTCACCATCTTCGACCACACCGTTACGTAACATCAGATGAGTTGTCCTGTGGTTAGAACACCAAGCCTGTTACACTTTTAAAAATATCTTTGAATTTTCGCTTATAGCCACTGTCAGCTCTTCTACGTATATCGTCACTATAGTCTAGAAGAACTCAAATGACAGTTTTCCCTTTTTTTATGTTGATGCCGTTTTTATTCTTAGTTCGGTCAGACTCCACAAGCATTTATGTGAAGTTAGCTTAAGAAATATATATGTATGAGGTACTATTTGTCAGATTGTTTTCGTCCTCAGTTTATAATAGGTAAGTGTAAAATTATCTAGAGTTAATGGTAAGACAACTGCGTAAGATATTAAAAATTGATTTTTTCAACAACCGTTTTTAATTTATTCTCCTGCCTCCTGACTTTGTTCGCGTTCATTTTAATATAAATACAATAAAATCAGTAGTCATGAAACTCGCGCTACTTTATCATTAGAATAATTATTATAGTAAATAGTATTATTACAGGGTGGTGTGGTAGCTGAGCGACAAAGCGCATTTTAATTGAATAAATCGATCCTCAGACGAATAATCAAAGGTCCTAGAATCGATCAATTAATGAAATCAGTTCATCTGTCAAGCTGTCAAACTTAAAATAAGATTTTATAACTTTATTAAAAATATAACTTTATTATATGAAAACTTTATTTATCACACAAAAATAATACGCAAAAAATTAATTGCATATAACACTAATTTTACTGACACCTGTCAAATGGTCAAGCTGTTTATCTTAATACTGACACCTGTCAAATGGTCAAGCTGTTTATCTTACTGGCATCTGTCAAATGGTCAAGCTGTTTATCTTACTGGCACCTGTCAAATGGTCAATTTGTTAATCTAACTGACATCTACCAAAATTAATAAGTAAACTTTCAAATGAAATAAATTTGATGTAAAAAGTGTTCTATAGGCTAATCCAGGTAGTAGCTATGTGTATTGTATAATGCCAAATTTCATCCAATCCAATTTAATTTCATAGGATATGAAACAAATAATACATGGTTTAAAAAAAAAGAACTTTTTATTATCAGTAAGTATTATTTACATTTATAAGTCTTAAATCTATAGCGCACAGCGCCGATACATTCGTAATTTCCATAAATCAAGGAAATTAAAGTTTCATAACTAGAATTTTATCTTATATATATAGATAGGTCTCTCCGAAGACACGCCGCTCAGCCCGATCTTCGGCTTTTCGCGTCCATCCACCGCCAGTTCTACGTATATCATCACTCCATCGAGTCTCAGGGCGTCCTACACTATGTTTGCGAATACGCGGCCTTCACTCTAGAACACATCTACCCCAGCGGTCATCGGTTCTGGTTATGTTAATATAAAATTTCACATATTTTTCGTATCAAAAACTTGATTAATTATGAAAGTTCAGGGAGATCTCGCATGGGACCAGAGGTTAGGTAACTGAAGATATATGAACCAGAATGAACTGTTCCCAGTTCCACTTGTCTCCACACCGCTAAAAAGTTTTAGTTTAAACAGACCCTTCCATAGAGATTTTTTATAATCTGTAGCCACGATGCTTGGCTCGCTTGAACTCTGTGGTTTCCAAGTCTCGTTCAAGTCTTGGGAGTATTGTCTCCAGCAGTTTCCCCGGTTAGGAAGTCCAGGAAGTTGGAGTTACGAGGTCTTGGAGTACCGTTTCCAGAAACGCTTGACGTCGTCGTGGCCGTGACGCGTTACGACCATGGTCCGCGCGCGCTCGCTCTGCCACGTCAGCACGCCTTGCTGCTTCGCGTAGTCACGGAGCACCGCGAAATCCGCCTGCAACGCCAAACGGACAAGATGTAGTTTTTTTTTAAAGTGAAAGTAATAAGACGAACGAGACGCTCTCCTGATGGTAAGAGATAACGCATGCCCATGACCATTGCAACAATACACAAGAGATGGAAAGAGTAGTGTCACTCTGTTGTTTTTTTTTCCAAAACTAGTGTTTTGTTGAGTGTTTATGCATAAAAATTGTGTTTTTTTTTAATGTAAATGTTATGAGACGAACTATGCGCTCTCCTGATGGTAAGAGATAACGCCTGGCCATGATCATTGCATCAATACACAGGACTTTGAGTAGCAAAACAAAGTCCGGGGCATCGCTGCTTTGGGACTGTCTGCTTCTGGACTTACTTTGAGACTGTCGATGGTTAGTCTCAACAGTCCTGTAATTTAACTAGCTACAGTATCCTTCAAACCGGAACACAGTAATGTTTACACACAACTGCTTGGCGGTAGAATAACTGGTACTGCAGCGGTACGTACCTAGACGACTTTCTGCTAAGGAAATTTACCACCAAGTAAAGTGGTGGTCCTGGTCATACCTCAGTGGTTAGTGCGGTCAGATCACACGCCGATGGGCGTGGATTTAAACCCCAACAATGAGCTTTAACTGCCTGTGATGGAAAAACCGTGAGGTATCTGTAGGTAGGCTACCTAGCTAGATTAAAAGTCTGCAGCCAAGCACCTAACAGTGTGTTCCGGTATCACTTTAGGGTCAATTCCCATTCCAGGCTATATACGCAGGTAAAATCATAGTAGCCTTCTTTTTAATCGACTCAAAAAAGGAGGAGGTTCTCAATTTGACAATGTATTTTTTTAAATGTTTGTTACGCGATAATGCCGACAATCGAAACCGACATCGTGAGGAAACCATAGCATGGTGGTAGGGTACTTTCTAGTACTCGGCTGGCTAGCTACCACCCTCAAGTTGAAAATCTGCCGCCAAGCATCTAACAGTGTGTTCCGGCAGCCTCACTTGAGAGCCAGTTCCATTCCAGGCTAGGTGTGCTTTACCATCTTCGACCACACCTTCACTTAACATCAGGTGAGCTGTGGTCAAAACAACTAGCCTGTCAACCATAAAAAAAAAAAAAATCATGAATCGATTTTGATGATTATTTTCTTGCTTGGTAGATCATACTTCAGAGGTCCCATATAATTTTTATAGAAATCGATCGAGCGGTTTTTAAAAATCAACAAAAAATGTAAAAATTGTTTTCATCCATATTTTCGTTGACTCTGAAACCTCGCTGTTTCATTGGAGCAGTGCGTTTAGTTGGTCACAGGGTCACGGAGTCAGTTTTTTGAAATTGTTATATTTTATTTACACATCCAGGTAGAGAACTCACCTGTGATAGGAACTGGTTGTAAACGACTCCCTCTGTGTACGTGAATCTATTTCTCTCGCTCTGCCAGAGCCGGATCTGGTCCACCACCGTGGGGGGGAGGGTAGACGACGCCCTGATGCCGCCCGTCTCAGACTTTAACATCTAGGGGAGAAAACATTGTCATATTGATTCCTGTGGTTCGAAGTGGATTCAAATTCCAATGAGCTTGAGCTGCTTGTGATGGAAAACATAGTGAGGAAACCGTAGCATGGTGGTAGGGTATTTTCTAGTATTCGGCTGGCTAGCTACCACACGAGAGTTGAAATTCTGTATGAAATGTTTATAAAAAAAAAAAAAAATTTAGAATCTCCTTAATAGTTTAAAAAAAAAATGTGTAGAATCTCTTTAAGAGTAGGTTTATTTCCTTAAAAGCAATATGTTAATCAAGCTGTGTATGCCTGTAACTGGCGCATGTATCCGAACATAACTTTACGCAATGTGTTTTTGTAAATTTAACAATATGTGTGCTGTTGGCGTACCTTAATAAATAAATAAAAATAAAATATATGTATAGTAGCATATGTAAATGTATATCTGTATGTCTATATTAAGTATCGATATTTTATAATATAGATAGGTATATCTTATATGTATTATGTTTAAAATGCTTTTTATTTTAATTTTAATTATTTCGTCAACACCCCCATCCTTAGCTTAGTAAAATTCTCTCCATACTATGGTTGCCCGTAAGAGATGGCTCTTAGCGATAAGGCCACCAATTGTTTCCACTAGTGTTAAGTGTTTGTAATTGGTGTGAACAATAGTTGCATATGTGCAATACCAAACCACGTCGATGTTTCGTTCTGTGTCTGGGTGTTCTGTATGTATTTACAAAACAAAAAGTATTTAAGTATTGTATCAGTTATCTGGTTCCCATAGCACAAGCTTTGCTTAGTTTGGGGCTAGATGGCGCTGCGTTAAATGTCCTTCAATATTTATATTTTGTTATCATTAATCTGTTAATGGAAGCAAATTGCAACACGTAATTACATCGACAAAGTGCAAGTATATATAAAGAGCTACGTACCTGAGGATGCGAGTGCTGGTCCAGGTAGTGTATGATCTGGTCTGCAGTGATGCCGCCGCGCAGCGCCGCGCGGACCGACTCCCGCGTCAGCACCCCCACCACCAGGTTGGGGAACCTGCGACAACCCGCTTAGCCTTCTTACACCACGACAGGGAGACGACGAAACTTTGGCCAGAGAAGCTAGCATATCATATCAATCTGCGATCGGGGCCAGTTATTTTGTTTTAGATAATATGTTTCTGCCAGGTAATATATAATAATAATAAAAATAAGGCTGCAGAGGAGGTTCCTCACTCTGCAGCCCTAACCACCGGCAGCTTGAGCCCTGCCCCGCTGCCGGCGGCACTCTAGTTTTTAAGTTTTTTTATATTATATAATTATGTTTTGTAAATATTTAATGTAAAAAATTTAAAAAATAAAAAATAAATGATGGTGGGAATAAAATTAATATACATGTCGGCGTGTAGCTTTAATGTTGATTTAGTTTAGCGCCATCTTGCGTAATTTTGGTGGACTAGAGGTGGAGTGGCGACACCTCTGACGTCACACTGGTTCCGTGCTCTGCTTGTCGTTATTCGTGTAAAGTATTTTGACTTCAACCAATGAGAGAAGGTGAAGTTGCGGATGTTGGCCGGTAGGGGCGCTGTGTGAAGCGAGCCGGCCGTGCATTGAATGTTGAGGTGGGGAGATCATTCTTACTTTGGTTGAGAAGAGATTAACATTGATTCTTGCTTCGGTTGAGAAGAGATTGCCATTGATTCTTGCTTCGGTTGAGAAAAGATTAACATTGATTCTTGCTTCGGTTGAGAAGAGATTAACATTGATTCTTGCTTCGGTTGAGAAGAGATTAACATTGATTCTTGCTTTGGTTGAGGAGAGATTAACATTGATTCTTGCTTTGGTTGAGGAGAGATTAACATTGATTCTTGCTTTGAGAGCAGATTGAGTTGGTCGGTTGCAGAGTGCGAAGCTAAGCGGAACGTTTTGTCCCCAAGCTATGTAATAGTGTCTATAATGTTCTAATCGTTCTTAAACTAAAGTCGTCGTGAAGTGCTGATTAAACTTTGTACAAGATAACTGAATTGTGTGGTTTGTCTCCTCGCCCGCTACACCCACGCCCAGGAACCCAGTAACCATACATGATGTTGATCGGCCATCCCACCGTATGTCGTGATATAGTTCCTTCTTCTTATATCTCCGACATATAAATAAGTACATAAATAAATAAATAATGATCGTAAGGCACACAGCGCCATCTAGTTACCTGTACACGAGTTCAGTGAAGAGCCCCAACAGCGCCACCTGCAGGTTGGTGCAAGTGTACGCGTACACCCTGTAGTTGGTCTCCGCGATGATGTACCCGCGCGCGTCGTCGCCCGCCAGCGGCGCCGCCGCCGCGCTGCCGTCCCTCACGCACGTGATGTTCAGCGCGAGCCGCGTCGGGTAAAACCGGCCCGCTTTGCGCTGCGAACGCACAAACACCTTACTTACTCATATTTACTTTTAAGTTTGACATTTTTTTATTGATATCTTAAATTCTATTTTATTGAGTGACATTTGTATTCGCATTTTTATTTCAATTTAAATTTTTATGAGTGCAAGTGTTGTGATTTTATTTTAATTTTAGAATATACCTATGAGCTAATATGTAACATGGGCATACAAATATTTAAAAAACATATATAATATAAAAAACTTAAAAACTAGGATGCCGCCGGCACCGGGACAGGGCTCAAGCTGCCGGTGGTTAAGGCTGCAGAGTGAGGAACCTCCACACAATACGCGCGCCGTGTCAAGGATCGCTGCCTTGACCCAACCGTCTAGCGAGAGTCTCTTGAGATGTTATTATTATATATTGACAATATTTTATTATAATATGTTTCTTATGTTTTCTTTTCTTGGTTGCCTGGAGGAGATCGCTGTTAGCGATAAGGCCGCCACTTGCGGCACTAGTTCATAAGGTTCTTTTGTTCTCCGTTCTTTTTTTCCTTCTTACGGTGTGCACAATAAAGAGTTATATCTATCTATCTTTATATTGACAGTATTTGTTTTATATTGAAATGTTTGTATATTGACATGTACCTTATTTTGACACGTAATCAGTGTTTTAAAACTCATTTAATGACATATTTAAAATTAGCGACCCGCCCCGGCTTCGCACGGGGGCAATGTAGATACTAATGTTTTTTTTTTTTTTTTTTATTGTTTGACCACAGCTCACCTGATGTTAAGTGAAGGTGTGGTCGAAGATGGTAAAGCACACCTAGCCTGGAATGGAACTGGCTCTCAAGTGAGGCTGCCGGAACACACCGTTAGATGCTTGGCGGCAGATTTTCAACTCTCGTGTGGTAGCTAGCCAGCCGAGTACTAGAGAGTACGCTACCACCATGCTATGGTTTCCTCACGATGTTTTCCTTCACCGGCAGCTCAAGCTCATTGTTGGGGTTTGAACCCACGCCCTTCGGCATGCGAACCGACCGCGCTAACCACTGGGCTATCATCGCTACAAATAATGTGGTGCATATGCAAGTATTATACATATAAACCTTCCTCTTGAATCGCTCTATCTATTTAAAAAAACCGCATCAAAAACCGTAGCGTAGTTTTAAATATCTAAGCATACATAGGGACAGAGGGAAGCGGCTTTGTTTTATATTAAGTAGTGATTTTGAAGTTACTTGTGACATTGGTGTTATCAATAAAATATTTGTATTTGTACTTGAATACAAAACTTTTGCTTTACAACTTCATTACTATTAAGTAGACTACTTGTTTTGACAAATTAGGACAAAAAAAATGCAATGCATTTGTGTACTGTATTTGTTTTAATTTGACATTATAACTTAATTTTTTTTTTTTACTTTTGAGTCTCGACCAAGCGCTCGGAGAGTCAACACGTCCTGAGAATGCCTCGTGTAGAGGCGACACACGTGTCTGCAAGTGGTTACTACAGAGAAAGGAGGTTTTTTTTTTTTTTTTATAGTAGGCTATAGATAGGCTTGCGTTTGACCGCCATCCCGCCTGATGTTAAGCGAAGATGCGGTCTACGGTGGAGCACGCTTGCCTAGAAGAAACCGATTCACTCGCGACTTGAAGGTACCCAGACTATATTCATTGGGGAACACCCACTCGGGCATTCCAATGTCTAGCGGTACGCATGAAAAAGGTGGAATCAAACCGCTTAGGATATTAAGACTTGTGGTTATTTTAATTAAATTTTTGCCATATTATATTTTTAAGTTTATGTCAAATTAGTTTTAGATTTTAAGTAAGATTATGTTTTTAATTAATAAGTTGTTGTCAAATTAGTTAAATTTAAGTCCCCATCACTGTTGTAACTGGAACGACTGTTAAGCGGAAATAAACTAAATATAACCATTGAACTTTAAAAAAAAATTAACTTCTGCAAAGTAACACCTGAATCAATTAATTTTTCACTTAATATCCAAGGCACGGTACGCCACTGCCTACGAAATTTATTTATTGACATGTCTAATTGTCTATTCGTCGGATTTGGCTCACCTTCCTCTGGTAGACAAGACCGAATTCCCGCAAATGCTGTAAGAACACCAACATGTTGTTACTCATGCCCTCCGTACTGTAGTCCTGAAACACAAGATTGATTTGATGAACATTTTCCAACCGCAATTCCTTTTCTTTATGATCTAACTAGCTGCGCTCTGCGGTGTCACCCGATACATGTTTTCTGGATAAAAAGTAGCCTATGTGTTATATCAAGGTCTCAGCTCCCATACCAAATTTTATCCAAATCCGTTCAGTAGTTTTTGCGTGAAAGAGTAACAAACACTCATCCATCCAAACTTTCATTTTTCATCCAAAAAGGCTCATTGGTAGTATATCTGCCTTAAGAGCTGAAAGGCGTGGGTTCGATTCCCGCTCAGGACAAACATTTTATGTATTAACAAATGTTTTTTCTGTGTCTGGGTGTTCTGTATGTATTATAAGTATGCATTTACAAAAAAAAAGTATTTAAGTATTCTATCAGTTATCTGACTTCCACAGTACAAGGTTTGCTGAGTTTGGGGTCAGATGGCGCTGTGTGTAATGTCCTGCGATATTTAAATTTATAATATTAGTGGGAGTACTCTGTGCGCTCACAGCATTTCTTAAAGGCCGATTCACACTGGAACGGCAGCGGCCTCCCGAAACCACGATTTAAACGCGCGAAAAGTTCGCGCGGTCGCGTCGCCGCGAGCAGTACCCCTGACAGGACCTTGGACTCTATTTTGATACTTAATGTACTTTGTACCGCTGCAATGGTCATGGACAGGCATTATTTCTTACCATCAGGAGAGTGATTTGTTCACCCCATTACTATAACATAAAAATTTTGCTACAGTTGGCAAACGAGCAGACGGTTTGTTTGATAGTAAGCAATCACCGTTCACTTAAAAACAATCTTCAAGTTCACGTAACTGTTTAATTAAAATATTATAAGTAACTTTTGTAATGGTCATGGATACGGGTTATCTCTGAGGAGAGCGTCTCGTCGGTCATTACTTTAAAAAAATAACAGGATTAGGATTCCAAGGGTGATTACCTTCCCGAGCGTGCTGAAGCTGAGCTGGTAGAGGAAGGCGAGGCACTCGGCCGCGCTGAGGCTGCGCTTCTCCGCCGTGTGCAGGTAGTGCTGCAGGAACAGCCACACCTGCGCCAATAGATTAGTGAATAGGTATCTTCTAGGTCTGCGTGCTTCATCTTCGACCACATCGTCGCTTACCATCAGGCGAGTTGGTGGTCAAACGCGGACTTATCCGTATTAAAAAAAAAAAAAAAAAAATACTCTTCAGTCACTCTTTATTTTCTGGGGGAACTCTACTGATGAAGAAATCGTTTTTAAAACCCAAACAAAGAGGTTTGAAGAGAGCAATGTTTAGCTTAAATGAAAAACACTGAACTGGCAACCCTATTTCATGACATATACGAATATGATTATGACTCTACAGAAATATTTACATTTGTCAAAAACAATTAACCATTCCACTGCCCATTGAATAAATTGTCCAAAAATTTAAATCTGTCAAATGTACGGCACGCATAATCTACATCTATCTAATGTCTGCTTCAAGAGCTGAAGGGCGTGGGTTCGATTCCCATCCAGGACAGCGATGATAGCTCAGTGGTTAGCGCGGTAGGTTCGCATGCCGAAGGGTGTGGGTTCAAACCCCAACAATGAGCTTGAGCTGCCGGTGAAGGAAAACATCGTGAGGAAACCATAGCATGGCGGTAGTACTTTCTAGTACTCGGCTGGCTAGCTACCACCCTCAAGTTGAAAATCTGCCGCCAAGCATCTAACGGTGTGTTCCGGCAGCCTCACTTGAGAGCCAGTTCCATTCCAGGCTAGGTGTGCTTTACCATCTTCGACTGCACCTTCACTTAACATCAGGTGAGCTGTGGTCAAACAACTAGCCTGTCAACCATAAAAAAAAAAGGACAAACTTTGTGGTACAAACAAATGTTTGTGCTGTGTCTGGGTGTACTGTATGTATTATAAGTATGTATTTACAACAAAAAAAGTATTTAAGTATTCTATCAGTTATCTGACTTCCATAGTACAAGCTTAGCTTAGTTTGGGGTCAGATGGCGCTGTGTGTAATGTCCTGCGATATTTATTATATCTACACTAATTTAGCAAAGATTTGATTGTTTGTTTGTATTGAATAGGCTCCGAAACTACTGGATCGATTTAAAACATTCTTTCACCGTTGGGGAGCTACGCTATCCCCGGGTGAAACCGCGAGGTGTCCACTAGTATAATATAAATCACCTGTTTGGCCGTGCTTAGCAACAAGAACTGGAAGCCGGCGCGCGTTATGACTGCCGAGCCATCATCCGCATCTCTGGAAAAGATCGTAAAAAGTGCTAAATAGGAATGATGGTAGTAGTTTTTTTTTTTTTTTTTTTTTTTTATTGGTTGACAGGCTAGGTGTTTGACCACAGTTCACCTGATGTTAAGTGAAGGTGTGGTCGAAGATGGTAAAGCACACCTAGCCTGGAATGGAACTGGCTCTCAAGTGAGGCTGCCGGAACACACCGTTAGATGCTTGGCGGCAGATTTTCAGCTTGAGGGTGGTAGCTAGCCAGCCGAGTACTAGAAAGTACCCTACCACCATGCTATGGTTTCCTCACGATGTTTTCCTTCACCGGCAGCTCAAGCTCATTGTTGGGGTTTGAACCCACGCCCTTCGGCATGCGAACCGACCGCGCTAACCACTGGGCTATCATCGCTACAATACATCGCTAGTTTTTTTTAAGCAAGCAAAAATTTCTAAACCTTGCGTTGCCAGGCGTCCGGATAATAGCCGGACATAGGCTTTTTGGTTGCGTGTCCGGCCAAAATAAACGGTGCCCAGCTTTTACATTTCGCAAACGAGCGAGCACCGAGAGTGGCCGAACGTACCTGAGACACAAAATCTTTAATAAATGTAGTGTGTCCGGTTTTGCAAGTGATTGAGGTTGCCTGGAAGAGATCGCTTTTTACGATAAGGTCGCTAGTTTTTTTAAAGCAAGCAAATTTAATATTTTGCCTAGGCCAGGCGTCAGCAGTTTACGGCTCGGGGGCCGCATGCGGCTCTTTCCATTAAAGTTGCGGCTCTCCAGCACCATACACAAAAATTAATTTAAGTATTCAAAGTCGTTTATGTTAAATAAAAAAATCAAGTATATATCAGCAAACAATATTATATAAAAACAATTTTTTTAGTGGCTCTTATTAAAAACGGGAAAATTTTGTAAATTGTACTTTTTGGTCTCGTCCGTCTCAACAGGTTGCCGACTCCTGGCCTAGTAGCTTCCCACTGACCTGGTCATGAGGCCGGCATGCAGAAGTATCCGTACAGCATCTGCGCTGATGCCGTCAGTGTGCGCGCTGCCCACCATGTAGTGCAGGACGCACTCCCAGCGCTCCAGCGCATACGAGTCCAGGAAGGACACGTCGCGCGCCTTGCCGTCCGGCTCCAGCGAAGATGACATGCTCCAAGGACGACCGCTGTGGAACAAATCAAGTTTGTCTATTTCATTTTGAACTATTGTGATTTGAATACATATTAACAATAAACACACAGCGGATTATGACAATCAAATTTAAGTTTTTTTTTTTGGTTTAACATTGTTTTGTCTATGCCGTCAAGGTGTTACAACTGGTTTTACAAATACAAACATTTTATGTTATAAGTCACTTCAAAATTTTATATATGTCATTAAATGAGTTTTAAAACACTGATTACATGTCAACACAAAAATGTCAAAATAAGGTGTATATCAATATAAAAAAAATATTGTCAACATAATAAAATGACATGACCAAAAAAACTAAATAAATATTATTTAAGTATTTACAAAAAAAAAGTATTTAAGTAATATATTTATTATTTATCTATTTCACAGAATAATTCTTATTATATATATTCGAAGTGGGGGTGATAAGTCCTGCACTGACATCCAGCTTAGGGGTATATTGAGCATTCCCCCTGCCAGCGTCTACCCGAGCCAACCCAGCTCCTTGAAGTATTGGAGCGACACTCTAGGCCGCTGGCATGGTAGCTTCAGTGATAGAATAATCTTTTCGCATCATTACCACAACTGCCCATTAAGTATTTCTGCAGCGATAGGAACAAAACAATAGCTACTCTACTACAATACTACTCTACTCGCTACTACTACTCGCTAAAGTGGCATACTTAAGCTGCTTTTGATTAGCAGCTTTCTCCAAAGCTGCCAGAGAGAATGAATCATCCCAGTTACTAGAGGTGACATTGCTGGTTAATTTTTCTATCAATTTTATAACCTAAGTGGTTCACCAATATGGCCATGCAACTCTAAAGGTATGGTTTCCATATATGACTGACAACTTCTCCTGATACTGACCCTCCAAGCAGTGCTATCTTGAGATGCTTCTTGAAGGACTGTGCTAGCATCCAGCCCGGCATCCCACCCGGGATCGGCGCCTCTTGCCATACTGACAACTCCGATAGGGCTTCACAGGCTTTTGATTGCTCTCTGTAAGATTATATAAGGTCAGATATAGTCAGTTCTATGTAAGGTAGAATACTTAGTAGAAAGATTGTGAACCAAAAACTATTAACTACCTTATAATAGGTAGATAGAAACTCTCATGTGCACCAGAAATTAAGAAAAAAAAGACAAGAAATTCCTGAGCTAGTGTCACAAGTGTATCATGTGTGTGTGTGACAATATAATATTGTTAGTTGGTAAGACCACAATATATTTTGGATTAATAGCTATAAGACAGTAGGTGCAAGTTTCTCCACTAAGCACATATGTGTGGGAAATGCTCTAAGGTTAGAATAAATATATGTTTGTAAACAGTGCTTCTATGCAAGTAGGAACAGAATCAGAATGCATAGGTACTTAGCATATAGCTACAAAACAATGAAAGAGAAAAAAACAATTTGCAAATATACTTTTGTGATTATCAATATTGGTAACATTATGGCAGGTTTACTAAAGTTTTTTTTTTTAAATGTTTTACAGGCTTGGTGTTTGACCACAGCTCACCTGATTAAGTGAAGGTGTGGTCGAAGATGGTAAAGCACACCTACCCTGCAATGCAGTGCCAACAAAGAAACTGTAAAGATAAAAAGTTTGCGGCAGTTAGTGACTTCAGTGACGCATCATACCTGTCCACAGTATACCTCCGACCTATACAGTATTTTTTTAAAGCTAGTGATTTAATATATTTAGATGCAAACTACATTTTAATGTTATAGTTATAAACAAGCAGATTAGCCATCTGTTGATACATTAGGACTTACTTGGCAAATGCCTGTGATACCCATGATGTGACCACTGCTTGAGGTACAGGCTGCTCCACAAACAAAAGTCTGATCACAAAATGACGAGCCAACTCCGGCAGCTCTCTGTAAAATTATGTCATTACATAAACAACTCTACATAAAAAAATACGAGCAATTGAAAAGCTTATTCAGGTATGTCTTCAGGCAGACGCTTCCCATATAATGTAGTCTATTGACAAAAATATAACCTAAAATTATTTTTTGAAAATTTCGCTACATTATGTTTTGATATTGAGTTAGTAAAATTTACTAACTTTATTATTATTATATTTATTTAATATATATACACTTCGTACCTATACACCGCTAAACATATTGTGGGATAATTGTATAATGTCTCCAAAAACTGAGCAGATCTACTTTTCAAATACTCATGAAGATCCTTGCATTGTAAAGTAGGAGAAGGGTTCAAGTTCAATGACTTGGATTTCGAAGATGATGGATCCGACATCTTTAGTTGAAATAAATTTCGAATTAATCATGAAGCAAAACACTCAATTTGCAACATCAACGAAAAATAAACACGGGTCTTCCTTCTGCAAGACTTGGAAAACTGGAAAATGCTGAATGAATGAATGAACGGAACTACTAGTAAGTCACAGTCAAAAGTTCATCAACCTATATGAACAGTGACATACCGAAATGAAATTGACGTTGATTTCATAACGTCATGGCGTTTGATATTAGACTTTTTTCTTTGATTTTGATATTGCACTTTGTGTATTTAGTCAGTGTCAAATATTTATGTAGACATTTTCTAGAGTCTGATTATAAATCAAACCGCTAGGTGGTAGATATCTATGATATCTGTAAAAAGAGATGGTCTAGCTCTAGCTCTAGCTTAGTACCATCGCAGTATCAGATACTCTTCGGCCAATGGTGTATTCTGGTTTTTTAGGGTACTATAGCTAGTGAAATAAGGTCATTGAATTGAGCCTATTCCACGAATGTCTTATAATAATAATCGCCAAAGCAGCTAAGGACTTTGTTTTGGATGTTTTTTCTCAAAATTCTGGGCACCGCTGCAATGCTCATGTTATGGACCCGTGATGATAAGGTATACCACCTTACTGTTAAGGGAGGGTCCCATACCTCACATTACTTTTACATTTAAAAAAAAGTAAAAGCCACAAAAAAGTAAGTCAAACACTAATAATAATAAATTTGAATATATTTTTTTCTGCTTGCTTTGACGATGTTTCGGAAGCAAGACGAAAACGACCTTTTTCACACCAAGGCGCGTACATCGGTAGTTTATATAATAAAATATCATTGTTGTAAGATATACCTAAACAATAAATAAATAACGCAAAAAATTACAATGCAGCGACATCACTTTTCCGCGTTACCGCGAAAACCCGTTCGGAATTTTTAAATGACATAAAAAATAATCGTTTACTTGTTTCATTTTCGTTTACTTGTTCCATTTTTTGTTCGTTTACGTTGTTCCAGTATTCTAGTGCAACCTATTACTATTTCCAGTATTTTATAAAGAAGACAGTTTGCTTTAACACTCGTCGCGCCACTCAATAATTATTTATAGATACATCATTTTAAAAATTCAAAAGAAAACTATCTATAAAATACAATAGTTTAAGATTTGTTTTTTAATTCAGACTAAGATTTGGTTTCAGATTTTAGAATTGGTTAATTTTTAACCGTGTTGTATTAATTAATCTACACTAATATTATAAAGAGGAAAGATTTGTATTTTTGGATTTTTGTAACGAATCAACTCAAAAACTACTGGACCGATTTCAAAAATTCATTTACTATTAGAATGCTAGATTATCCCTGAGTAACATTCAAGTTTTGTTTATCCGTGCGAAGCCAGGACGAGACGCTAGTCAATTATAAAAATCAAACTCGGACGGTTTACCTGGTAAATAGTCTGTTATGACGATATTATTTTAGTAACTTATCAAAACCAAAAATTTTATTTTTTATAAACGATTGCTGAACATTGTACACAGATAGGCACCACGATAAATCTTAAAAATTATGTTTTGATGGGAAGTATTTCACCATCATCATCAGCCTTATAACAATGCTGTTGGACGTATGAATAGGTATATAAGCTTTCTGACTTGAGAATTTCTAGGTATTCTACATCATGAACAGTTTTTAGCGTCGTTTAACCATAAACAAAACTAAACCAAAACTGGTACTGATTAATTTTAGTGTAGGTAAATAGAGGATTGATTAATATTTTAAAATCATCATCATCATCATCATCACTTGCAGGTCCGTGGTCTCCACTTCAGAACTTTGCAGCCCCATCGGCCATCAGTTCTGCGTGCTATGTGCCTTGCCCACTTCAACTCGCTAATCCGTTGGGCTATGTCGGTATTTTAAAATACTTAGTTAATATTCCAGATAGGTATCACTAATAGTACGAAAACATCGCTTTCATTTTGTTCAATCTGTAAATTCAGTTTGTAAATTCTATCAATTGAGTCAGATTTTATGTGCAATTGTGTCATCTTTAATACAATACGCGTTTGAAAGTTTTATTCATCAGAAAATTAGATATGAAAACATACTCGAAGGCATCAGATTATATTGTCCTTTTTAGCAGGAGGTCATCTAGGTAGGTACCACCGCAGTACCAGATATTCTGCCGCCATGCAGTAGTGTGTAAACATTACTGTGTTCCGGTTTGAAGGGTACTGCTGCTAGCGAAATTACTGGGCTGTTAAGACTAACCATCGGAAGTCCCAAAGTAATGAGCACTAAAGCAGCGATGCCCTGGACTTTATTTTGTTACTCAAAGTTCTGTGTATCGCTGTAATGGTCATGGACAGGCGTTATCTCTTACCATCAGGAGAGCGTCTCGTTCGTCTCATTATTTGCCACATAAAAAAAAAAAAAACCTATTTACTGCCCACGGACCTCAAAATACTTTTTTCATATACGGTTTATTATTTTTCGGCAACTTTATAATTATTTATTTTGTTTTTATGTACCTACCTACCCACAAAATACATTTTAAAAATAAAATTCATCGTTTTATTTCGTAACTTACCTAATTACGTAGGTTAACCAAGTTCATGTAGTGAAAGACATTAAAATATTTATAGGTAGTTAATATTATGTATCATAGTAACTAGGTACCCTAATACACTTTACTGCTTTTATTTGTACCATATTTATTATTGCAAAGATAAGATGTTTAAAGGTTTCATTCAAAAGCAAACAATAATGGTAGGTAAACCTACCTACCTTGAGGAGTGGATCGCTGAGAAAAAGAAATACCTTGTTCATAATCCCATACAAAGAATAAAAAAGATCTACTCACGCACACTAAAGTAAACATGACGCATACGAGTGTAATTTCCCCATACACACGTCTCGCGCGGCGCACACAGGCGCGCGGCGCCGGCTGAGTCGGCCGACCGACGAGTTCCCCGCATTTCATTCTCGTCGGCAGATGGCGGATGCAGTAGTCGCTCGCCTGCCGTCAGTCGCGCATAGACAACTCACCGAGCGTATTGTGCTTTCGTTTCGCTCAGCACCATTTTGTGTATATCATTTCGAACGGGACATTGTGTGTTTGTGCTTCGTGATACATCCCGTGGACTACGAATACAAAGTTCGGAACGATTTCAAGTGCCGTTTCACTTTCGTCATGCGAGGGATCGATGCGAGATCTCGGGCGCCCGTAGAAACCGCGCCTCCGTCATGAGCGAGTGATCGTCAACGTAAAAAAGCGAACACAGGAAACATGTCTGGGCGGACCGCCGACGCGGATGCGAGCGAAGGGTTCCAGTTCGAAATTCGAATGCGGTCATGTCATCGCCTCTCGGATTTCTCATAAGTCACCGTCCAATGTCAAAATCGTGCACGTACCGCGAGCGCCGACCCTCCGGATCGTGCGGAAAATGCAATCGTTGGTAGTTTGGTGGGCGGTGGTGTCGTGTGCCTGGGCGCTGGCCGGCGCGTGCTCGAGCTCCATCTCGAAGCGGCCGGCGCGGCCGGCGCGCCCGCAGCGGCCGCAGGCCGCGCCGCAGCCGCAGCCGCGGCTCAACGTCACCTTCCCCACGTTCAAGTGCGAGCCGCACTACCAGGAGTACTACTGCCTGAACGGCGGCGCGTGCTTCACCGTGATCATCTCGGAGAGCCCCATCTACAACTGCGAGTGCCGCAGCGGGTTCGTGGGCCCGCGCTGCGAGTTCAAGGACCTGGACGACTCGTACGTGCTGTCCAGCCACCAGCTGATGATGGAGACGGCGTCCATAGCGGGTGGCGCCACCGTGGCCGTGTTCCTCGCCATTCTAGTCTGCCTGGGCGCGTGGATGCGGCTGCAGCGCGGCGGCAAGCCGGCGCCCGGCGCGGCCGAGCGCGGCCAGGTGCAGCTGGTGGCGCTGCCGCCGCCGCGCGCCCTCTAGCCACCCGCGCCCTCCTTACTGTGTACATATAGAGTATAGATTATGTGTAAGTTATGTGGATGGAACGTGAAAATTTTATGTGATAATTATTTTATGAATCATAATTTATTGAGAAGGAATTTATTTTGTAAATACGGTCCAGAACCCCGCGGTTCCCTCTCGAAACGTCAAATTTCAGTCTCCCAGTGTCGGTTTCCAAGGACCAAGATCTAACATCGGGATCGGTCCAAGCTCTGTGTTGGATGTGTGAGATTGAAGAAGGACCATGTACCTAATGCTACGCGCTTCTAGTAGAGCTGTTATATGTTATACATATTGTTGTTTGTGCTGTATCCTTAGATACAAGGGCTGAGCCGCCTTCTCTTGCCGGGTAGGTCCTCTCTGCTCTGATCGCTTTGCCTTTGGAAGTGTCTCAGAGTGGAGCGGGCCTGCCCGTGAGAGCCGCTGGTGTGTGCTGGAGTGGGGCTGCCCTGCCGGCTGCACACACTGCGTGTTGTTGTTGGTTGTAGGTAAAGTTAGTGGCTCGGGGCTCGTCCCCACCGTGCCTGCACTGTGCTTATCATTGTAAAACATAAATGAATATTCCGTTGTATCTGTGGATAGATAGTTATGAGTTGTGGTGATGAGGCAGTCGGTAGCTGCGGCCCAGCGCCTGCACATTCCATCTTGCGGTTGGAGTATTTTACTGGTGTCAGTATTATTTTGTAACACAAGTGTTAAGCGGCAGCTTTATTTTTAATTTATAACTGTTATCCCTCTGGGATAGTGCTGTATTATATTTGTTTAAAGGCTGAGTAAGTGCCGTCACGTGGATGAGGGCTTCTTTTTGTAAATATAGTAGGTATTTATTACATATTTATAATCGTTTATTTATTGACTGCTTCACCTAGATAACGCGGATGCCGCGGCATCCCAGCGCCTACTAAGCGGTTAACGATTGTACTCTCACTTCACCCTGCTAAGCATGGCCTCGCGTATTGTATATTCGATTGTAATCTCATTATGAATCTCTATATTGTCTAATCTTTGTAAAAATGGTAAACATTGGATGGTGTATAAAGCTAAGCTCCTCTTCAGTGCAGCGCGGCTGCCCCCGCCGAGTGCCGGCGGGCGCAGCCAGTGCCGGCGGGGGCAGCCCGCGCCGGCAACTCGAACGAAATCGATGTTCAATAAAATCATAATTCGCTAATAAAATAAAATGTAAATAAATTTATATGAACGGTAGCACCGCTGTACCAATTTCGATGTATCAAGTCTGCAATATGCTCTCTGTATAGTTTAATGTTTATGTCTTGTTGTTACTGTCGAGGGGCGCAAAAAAATAGTAAATATGTTTATTAGGCTGTGATCAGAGAGATCCGGCGAGAGCAGGCGCTGCGCGGGCGCGGGGCGGCGAGGGCGGAAGAGTAGCGAACCACTCTGTCCTTTGGAGAACTTATTGTGTTCTATGAAAGAAAACTGTTTTTGTCTATCGTGGAAGGCGAGTGCGCCCTCGCGCGCCGCTCCCGGCCGCCACAACGCAAATTGTCGCTCCGGCAGGAGCGCGACTCGCAGCGTGTCAGTCGAGTAAAACTTACATCGATTCATTTATGAGATTGATTCTGTAAACATTCCAAAGTATCTGTAAATTATTAGGTACCTACATCGCTAATAATTTTGAGTATCTGTTAAGACGCTACTTGTTAATTATACAGTTTTCTATTGATAATATAATTTGTTAAAAGAAAATTATAAGAAACTAAATCCTTAAAATATTTCTTTCATTGATTTTGTTTCCAACCCGTTTAGTTGGTCAGTGATTGATGCTAGAGGTGCTGGCACATCGACTTGCGAGATTTACGTACCTACTACGTAAAGAATAAAAAAGTTATGGAAAGTTTGACAACGCCTCTGGCGGGAGTAAATAGAAGCTGCTTTTTTTTCTTCATGCGTTTGACGTGTTTACGTTCGAACGTAATTCTCGCAAATTGAATGAATGCTAGCGGCAGTTCGAGTGAACCGCCGCACCTACGTGCTAATTCATATAATCTTGAACTAGTTTTGAGATATCGAGAAAACTGCGTACTTTATTGAGTAATTACAGCGCGCAGTGAGGTAGGCTAGGTGTCTGTCGGTTGTGAAACCGCCGACGTCAGCGGCGCCCACTCGGGGTTTCGTATACTTGTGTAACGTTCATTACGAACTAATCGATACGCAAATGCTGTGAAATCGAGTGAGCGATCGGTCATGTAGCCAGGTATCGTGCGAGCCGACGATCTGCGCTCGCATTTCTCGGTAACGAGACCGAAATAAGTAGGTTTTGTTTCATCACGTTTGGAAATCGGACAAAAAATAATGTACGTGATCGGATCGGTGGTGCGGCGTAAAAGGAACGCACCGACGAGGCCTCCATTGAGCGCGTCTGGGAGCATAACTTTTATGAATACCCGGGACCGGTCGGGCCGCCACCGGCGTCGCGGCCGCGGGGAGGGGTCATTGAATGAGAGCCCGTTGCGTTCGTTTGTTGACATTCCCCGAAAACCTGCCCGCCCGGAATAGCCGCGTATCACCGCTCCCCGTGGATGGACAGCCGACAGAAATAGACTGCTCACGCTACGGGATAATACGTTGTCGGTTTCGGCGGCGATGCTCAACTCTCCTATCTTTCGGGCAGGAAGTCGACGGATTACGTCTGCTCATCGAAAATGTGTCATTTGACGTATGCACGCCATTTTTAGGCATTTCCATTCATTTCCAATAAGGCGCGGCATGATTTCATTCATCCGTCAAATTTTCCAATACGATATCGTTTCCACAGACAAGGATTTACTAGAACTTCCAGTCATGAATCTTCCGAAGCTATCAAAATTCTAAATCTCTGATTGTTTCAAATTGTATCTAAATAGGTAGGTGACTTTAAGTCGAAGGATTATCCCCACGAATCAATTAGCGACGTAGGTTCGTTCATTCATCAGAAGCCACTGAATACGTTATCCTATCACCTTAATCCGTTTCCGAGAAGTTTCCAAGAAGCCGACAGACGTAGACGTTTGTTTGTGGGCGAGCTCTGCACCTAGACGTCGCGCTACGGGCGAGGCGGGGCTGCGGGCGACACACTGAGCCGATAGCCTATGAACATCATCGACAGCCAGCCGATAACCATACAATCACAAAACGAAAGTAGAGACGCGGACGTCAGCAAAACACTGTGAATGAAAACTGTCGAGACAATGCCTTAGATACGCAAGCCTCCGCTCGAGAACGACCAGCGTTAGTCGGGCTTCCTCGGCGCGCCGCGGCCACCAGTCGCTGGAGAAAGCGGGGGCACGGGAGTCGCCGCAAGGCTCTGGTTGGCTGGTCGTGGGTTTAGACGCTCCGTCTGCAGCCCACGCCCGTTCTGTTATGGCCGTCGCCGCTGGTCACTGTACCAATTAAGATGCCTACGTGCTACAACCCACTTGTCATTACTTCGCAAAAATCTCAATGCGACATGTATGGGCTCTATGTGCCGGTTAATCGCGATGTTTTTTGCTAAATTGACCGTTTTTTGGGCAAATTACGTTTTCGGGCACTCGCAGTGGCTTTATTGTTTTGTTTTTCATGTAACACATGAGTAACAGGATTTGCGAGGTGAAATAACAATGAGAAAATATTGGCAATTGGTAGGAACGAAAATCAGATGCTGTGCTATTTTTCTTATACTTAGGTTCCTATGTCTTGTTGATTTATTTGTAAACGAAAAAAGGATAATGGTTGTAAAGAAGTTTAGCGTTAAGCGTGTTCCATCTTAGACCGCATCGATGCTTCACATCAGGCAGGATGTGGTCAAGCGCGAACCTATTCAATGTAAAAAAAAAAAAAAAAAAAGTTTAACTTTGTCAGTTAAGATAACTAAGGCAAGATCTTTTGGCATAAAAACTATGGTATAATCTGGGATTAAGCTATGAGTTTTTATAGTTATAATGCTGGGTAATAAATACCAAACCAACAAAGGTGCTGCTGTTTGTTTTAAATTCATTGAAATAAAAAAAGAGCACTATCGTTGAAGTTTGTTAGGCCGGTTTGTACATGACCCAATAGCATCTGGTGCCCTAGGTACTAAGTAGAAGACAAAAAAATTTGCATTATAAAAAAAAACATTGATTTATTGATTAACTCTTTATTGTTCACACCAAAACTAATACAATACAGAAGAAAAAATTATACATTCCGTGCTGTTTTTCTCGCATTAGATATGGCTTAAAAGTATCCTAGGACTCGCAGGTAGGTACATCCTTTCTCATGTTGCAATTTTTTATTCTACAATAAATAGTAAAAAAAAAGAATAAAAAAATAGTAAAATTAACTGCAAATGATATGATATCTCATAATGATAATAGTTGAACATGAAGAGATACATGATATGTATATTATGTATACAATACAAAGTAATGTATACATTACTAAGTGTTCCTGATACAGGGAAAAGGTTAACTGAGTAACAGATAGTGAATGCCTATTAGGAGCCAACGTTTTGCCACTTGTTGCATATAATGTGGACATATATTAACGTTATAGTCACCACGGCACCTGCCACTGATGTCAAGCAGTATTCATCAGTTTGTCAGAAGCCCATCTTCCAGGCGAGTGCCGCTTCCGGCAGCAGATGGCGGCACGTGCGGTGCGCGCGCACTTTACACGCGTCCCTCGCCATAGATTATAAAAAAAAATGGACAACTGCTTCTTTTTAATATTTTTTTTTATTTACAAAAATTAGGCCATACTCCAAATGACTACTTGTACTTATCCTGTGCTTGTAGATAAGTAGATAAAAACCAGAAGTATAGAAATATGTCTAGTATAGAAGTATGGTGGTCGTCAGGTACCTATGACGAGAAGATTTTTCTACTCCTTAGCTTAAATAGACTTGGTGGTTATATCAAAGTTGGTAAAATCATAATTGGCAATAAATATACCTACATATTACCCAATTATAATTTACCACCGATCGTTCTGGTTTTGCAGCTACATTATATACAATCCTTTCGTAAGAAATTCTCTATATTATTATGATAATGAAAATCATACCATTTTGTTTATTTATCTCGACGTTTCGGCCAAATTCCATTAGCTGACAACTTTATTAAAGTTTAAAATGACAATCAAAATTACCATTTGCGACGCAAATGCTTATTTTTTTTTAACTTCTAAAATGTAAAAAAAAAGGAAGACGTAGTCAACCCTGGCAGGGATTGTTGCTTAAGATAGGTAGCTATAATTACCCACAAGCATCCCTAATTACCAGTTCTTTACCCATCGAATCAAGTCAGAGCAGTCGCTGGGGTGGCCGCAAAAACTACCGCACGTGTCACCTGCCGCCGCCAGCATTGTTTCTCGAGCATCATCCGTGCACTTCGAGCACTGCTCGTGATGTGCCTTTATACCATCACTAGCTCAAGCACGCGGCTTCCCTGTCGCTTATTAATCGATTACAAAAAGAGGAAGGTTCTTAATTCGATCTGTTTTATGTGTACGCCGATTACACCGATTACTCATTTGCTTGGTTGTCCTGTTGGATCATTTGGTAGTGTATCCGTTTCAAGAGTTGGAGGGCGTGGGTTAGATTCCCACTCCGGACAAATGTTTGTGTGACGAGCGTGAAATGTTCTGCATGTACCTAATATTATAAGTGTATTTAGAAAAAAATTAAGTATTTAAGTATTTTATTAGTTATCTGGTTCCCCTAGAACAAACTTTGCTTAGTTTGAGGCTGGATGGCGCTTTGTGAAGATACCTAGTATATTTATTTATTTGTGGGTCGATTAGATAGATAGATAGATAGATAGATCACTTTTTATTGTGCACATCATAAATGGAAAAGAGTACAGATAACAAAAAAATCAAACCAATTATCAAATAAATTTCAAAAAGAAAGGACATATCTTTAACCTTTTCAGGATTTTAGTTCAGGTATTGACGAAGGAATTATAAAGTAAACATGTGACAAACATAGGTTTGTTCTGTGTATGGGTGCTTTTTGTTATGTACTAGCGGACGCCTCGCGGTTTCACCCGCGTAGTTTCAATTCCCGTGGGAATACAGGGATAAAAAGTAGCCTATGTCACCCGGAGATAATGTAGCTTCACAACGGTGAAAGAATTTTTGAAATCGGTCCAGTAGTTTTTAAGTTTATTCTTTACATACAAAAATACAAATCTTTCTTTTTTATAATATGGCAATGGCACTGTGAAATGTCCTACAATATGGTATTCTGCAGTTACAACTCTAGTGCATACAATATTTATTATTTAACTAGCTGCGCCCCGCGGTGTTACCCGCTACATGTTTTCGGGATAAAAAGCCTATGTGTTAATCCTGGATCACAGCTAACTCCATACCAAATTTCAACCAAATCCGTTCAGTAGGTAGTTTTGCGTGAAAGAGTAACAAACATCCATCCATCCACCTAAACCTTTACATTTATGATATTAGTGGGATTAAATTCTAGATTTTTTTTTCTTTGGTTTTGTAGTCGCATTTTGAGCATTTGTCAAGTGTTTTATATTTTCAAGTTTCAAAAGTTGCCTCGTAGCTATAGTCATAGTCAAAGTCCAGTCTTGGTCAAGTACAGTCTGTGTCGGTCAAGTCCGGCCATGCTTTAGTAAAGTAGTGGCGACTTTACTTTAAGCTTCGATGGAATTTTGAAAACAACGAGAAAAGTCATGTTTCACCACATTATAGGTAAGTATCATTTTCCCACACACGCGCTTGTGATTCGGCGCTTTATGAATAACACCACCATTTTTACGCATAAACACTCGACAAAACACGAGTTTTGGAAAAAAATACACGACTCATTCCGCGTTCCCGCCAAAAATCTACGAAAATTCATTTGCTAAGTAGGTAAGTGAAAATTTCAAGCGGCTGCCAAATTCGGTGCAAGCGATAGAAATAGTCAGACAGACGGGCGGAATAGACTGCATTAGATGATTAGAGTCCTGTTGAACGCCCTCCTGGTGCGGAACAATAACAATGAGTACCTACTTATCTCAATGCATCAAGGCTCGATAATGCGCACTCATTAGATCGATGCCGCCTGTTAAAGAGACACCACCCCTTATCAACACGATCTATCTATATAGAGAACCTCTTATCTCCTGCATTAGACTTTTATTGCGAACACTTAGCTGTTTTCTTTACCTTTTCACTCTTTAACAAAATGCTTTAGGCGTTTAGTTTCTTGAGGTACAAATAAATTTTTGCCATTTATGTACAAATGGAGCACAATTTTACATTAAAATCACAGCTACTGGCATTTAATTTGGTCTTTATTTGCGGTAAATCACAATTACATCATACATTTGATTTTATGCATTTGTGTTGGGTTTGCGAGCTACGAGCTAACGTTTTGCCTGATAGTAATTTTCAAGTTTTAAAAGTTAAATAAGTGCCATCGTAGCTAGTTTTAGTCAAAATCGTCTTTGTCAAGTCCAGTTCGTGTCAGTTAATTCCAGTCATGCTTTAGTAAAGTAGTGGCAACTTTACTATAAAGCTTCGATGGAGTTTTGGAAGCAACACGAAAACTCATGTTTCACCACATTATATCATTTTCCCACACTCGCGCTTGTAATTCGGCACTTTATGAATAAAACACCACCATTTTTATGCATAAACACTCGACAAAACACTAGTTTTGGAAAAAAATACAACGGAGCGACACGACTCTTCCCGCGTTCCCGCCAAAAAACTCCCAAAACTCTCTTGTTCAATGTTACATTTTATGTACATTTTTAAAATTGAAATTAGTGATGACTTCTTTTTTCTTTGGGTTTGGCGTCGCATCTTGAGCATTTGCCAGTGTCAAGTGTTTTATATTTATATGTTTCAAAACTTAAATAAGTTGCCTCGAAGCTATAGCTAGAGTCAAAGTCCAGTCAGCACAGTCCGTGTCAGTCAAGTCTAGTCATGTTTTAGTAAAGTAGTGGCGACTTTACTATAAAGCTTCGATGGTGTTTAGGAAGCAATACAAAAAGTCATGTTTCACCACATTATATCATTTTCTTGCACTCGCGCTTGTAATTCGGCACTTTTTGATGCTTGACAGACGTTTTCTCGCGCTTCTGATCCGGACCTCTCGATGCTTGACAGATGTTTTCAACTTGGGAACGGTGCTAACCAACTAAGTACCTAGGTAACCTACCCTCTACCACCATGCTATAATCCCACTAATATTATAAATGTGAAAGTTTGGATGGATGGATGGATCAATGGATGTTTGTAACTCTTTCACGCAAAAACTACTGAATATATTTTGACGAAATTTGGTATGGAAGTAGCTGACACCCTGGATTAACACTTTTATCCCGAAAACAAGTAGCGGGTAACACCGCGGAGCGCAGCTAGTTATGTAATATGTAGCTAGATAGGTATTCTAGAAAAATTGTTTTATATTGGTTCGTATTCCTTATTCTGATTGTATAAATATGATACGGGCCTCGATTTACTTACGTTTCAACGTTTAATTTATAACAATTTTTGTAGCGATGATAGCTCAGTGGTTAGCGCGGTAGGTTCGCATGCCGAAGGGCGTGGGTTCAAACCCCAACAATGAGCTTGAGCTGCCGGTGAAGGAAAACATCGTGAGGAAACCATAGCATGGTGGCAGGGTACTTTCTAGTACTCGGCTGGCTAGCTACCACCCTCAAGTTGAAAATCTGCCGCCAAGCATCTAACGGTGTGTTCCGGCAGCCTCACTTGAGAGCCAGTTCCATTCCAGGCTAGGTGTGCTTTACCATCATCGACCACACCTTCACTCAACATCAGGTGAGCTGTGGTCAAACACCTAGCCTGTCAACCATAAAAAAAAAAAACAATTAATTATACACGATAATAATTTAAAAAACCCGCTAAAAATCGCGATGTTTTCGCCGAAAACTGTGGGAACTTTGAATAAACAGCTAATTTCCAGTTTTACGCTTGTCTTAAAAACACTGTTTTAATTTTTTAAAGTCGTTTAAATTATGCGCAATACGAAATTGACATGCAAGCTACCGAACGTAACGTTCAGATAGGTCTATACTTGTTATAGTGTATTTTTTTAAAACTTATTTTGATGCGCGACTGCTTCATCTCATGTACTGTGAGGATTGCTGGTAGAAAATTATATTGTATTGTTTCGAACAAAAATTGTAGGATCATGAAAAAATTATCATTTTTCGTCCTAACTGACTACTAAAGTCTACGTTTTGGCGGGAAGGCGGAAACAGTCGTGTCGCCCCGTTGTATTTTTTTTCCAAAACTAATGTTTTGTCGAGTATTTATGCATAAAAATGGTGGTGTTTTATTCATAAAGTGCCGAATCACAAGCGCGAGTGTGAGAAAATGATATAATGTGATGAAACATGACTATTCGTGTTGCTTCCAAAACTCCATCGAAGCTTTATAGTAAAGTTGCCCCTACTTTATTAAAGCATGACTGGACTTTACTGACACGGACTGTACTTGACCAAGACTGGATTATAACTATAGCTACGAGGCAACTTATTAAACTTTTAAAACTTGAGAATATAAAATATTTGCCACTGGCAAATGCTCAAAATGCGACGCCAAAAACAAAGAAAAAATAACTTACCTCAACCAAAACCCGTCCGTGAACCACTTCGTGTGTTGCATTGGGCAAACTCATTGCGTAAAACGGAACGTAATCAATTAAACTTTAGTACAAAATTAGAGCCCTCACATAATCGTCATAGAATAAAGAATTACTGCGCCAATGTAAAACAATTTCTCTAGAAAACATGTAACATTTCTCGACAAACCGTGGGAGCCATTGTGTGCTCGCGGAAGACAAGCCGTACTGTTTTACCTACATATCATTAACTTCGGAGGAGGGCACTACTACCGAATTTTCTCTACAAGTCCGCCGGCTTCCCTTTGAAAGTTTTAGTTCCATCCTTGGACAGGTGTACAGATAAATTGGAAGGGCCGACCGTGTAATTCTACGGGTACGTGGAGTTTTGTAATGTGTCCTTTCATTTTCCCGGTAACTGAGGCCGGGACGCTGCTTTAATTGGACGATGAGATGGATAATTTTGTTGCAGTAAACATGTCCTAATCACGTTAAGTTTGGAGTTTTTGTAGCGATGACAGCTACTTGGTGGTAGATCTCCTTAGCAGGAGGTCGTCTAGGTAGGTACCACCGCAGTATCAGTTATTCTGCCGCTAAGCAGTAGTGTGTAAACATTAAGTACTGTGTTCCGGTTCTAAGGGTACTGCAGCTAGCGAAATTACTGGGCTGTTGAGACTAACCATCGAATCTCTCAAAGTAATGAGCGCCAAAGCAGTGATGTCCTGGACTTTGGTTTGTTACTCAAAGTTCTGTGTATCGCTGCAATGGCCATGGACAGGCGTTATCTCTTACCATCAGGAGGGCGTCTCGTTCGTCTCATTACTTTTTACATAAAAAAAGAAAAAAAACAGTGGTTAGCGTGGCTGGTTCGCATGCCGAAGGGCGTGGGTTCAATCCCCAATAATAAGCTTGAGCTGCCGGTGAAGGAAAACATGGTGAGAAAACCATAGCGTGGTGGTAGGGTACTCTTTACTAGAGAGTCGCTAGTACTCGGCTGGTTAGTTACCATCCTCAAGTTGAAAATCTGAAGCCAAACACTTGGGTGCTACGGCAGCCTCACTTGAGAGCTAGTTTCTTTTCAGTCTAGTAATGTTTACCATCTTCGACCACGCCGTCACTTAACATCAGGTGAGCTACGGTCATAGCCAGTCAAACATTAAAAAAAAAGAAGTTTTTCAATGGCTATGTAGAAAATGGCGGTAGTTTGCAGTGCGTCCACGAGCGGCTGCCAGTGGATGACTTATGCGTCAAACCTTGACCGTTAGTGGTAAACAAGGCAAGGTATTTGTTTTCTCGCCCCGTGTTTACGCTGACACATTCTCTATTGTTTCTTGAATAGATAAACATGGTTTACACCTAGACTACTGGATGCCTGCTCAAACAATCGAACTATTCCGTGTGGGTACGTGTTTTAGAAAGATCTGAGAATGTTCATTACTACAGCATTTTACTAACGATGATGTGATTTTTATAAACACGTTTTTGCGAGTTATCTGTTGTAATTGAAGTACGTAATTTGATGAACATTAACCGCGGGAATATCGCAAGAACGTAGGTTTCGTGACAAATTTAGCGATATTTCATGAAATTTTAATAATATTTTTTTTGTCGGTTAATAGGATAGGTATAGAATTATTACTCTATGGTTCTAGGTACTCTGTCCATAATGTTCACCGCTTTTTGACAGCTCATACAAAGTTGACGACATAACTTTGTACAGCGTCTAGCAAAATAAATACGTTTAATTTAGCATTACTTCTTTACAAGGCTGCGTTAACTTGAGAGCAATTTTTTTTATTGATGCTAACCCATTTTTTTCAATCTTATGTACATATATATATATATATCTAACAAGCTGAATAGTTAACAAAAATTATAACTCGATTACGAATAAATAGCAAATTTTTAAACCAAGTAATTATTTCTAATTAAATTTCAATACATAACTTTAATATAATCTTGTAATCCCCTTTATTTTGATACCTTGTAGGGTATCAAAATAAAGGAAATATGATAATAAATAGACATAAATAAATAAGTAAAAATATAAATAGATATGATATGATATATCTAATAGGAATTATAGGTTTGGTTATTTCTTTTTTTAACATATTAACTATTTCGCGCCAAAACCACAAATATCCAAATATCCGCAACTTTTTTTCAAACATCTTCTTAAGGAGACTGGTTTTTAAGACGAATATAACGATACCTTAATATTTTTTGTTTTTCATTCTGCCATTATTTTTTCTAACGAAGGCAGAACGAAGTCTTTTTTTTCGTGTAGGTATGTCAACGCTCATAATATACATACCATGACCAAGCACAAATTAGAGTTTTGGCGGGAACGCGGGAAGAGTCGTGTCGCTCCGTTGTATTTTTTTCCAAAACTAGTGTTTTGTCGAGTGTTTATGCATAAAAATGGTGGTGTTTTATTCATAAAGTGCCGAATTACAAGCGCGAGTGTGGGAAAATGATATAATGTGGTGAAACATGAGTTTTCGTGTTGCTTCCAAAACTCCATCGAAGCTTTGTAGTAAAGTTGCCACTACTTTACTAAAGCATGACTGGAATTAACTGACACGAACTGGACTTGACAAAGACGACTTTGACTAAAACTAGCTACGATGGCACTTATTTAACTTTTGAAACTTGAAAATATATAATTACTTGACTCTGGCAAATGCTAAAACGCGACGCCAAAACCAAAGAAAAAAAAAAAAAAAAGCACAAATTAAAAAAAAAAAAACTTACCTCGATGACACATGTCAGAAATACGTATAACATAATTGCAGAAATATAGAATAGTTTTTTTTTTTTCCTTTGGTTTTGGCGTCGCGTTTTAGCATTTGCCAGTGTCAAGTATTTATATATTTTCAAGTTACAAAAGTTAAATAAGTGTCCTCGTAGCTAGTTATAGTCAAAGTCCAGTCTTAGTCAAGTCCAGTCTGTGTCAGTCAAGTCCAGTCATGCTTTAGTAAAGTAGTGGCGACTTTACTATAAAGCTTCGATGGAGTTTTGGAAGCACCACGAAAAGTCATGTTTCACCACATTATATCATTTTCCCACACTCACGCATGTAATTCGGCACTTTATGAATAAAACACCACCATTTTTATGCATATACACTCGACAAAACACTAGTTTTGGAAAAAAATACAACGGAGCGACACGACTCTTCCCGCGTTCCCGCCAAAAAACCCTAATAGAATAGTTAGTTTCATAGAAGTAAAATGACATTGGAAGTTAATTTTATTTTTATTAAGATAATAGGCAAGTAACTAAATAAACAGATGACGTTCTCGTACATGACAGTCATGCTAAAATAGCTAGTTATATATTCATGATTAGAATCGAGTAATTTAAATTTTTCATCATGATTGTTGTGCCAAGGATTATGGAACCCAAACCACGCGGGTTCGACACGCACTTGTTCAAATTGTGAGTCAGATGATTGCCCCCAAATCGAATACTTATCTATTGTGTGTAACCTTTATCGCATCTCAGCGGTCGATTAGTTTAAATTTTATAATGTTACATGTGTACTGGTCACGTTATGCTAAATAACCTAAATGAGACGGACTGGTTTGCCCAATCTAGTCTCTGCGTCTGGACGCCGGGGGTCATGCAGTCTGCGAACTTTAAATTCTTAAGGGGATTAATTAGTCGCTCAACAGAATTAATTAACGCGCCTCAACTTCAGTCCCATATTATTAAAGTGAGAGAATACACTACACGTAATGTAATTTTAATATATTGACAATATTGTTTTGGTATTGACATATTTTTATATTGACATATTTTATATTGACAGTATTTTTATATTGACAATATTTTTTATATTGACATGTTTGGATATTGACATCCCTTATTTTGACATGTAATCAGTGTTTTAAAACCCATTTAATGACATCTTTAAAATTTTGAAGTGACTTGTAACATTGGTGTTATCAATAAAGTATTTGTATTTGTATTTGTATTTGTACACTAAACATACCCACTAATATTATGAATGTGAAAGTTTGGATGGATGGATGTTTATTACTCTTTCACGCAACGGATTTGGATGAAATTTGGTATGGAGGTAGCTGACATGGGCTACTTTTTATCCCAAAAACATATACCGGGTAACACCGCGGGGCGCAGGCAGTACATATTGTTTTATTCAAGCAATTGTGATTTACCGAAAATAAAGACCAAAATTAATGCCAGTATCTGTGATTTCACTGTAAAATTACGCTTCTTTTGTCCATAAATGGTAAAAAATTATTTGTATGGAAATCGAACCACTTTAAGATTATATGAGATTATTGTATAATTATTACAAAAACTTGAAATATTTAGAGTGAATTCGTATCATTAATTTGACGCGCGTTTAAATACGTCTCATCCTTAATTAGGTAGTTTAGATCATACGTACTTAGTACCGAGTTATGTGATTACTACAATTGAGACAAGTCGTGAGGACGTCTATTTTAGGAATGTAGTAAAGATAGGTACTTCGAATTTTGACGAGAGATAGGTATACTCGGAATTTACATATAAAAATAATAAATATGTATGTAAGTAGTTCTTTATCGTAATAATACCGGTACGCGTTTTAATACCTGTTGATATTTCTATATCTGTCTAGACTTTGTTTAGGGTTCCGTACCCAAAGGGTAAAAACGGGACCCTATTACTGAGACTACGCTGTCCGTCCGTCCGTCTGTCACCAGGCTGTATCTCAAGAACGGTGATAGCTAGACGCTAGTAGAGAAAAAAATGTTTTTGGCTTAGTGCTTTAGAAGTAAAATTGGACCTAGCGAAAAAAAAATTGCTAACTGTAAATTCACGTTACGTGAGATTTAATTTCGCTTTACGCCCGCTAGGGACGCTAATTTATTTTTTACAAAATAAATGTTGATTTGAAAAAAAAAACTATATAAGGTTTTTATCCGTGCAAACCTAAAATATTTACTTTAGTTGAAATCTTGAAATAGAAGAAACAGACAGAGAGACAAGTGATATTTTCGCATTAATAATTTGATTGGGTAATTAGCCAATAATTAAATATTCAAATGGGTTTTCTAGCATATTATAAAATAATAAAACGTCGCATGGTTCCCGAAATAGATTCGAATTAACATAGTGCGTATATAAAAATCGCAGTTGTGTGGGTGCTAAAGTTATAGTACACGTTTTAACTACGTACAAAATGAAAATAAGTTGGTATTTCCTCACGATGATTCCTTTCACCGACCGCTCAAACTTTTGTTGAAATATATAGAATATATAGAAGTCGCATTTTTTTAAAATTCGTATCATCAGCTATCGTCGTTACAAAACCTAGACGCCTAGACGCTATGGATGGCACACAGTTCAGGGCCTTATTTTCTGCTAGCGGACGCCTCGCGGTTTCACCCGCTTAGTTCCCGTTCCCGTGGAAATACAGGGATAAAAAGTAGCCTATGTCACCCGGGGATAGGGTAGCTTTCCAACGGAGAAAGAATTTTGAAATCGGTCCAGTAGTTTCGAAGCCTATTCAATACAAACAAACTATCAAATCTTTCCTCTTATATAAAAAAATATTTTGGCGGGAACGCGCAAAGGGCTACGATGCACTATATTGTTTTCCAAAATTTGTGTTTTTTTAAGTATAAAAAATAGTAATGTTTATTCATAAATTGAATTAAAAGCCCGTGTGAGGAAAAGTGGCATGTATTGAAAACGTGACTCTTCAAACTGGCTCGGAGCAAGTTTTTTTTTTTTTTTTTAATGTTTGACAGGCTTGGTGTTTGACCACAGATCACCTGATGTTAAGTGAAGGTGTGGTTGAAGATGGTAAAGCACACCTAGCCTGGAATGGAACTGGCTCTCAAGTGAGGCTGCCGGAACACACCGTTAGGTGCTTGGCGACAGATTTTCAACTTGAGGGTGGTAGCTAGCCAGCCGAGTACTAGAAAGTACCCTACCACCATGCTATGGTTTCCTCACGATGTTTTCCTTCACCGGCAGCTCAAGCTCATTGTTGGGGTTTGAACCCATGCCCTTCGGCATGCGAACCTACCGCGCTAACCACTGAGCTATCATCGCTACAAAATCTAGGTTGGCTAGATAGGACGTGGAAGCTCCACATTCTTGCATCGCGTCAGAATGTTCGCTCCGTCAGCGTGGGAGCGGGCGCCCTATATGTCTTGCTGACGTCACCGGCCTCTCGTCCGATGACGTAGCGGTATTGTTAGCCTTTATGTCACACGACGTTTTTGGGTTGAAGTTAGGGTTAAGCCAAACTTGGCGCGCGCCAGCGTACCGGGAGCGTACCAGCTACTAGCTTTATCATTTTGTAGCGATAATAGCTTAGTGGATAGCGTGGTTGATTCAAAAGTCAAAAGGCGTGGTTTCAAATCTCAACAATGAGTTTTAGCTTTCGGTAAAGGTGAGGAAACCATAGCATGTTGGTAGGGTATTTTCTAGTACGCGGCTGGCTATCAAGTAGAAAATCTGCCGCCAATCACCTAACGGTATTTTAGGTTTGAGTAACACATTTTTTTTACTTTAAAAAAACTTAAACTATATTGCACAGGGAAAGGTAAGGTCACATAATGTAATCTATTAGGTGATAGTACATACCGCGAGCAGAGTAGCGACCCGCAAGCAGTACCCGATCACGAGTATGACGCATGCACCGCCATCGCCCTCAACCATTTTTGAGGGAAGAGAGCGCCGACACACGACGCCGCCGCAAGAAAGAACCTCCGATGGTGAGCATGAGTGCTCGAGGCACGCGCACAATCCTTATTTCTAAACTATTAATTTAATTCTTTCTCCCCTTTCCTGTGACAGCAATCGCTGGCAGATTTCATGTATACTGATGGGGTGTGTTCCAAGGTAGTTTCGGCTCTATCAGTCATCGCTTTCACATCGTCCCTTGACATTTCAGTCCTCATCACCACCGTGGTCCGATTTGGCCTCTTATCAGCTCTTTATCGCACCGCATTTATATCTACAACGCTTCATCGCTCGCAAGTACGTAATTGTCTAAAAATCAAGACATGTGAATTATTTCACACTAAAGAGAAAATAGTAAGCAGTTTCTGCCGCTCCGTTAGCGCCCGGAGCGTCGGCGCAGTTGCCCAAATTTGACCGAAGCCTTATGCCTTGCTTTTGGTAGTTTTGGTCTTCCTCTGCTTTTGGAAGTTTGTACATGGGAGAGCGGGTAGGTGTTAATATTTGTCGGTAATTAGTGGTGCCTAGTGGAGAAATGATGCAAGAGTAGAGGAAATCGGTTTTGGTTCGTTCCTGGACTCTATTTATTCTTAATTAAGCGCCTCATTATGTTCATCGCCTCCTTGTAGTTCCGTTGATATGACCGCATTCTTATAACATATAATAATACTTCCTTGCTTGTCAACTTGCAGAGCTACGTAATTTCGCTACCAGGATTCGTATAATATTCCAAAGAAAAAAGTTTTAAGTTGTTACAGAGTACCTATTAGCTATTCCAAATTTCACTCAATTCACCACCTAGCTTAGAAAGGAAATGGCTCTCAATTGAGGCTACCGGAACACCGCGAGGTGCTTGGCGGTAGATTTTTTAGCCTGAGGGTGGTAGCTAGCCAGCCGAGTACTAGAAAATACCCTACCGCCGTACTATAGTTTCCTCACGATGTTTTCTTTCACTGGCAGCTCAAGGTAACTGTTAGAGTTTGAACCCACGCCCTTCGGCTTGTGAATCGACCGCGCTAACCACTGAGCTATCATCGTTACTCATACTCAAACTGTTATTTGTTTTTCATGCAGCAAGAGTTTATTTATTCGACTCAGTTTTAACTGATTTATAAATGTTATTTATTATGTTATTTAATATCCCTTAATCTCCAAAAGTGTTTCGATAAAGCCAAAACAAAAACGCCAATTCAAAAAATTCGTCGTAACCATGTACCCATAGGTGTACTCAATTATACGTAGGTAGGGTAGGGCGGGGCTTAAAGGTCCAATTTGACTATTTCGAATAATACTGTGAAAACTGACTCTACTATATCAAAATAAATAACACTAATCAAACAAACAGTTATCTGAGTATGTTTGACTCAATTTTCAGTTGAATTATTATAATAGAAATATGTGTTTCTACAACTTTTCTAGACCTTGTCGTCTGTCCCTTTTTGCCCCATAGTGGGGGTAAAAAGGGACAGCCAGGAGGCAAAAAGGTCCAGTATTTAATTTTTATTTTAAATCGATTTTATGGAACTAAAATAATATATGGTTCAATAAAATTCAGTCGTTTATTTTTATTCCAAAAACAAAAAGTTAAAAATATTTTAATTTTTAAACAAACCAAAAACTTTATTATAATTCCAAGATAAAAAAGTCTCTATTCTCAAAGAACACAAAAATTAAACTCTTCTTTAATTATTAACTTCAACAAATTAACGTAATCAACATGTCTTGGTATTTCTATATTATCTTAATCAGACTCATCGTTTTCTGAATCACAGTTAATACAAACAAAGTAAATGCTACCTCTGTTTGAGATACATTTTTCATGGGCCCATTGTTTGCAAAGATTGCATTGAATCCAACCTTCGCCTGGAACACTGTCACTGTACTTCTCGCAGCAAATCAAACAGAAGCATTCATCGTCAGAGCTGGAATCACTATTAACCTCTTGTAAAATAGCTTTTTTTACTTTCTCAACTCTTTCAGTTGCTTTGCTTTTCTTGTTTGCACTTTTAGCCTTTTTCTTACTCAAGGTTTCTTGTTCTTTACGTAGATTTTCTTTTTCTGGTGTGTCCGTCAAAATAGCAGTTTTTCGGCGCTTCCTATTAATAGTTGACTTTCGTGGTCCGGCTTTAGGTAGTGGTCGTACGATTTCGGGGGAAAAACATTCGTGTGGATCAACTGATGTTGATGGCTGCGGATCTAACGGCGTTAAAGGTTGTGGATTAGACAATATTGTTGGCGGAGGAGTGGACGATGTCGAAGGCTGTGGCTCATTACTGACAGTTTCCATAGGACGGTCCGTTACGTAACTAGATGCAAAATCAGCGTCATTAAATTTATGTTGGTTGAAGGGAAATATGCCAGTTTTTTCGAATCCACTCATTATGTTACTCGGTGTCAAAGCTAAAGGTAAAGAAGTGCGGACGATCCCAGGGATATCGTATATGGTCATGGTTTTTCCAGCGTTGTTCCGCATCCAAGCATCTTGAGCTGAAGACAGATATCTTTTAAAAGGGCCATATACGGACACGTCAAGTGGCTGTAATTTGTGAGAACAGTGTGGAGGGAAAGAAAGCATGACCACTCCATTTTCTTTAGCTAAATCTAGTGTTGGTACAGATAAGTGCGAAGAATGGTTGTCTAAAACCAACAGAATAGGAAATTCTTTAGAAGGTCTAACGTGCTTGATAAAATGCTGCATAAATAGGAAAAACTCGTCATTAGTGATCCAACCGCTAGAATTACCAGCACCAATGCAATCAGTAGGACCGTCCCGAATGAAATGATCTTGAAACTTTTTGCGAGGGAAGATGAACATAGGTGGAACTGATGAACCTGTAGCAGAAACCGCTACTAACAGGGTTACATTAGTTCCACGTTCACCGGATGTTATTGATCCAACATTTCGCTTTCCTTTAGCAGCAACTATTTTTGATGGTTTGGTGACGGTGGATACACCAGTTTCATCCGCATTCCATATGGAAGAAGCTGTAAATTTGAATCGATCCACAACGTCAGCTAATTTAGTGTAAAACTCTTGCACATTAGACTTATTGAAAGACGTAGCTCTGCTGAGGCTAGTCGCTTCAGGTTTTCTTATGGAAAGACGTGTATTACGTTTGAGAAAGGCAGACATCCAATCTCTACCGGCCATTTTATTTGTATGCCATGTTGACGGTACACTTATTTTATATTTAATGGCACAGTCATAAGCCATGCGACGAACTTCTTTAGGACCTATGCCGTGAAAAATTTGTGCAAGTTTGAGCAAGTATTCTGTGAGACTAGCTTCTTGTTCTTTATTAAATATCTGCCGTGGTGAACCATAACCAAATCTCAAGTTAACAGGGTCATTCTTCATTCGCTTAATAAATCTTGACAATGATGTTTTACTTAATTCAAAGTCACGACATACGTGCCTCAATGATTTATTTTCATTGATAACTAAATCTGCTGCCTGTTGCATCAACTCAACAGATTTAGTACCACGATCCGATTTTCTTTTATAGTTGCGCATACTGAAACAAAAAAGTCTTTATTAACCCACATATTAATGAGGGGCTAAAAGGTCAACACTGGACCTTTTTACCCCAACCACGTGTAAATATTTTTAGAGGTTATAACGAAATAACCGTTAAACCGAGCCTAAAACTAACAATAAATCGTGAAAAACAAATAAATCACTTATACTAATAAATTATGTTTAGGTGTGATAAACGAAAAACCACTGCTCGAAACTAAAAAGTAAAATGATGAAAAAATTTACTTACGTTAAAATTTTTAGATGTAGTCGTATATCTCCGGCTAGCGACGCTGCTCGACTGCCGGCGATGCCCCGTTACGCCTCCCGCGCTCCCTTTATTCCGCGTACATAGTTAAAACGCACGATATACCGCTAGTTTTTTAGATACTTATGGTGGACCTTTATACCCGCGGACCTTTAAGCCCCGCTCTACCCTACTTATGGCACAAAAATTATATGGTTTGTCAAAGATACGGGGCAATAAAGTTAGGATAGACATAAAGAACTTAAACATATTATTTGGGGTAAAATAGGGTCTCCATTGAACCCAAATCGGGTACCAAATCAGATGAATGTCTCAAAGTGAAGCGGCGATGCTTTGGGTTTTGTTTTGTTACTCAAAGTTCTGTGCATCGCTGCAAGGGGCATAGACGGGCGTGATCTCTTAACATCAGGAGATCGTCTTGTTTGTCTAATTACTTTAACATAAAAATGACGTTTCAAAGATTCCAGCGCCAATCCAACACTTCCTAAATGTTCTCGTGCCAAAAACTGATGTTGACTCATGGCGGCATCTTCAGTGGCTCTGGTAGGTAAATCGGCGGTTTCCTGCTTAACACAATTGTCGTAATAGCATTTCCCGCGCAAAAGTGACGCGCGTGACATGCCTGTACTCCTAGTACACAAATCGTTGAATGAAAACTTTAACTATTCGTGTCGTCTATTCTATTAATCATTTACTAATCTATTCGTCTAAAGTCACCAATACTTTACTACGGCATGATCGATCTTGATCATGACTTTCTTTATGTGACAATAACTGTGAATTAAACTTGTTTCATTTGTTTTTTTTAATACATGAACATATTGAACATATCGAAAATCTTAACACAAGCAAATGTCAACCTTTCAAAGTGCGATGCCAAAAATAAAGAAGAAAAAAATCGAAAGTTTTTATAACTTGTTGAAAGGAGTTTTGGCGGGAACGCGGGAAGAGTCGTGTCGCTCCGTTGTATTTTTTTCCAAAACTAGTGTTTTATCGAGTGTTTATGCATAAAAATGGTAGTGTTTTATTCATAAAGTGCTGAATTACAAGCGTGAGTGTGGGAAAATGATATAATGTGGTGAAACATGACTTTTCGTGTTGCTTCCAAAACTCCATCGAAGCTTTATAGTAAAGTTGCCACTACTTTACTAAAGTATGACTGGCACGAACTGACACGAACTGGACTTGACTAAGACGACTTTGACGATAACCATAATTAAGATACAGCAGAAATAACACTGAAGACGAGGCAGTATGGCTTTATAGCTTTAGCCTGCCCGAAAGGGCAAATTAACGAAAAAAAAAAATTATGAATAAAATTACTATGGCCGAGAAAAACCAATTCTGTTTTTTTCCATATTTTTCCACACCTGTGAAAAAATAATATATTAAAAATTTATCATTGGTGTCCAAAGAGTAAGACAAACTTCAATACGATGTTTTTTAGATTGCGTCTTCATTCGTTCGTTGGCTACGCTATATTGGTGAATTTTCAAATACAAATTTAGTACGACAAAGTCGTTAATTAAAGTACAAACTAGATAAGTACGTGGCTATTTCATTATTTTCGTGTACTCCTACGTAGGCAGGTACAGCATTTCAAGTAGTCTGGTCCCGATGACTTCACTTCCCCGAGACTGGCAGGAAGGAGTGGGAGGGTTCCTAGATTGTGGCTAGAACCTAGATAATCTGGCTAACTTCCATACGAAATAACCGTAGGTTAACCGTTTCGTTCGACCTTAATTACCTCGTCTCATAGTTCAAGGCAAAAATAAACCTATTCATTCAGAACGTTTTTTTGTTTGTTTTTGACTTGTTAATACACTGTGTTCGGCATGTGTCCAAATGATGAATATACGGTACGTGCGTACAGTGGCGTAGCTATCGACCATACGGCTAGACAGTCCGAATGTGTGAAGTACCTCGTAACTATAATTTTGTTTACTCAGTTTTAGTATTAGCCAGAACGAGCGGAGCAGCGAGTGCGTGTAGCCCAATTTCTAGCACCTACCGGTGCGGCGGCGGCAGCGTCTAGTCTAGACCCGCACCCACGCAAACTGGGCCAGCCGGCCTCAGAGGTGAGGCGAGCTCATGCGGGCCTCGTTACGGGCAGCTGATAACTTAACGGGATGGCGTTACGGCCTAGTTAAAATTTTTAAATATGCCAAATTTAGGTACTAAGGTTAGGTTTAAACCTTAGTACCTAAATTTGGCATATTTTAAATTTTTCCTGAGTCGAAGAGATTTCCAGCATCTTTGTTTTGTGTCCGAAAGGAAACATTCGTGAGACCTAAACTTAAACGATGCAAGTTTTTTTATTTGAGAAATAGTTTTAAACAAACCATTATGCTAATACTAATGTTGTTTCACATATGCACAATATTAAAGCAAAGTATCTACGCTATAAGTTTAATTGTATGTGATATTTTATGAAAATTGTTTATTTGTTTTATGAAAAATCAAGTACAAAAAATAAAAAAAAAAAAAAAAAACAAATAAATCTTGATCGAGTCAGTTTATGTCCTAGTAAAGTAGGTAGTGATGACTTGACTGCTAACTACAAACTTAGAACATTGAAAGCAACGCGAAAAGTCATGTTTCACAACGTATCAATCTTTCTCGTAATAATAATCGGCACTTATGAATAAAACACCACTATTTTTATATGCATATTAACACTCAAAGACACTAATTTTGGAAAATACTACATGTGTGTCGTATAGCGACACGACCTTTCAGCGTTCCCGCCAAAACTCCATCTCCGATTTCGAAGCCTTAGCGTGTTTACTTTTTTTTTTTGGAAAAATGAAACTTTACTTTTTGGCCACAGATCAAAATTAATTTTGACACTGAATGAAACCGTTCCCACGGGAACATAGTTATCCTTTCACATTGTTTTGCAAAAATTACTTCACAATAAAAGATTCACAGGTATTGAAAACACAATGAATTACCCAACGTGGCGTCTTCAAGCTTTAAGTAAAGCAAGTGTCAAAATCTATTGTTGAAATCCTTTTTTTGCTTTTCGCACGTTACCTATAGACTCATTGTAAATGGTTTTCATTGAGAAAGAACAATAAGTAAATCTGTAAAATCGTTTGACGTCGGAATGGCTTTACTATGTTTACTATGAGGTTTTGTCAATGAAGTAGTAGCAAGCTGAAGCAAATGTCGACTACTTGGGTGTCAGGTAGTTCGACAATGTTCGACAAATAAGTAGTGGTAAAAATCGATCAATATTTATTTTATTGTTTCTAGACTAAAACGGCACAGTATGCCAATTACAATAGTCCTTAAGATAATATTAAAATAGGTATTCAGGTTCACTCTTACCAACCTCTTTATCCTTGCACGCTTTCATCTCACAATACTTCAGACACGCTGACATGACACTCCTCCATTCACCCGCAAACAGATCACAGGCAGGCGCCCTAGCCAGGAGAGAGTTGAAGGCGGTGAGAACATGCCGAATAGGAGAGGAACCACGCGCCACGGTTCGACAATGCGGAACCGCAAAGAGTCTATGGGCCGCCTTACACGTTCAATCATGATCACGATCCGCGATCCGCGATCATGATTTCAAAATTTCTAGATATGCGATCCGGAGCATCAGTCCGTCAATCCGCTTCGTACACGATCAGTCTGGATCGCGATCATTGATCGCGGATCGCGGATCGCGGATCGCGCGCTACGTGTACGGGCTGCCTTAGGCTGCCTTAAATTTTGAAATCATGATCGCGGATCGCGGATCGTGATCATGATTGAACGTGTAAGGCGGCCCTATAACTTGGACGACGCGGACAGCTGCCTAGAACAGGAACACGCAGGCGCACAAGCTCATTCAAAAGGTTGGGAGCGTCAATCACGCCACGAATAATATGTACTGGGAACCCTACTGCGCGGCAGCGATCTCGACGGCGTGTTTATTTTATAGTATAGTTTTATAGTTTATTTATGATTTTGTTTTATTTGTAAATTTAACTTAAGAGAAATGTATTTCTATAAATACGATCAATATTGTTTATATATAATCATCTTAAGAATAAGATGTTACAGTATCTCAACGTCCATAGGATCCATAACAGACTCATATCACAAAATACTGTAATCAAATTTAAACTTTTTACTGTATTTAACTTTTTTACTTTTATGACATTTTTGTGACCTTTTAGGTCACAAAAATGTCATAAAAGTAAAAGTTTACCTGTTTTTTAATTTTCATGCTGTTTAACGGATTAAAATGAAATACGGAATGTAGAATTAACACAGATTTTTTTCCTGGAATACCCAAGGCGCTGCCAAAGACAATTTTTTTTGTAGCGAAATTTCTGGTTTTATTTTTCTAAGATTTCGCTCTCAAAATGGTATTCAACAGTCTATATTACGGTAATTAATTTGCTCTAGCTAATTAGTCGTATCTGTTATTATTGTAACCTCAAACGGCACAAATATAGTTATTTGGATAGAATGTATCTTTTTGTGCCGTTTGGGGTTGAAACTTTAGGTCCGTGGGGCCGGCCGCTCTCGAACTGTATCGGGGCCTGGCCAAACGTTTAGAGGAGGCTTCAGGTGACCAGAATGCTGGTATCTACTTTGGTCAAAAGCTAAGCATTGCCATCCAGCGTGGCAATGCTGCCAGCATTCTGGCCACATATCCCTCTGACGGTTTTTAGACTAAGTTTTTTGTAAATAGTATAAATTAAGGTCTTTTTTATTTTTTTAATAAATATATTAGAGACAAAAATCTAGAAATTATACGTAACCAGAGCATCTTTTGTACTGAAAGATTAAACTTGTATGTATACATATAGGGCTATATATAAGTTTGGGGTATACTTAGCGGAATGAGCGTCATGAGCATGTGGGGCATAACCAGTGCCTGACGTGCACTTGACCGGTTTATCAGGTAATATATATACGCAAATTATATCCATTTAATTAAAATTAAAACCTTACCTTGTTAATCACAGCAATTAAGAGCAGTTATGATTTATTATATTTTTTTACCTTTACAGTACGTGGGTACCTATTGTTGGTTCATGTTTCCCGGTAGGTAAATAAATCAATGGAAGTTAAAGTGAATCATTCACAGACTCAATATAAACAAAACAAGGGAATCAAAAGTAAGTTACCTTTTCTTTTGATTCGAAGAAGTTGTTTTGCGTAAAACTGTCTTGCCGATGTCAAAGTTTAAAGTACATTCAGTATTTAATGGAAACTCAGTGTTCGAAGTTGTAAAGAATTTGAAGGCTAGTCACTCTTAAGTAATGCAATACCAGTACTTGTCAACAACCTCTTGTGGGGTTTTTGGCGGGAATGCGGGAAGAGTCGTGTCGCTCCGTTGTATTTTTTTCCAAAACTTGTGTTTTGTCGAGTGCCGAATTACAAGCGCGAGTGTGGGGAAATGATATAATGTGGTGAAACATGACTTTTCGTGTTGCTTCCAAAACTTCATCGAAGCTTTATAGTAAAGTCACCACTACTTTACTAAAGCATGACTGGACTTGACTGACACGGACTGGACTAGACCAATACTAAACTTTGACTGTAACTGATGTAAAAAGTACCTTATCATTATGGCAGGATCGGGGGTACTTGTAATTAAAACAACTGGAACTCGAACTGGTAGGTATATTTTACAACAATGGTTACATCTTCTCCAACAATAGGTACATCTTCTTCCATCGACTTACACTCACCATCCTATCTTACAACGCTTCGGGCGACCGAACCCAACTGTCCTACCCACCAGCATTTTATATCCGCGCTCCGCCAAGTGCCCATAGTGTTGCCAGTTATAGGTAAAAATGAGTGCCACTATGAAAAATAAATTAAAACCTTACACTATAGATGTCATGAATTCGTTCTTCGCAAATAATGACATGGTTCAATAGCCTTTGTAGCCAAACCATAAAATCCCAAAAAAAAAATATGACTATATATTGGCATTAGTGGTAGAAATACCAACACAGGGTTTTCTCACGTTACGTGGTTGTACAATACCTAACTGCTTATCTCGGGACAGTCCGCTAACAGTTCAAACAAAAGGATAAGCAGCAATGAAGTAATCTACTATGCGTCACGCAATGTACCTACGTAACTAATAACTAATACTGATACATATTATGTGTAACAAGTATTCACTTGTATCCACCGATTCGAATTCATTCAAAGCAAGACACATCTAGTACTGTATAACTAATTACCATTTTAAACGATTTATACACACATAATCACTATCAATAGGTGCCTACATGTATTTGTACATTGTAACAGTCTTTTTTTTTTAATTCAAAATAGGTTCACGTTTGTCCACACTCTGCCTGATGTTAAGCAGTAGTGTGGTCTAAGATGGAGCACGCTTACCTAGAAGAAATCTATTTACTCTAGATTTGAAGACGCCCATGTTGTACCTAACAGAGAACACAGACTCCGGTTTACTTAGTGGTAGATCTCCTTAGCAGGAAGTCGTCTAGGTAGGTACCACCGCAGTACCAGTTATTCTGCCGTTAAGCAGTAGTGTGTAAACATTACTGTGTTCCGGTTTGAAGGGTACTGCAGCTAGCGAAATTACTGTTGGGCTGTTGAGGCTAACCATCGAAAGTCTCAAAGTAATGAGCACCAAAGCAGCGTCGCCCTGGGCTTTGTTTTACTACACAAAGTTCTGTGTGTCGCTGCAATGGTCATGGACAGACGTAATCTCTTACCATCAGAAGAGCGTCTCGTTTGTCTCATTACTCTTTACATTAAAAAAAAACAACCTCGCTGTGCGAATGAAAAATGTGGAATCAAAACGTTTTGTGCGAACATGGGGAATATCCACCATGTACGGATGACGTTTTGGTCGCGTTTGTCTGCCGTCCGGTAAAAGAAAATAGATGTCTAGTTTTTTTTCACGACTGACTAAAAAAGGAGTATAACTTGTTCACTGTTCAGGGGGCTTCTTCGCACGGGTGCAGTGTAGATACTAATGTGGTGCATATATGCATGTAGTATACGTGTATAAACCTTCCTCTTGAATCACACTGTTTATTGATGAAAACCGCATTAAAATCCGTTGCGTAGTTCAATAGATCTAAGCGTACAGACAGCAGAAAGCGACTGTTTTATACTATGTAGAGACTAGCGACCCGTCCCGGCTTTGCACGGATGGACTTTTGTAACATATGGAATTATAAACAAACTTTCTGGTTCCTATAATAAAAACAATGAATTCTTGAATACAAAAATAGAGCGAATTTCTTTTCAGTTTATAGTATTACAGAAAACCCTAAAACTTCTTTTCATTTTGTTTCCCAACATCTGTTTTGGATTACGTAATCTTAGTTTCTAAGTAGTAAGGTGTAATTACAATAGTTTTTCGGACATCTTTGCAACAAAGGTGTAATTAGTAAATTGTTGCCCATAAAGATAAAACTTATCTATTGAAAACAATAAAATTTATCTTAAAGACAGATGTTTGGGTTTGAGATTACCAATTCATCCTTATTTTGTCAATACCTTACCAGCCTATCATCAGGCTATGGTTTCCTCACGATGTTTTCCGTTACCGACAGCTCAAGCTCATTGTTGGAGTGAACCCATGCCCTTCGGAATAGTTCTATAAAAGGCCAATTTTTTGCGTGTGAATAATGCGCTGATAAAGCGCGGAGGTATTTTGAGCCAATGTCTCCATATTGCGTCATAACATCATTTTCCTTGTTCGCTTTACTTATTGTGCGTGTCAGATAGCCGCGCCAAAGGCAAACTTCCAAAACATTAGGATAATAAGTCATTGTTTTGCCCTTTTGGAAAAACTATGGGAAACTGAATTCATGAAAAACATAATTTAGAAACGTTTTATGTTTTTCTGTTTGTTTTATTAATGTATCTCCTGGCTCACGTTAGATCTTGTAGACGCTCCAGCGTTGAAATTTATCCAATGGTTTTGTAGCGATGATAGCTCAGTGGTTAGCGTAGTCGGTTTACACGACGTAAACCCTAACAATAAGCTTGAGCTGAACATCGTGAGGAAACCATAGCATGGTGGTAGGGTATTTTGTAGCTTTCATTCTTACGTTGAAAATCTACCGCCAAGCACTTAATAATATGTTCTGGCTTTACTTAAGAGCGAGTTCCGTTTATATAGATTTGCTTTACTATCTTTGACCACACCGTCACGAGATGAGCTGTAGTCAAACACCTAGCTTATCAAACATTAAAAAAATGAGTCCACAAAGCAAAGGCAGGTTCTGTAGCTCCTTAAAGAGCTCCACGCAAGACATATGGAGCTACGTTTATTCATACGTATTGTCGACGTTGGAGTCAATATTCCACATATTTATGAATATCTCCTTGAACTCGGTGATCCTGTAATGGCTTCCATGCGACACCGAGTCGCTGAATGGCCGCTACCTGTCTAATGGCATGATTGTGTCTGATTGCATGATTGGCCCGTGCCACTCACTGATACAACATCCTTATCAGCCTCCTGACTCATGGATCACTGCTTAGGTAATCGGGGAAGTACGTCTTGGAAAATAAGACATAGGCGTCTCATATATCGTGGACATAGGCCTCTCCCAAGACACGGCCGAATGTTCTCATCTACTGAATGGATTTTGATATGGAGGTACCTGACACCCTGGATTAACACATAGGCTACTTTTTATCCCGAAAACATGTGGCGGGTAACACCGCGGAGCGCAGCTAGTCCTATATTAAATTGTAAATTTGTACATTAAGTTTTGTAATATTGTAAGATACCAGTAAGAACCACCGGCCACATCAATTTATTCGTTTACTAAGATACCGCATTAGTGAGACGTAATGTTTCCATCAACATATTAATAAAGATCTATGAACCTATTCCACATGGGTAACTCATTACCTAAGCCTACAAAACACCTATGGGCAAGACAACTGACTTTTACTAGAGCACTTAAATGTTCATTATGGAAATATCAACAATGATTATAGATAGCAAAATCGACCGTCTCTACATAAATAGGTCAGGAAACTGCACGGGGACTGAGGACGATAATTAGGGCTCATCTACCAGCTACTGGCGCTGGCCCCTGCAACACTGGACAGATGTGAACCAGGGTTGTCAGGTAACATTCTTATAAAAAAACCGACCTACTTGAGGTCGGATTCGGTAGTTTCGGTATATAAAGACAAATTTTGATGTAATACAAAATTTGCGATTAAAAAAACTGACTTCATGATTCTTAGGCCAACTAAGCGCACTGCTCCAATGAAACAGCGAGGTTTCGCAGTCAACGAAAACATCAAAATATACATTTTTATAGATTATTTATTATTGATTTTTTTAAACCGCTCGATTGATTTGGAGTTGATTGAAGTTTTATATGGGACCTCTACCAAGCAAAACAAGAACCATCATAATCGATTCATACTTGGCGGAATTATCACGTAACGAACATTTAAAAAAAATACAGTCGAATTGAGAACCTCCTCCTTTTTTGAGTCTGTGAAAAATGGCAGGAAAAATTTTTTTGGTATATTAATGTTGTTTAAAAAAAATAACCTTATCGGACTTATTCCTTAGCAGGAGGTCGTCTAAGTGGATACCACAGCAGTACTAACAGTAGTGTGTATTACTGTGCTTCGGTTTGAAGGGTACTGCAACTACCGCAGCTAACAAAATTAAAAGGCTGTTATGAATGTTTTGAAGCTCGAAGGTCGCTAAAGCAGCGATGACCAAAGTCCAGGTAACATGTTTTGTTTGGACCTGCGTTACCTCTTACCATCAACGTTTCGTTCGTGTAATTACTTTTATTTAAAAAAAAATCTAAGCACTATTTATTATTCATAATATTACCAAACAGTTGGTAATTGGTAACCCTGAGCTGGACCCGCTCTATCGCGTGCGAATACTGCTATCATATTTGCCATTTCAATAATGAGGTTTGTATTTACGCAGTACTTTACATTAAAAAATATTTACAAAAACTAATTAAAATTATAACATAGGTAATCTTTCAGTTTAAAATACTCGTCAAGGTCGTAAAACAAGGTAGCTAATATGTTAGCTTGCTTCTGAAGCACGCGGTGGAAGGTAAGACTTAGCTTTTATATGCTCTCATTTTATTTGTGATCGTGATTAACTGTGGGAAATCCGACCTATACGACCTATAGATACTGTGATACGTAAGTACATTTAGCTGCAAAAACTACTGCGTTGTTATTTAATGCGGATACAAAACCCCGGAGAAAAGTGAATTAGTCAATTTCCGAAATTCTTCAAGCTTGATTCACGTATGAAGGTCGTCTGCGTTGAAATTCCATCGTTAACAATTTGTCGTGCTAGAAATAAATGAAACTTACAACATTAAAAAAAATTGGATTTGATATTATGAGTAAGTACCATATAATAAAAGATGTGCGACGCCAAGTCCTCCTCGGAGGAATAAGAAAAAAAAAAACAATTTACTTCGTAAAAAAATTGTTTATGGGATTTTTGGCGGGAACATGGAAAAATCAGTTCAAATGCTTAGAGGAGTACATCGTTACGTAGGTATTGCAATGTACCACACATTACAATACGTAATTTGATCAAAAGTGATACAATGTGGTGAAATTTGTATTATCGTGTTACTCCATTGAAGCTTGAAGTAAAGTTGCCACAACTTCACTAGAACATGATGGATTTGACCGACATTGACTGGGACTTTGTTTCTTATTTTTTGGCATCGCAATTAGTGCACTTGCCTGTGTCATGTATTTCGATTCGATGTCTGCAAATATTTCTAGAATCTAGTAAAATAATTCTAAGTCACATAAATCAAATTATATCAAATATTTGAATATATTAAAATATTTGGCAAATTAAATATATGCAAATATAAATATTTCTTCAAAGTTATAAGTCATGCTTAGTATTAGTTATTCTGCCGCCAAGCTGTAGTGTGTAATCATTACTGTGTTCCAGTTTGAAGAATATAGTAGCTAGCAAAATTACAAGGCTATTGAGACTAACCATTGAAAGTCTCAAAGCAATGGGCGGCAAAGGAGCGATTCCCTGGACTTTATTTTGTAACTTAAAATACTGGGCACCTGTTCAATGGTCATGGACACGCGTTATCTCTTAAAATAAAGAATGCATATAGGCAGTGTAGTGATAACGGCCTTAGCCAGCCCACGCACGAAAAAAATTATTCAAATTTTAATTTAAAAGTTTCAGATTAAGGCGGGAACCTACGGTCGCGCTATGAATGAAATGTTTAGGAAGTGAGTCACGTGTCTGTTTTCGCGGTATCGGCGAGAATTTTCTCGCGAACAGCGGATCAGACGCGAGATGTACGTTGAGTCATTTCTGAACGTCCTTGCGTGTGCCGTGTCAGGGTCCTAGGTTGTTAGCCCGATTAAAATAATAACTATTTGTTGACCGAGCGGAGCGAAGGTCTCACAATAAAACTAGAGCACATGACTTTGCGGTTTGTCTGTAGGTATGTGTAATATCTATCTGTTTGTTTTACGGTAACAAGTAACAACTGAATCCTTTTTTTTTTCTTTAGTTTTGGCGTCGCATCTTGAGTATTTGCCAGTGTCAAGTGTTTTATATTTTCAAGTTTCAAAAGTTAAATAAGTTGCCTCGTAGCTATACTTAGTTATAGTTAAAGTCCAGTCTTGGTCAAGTCCAGTCCGTGTCAGTCGAGCCCATTCATGCTTCAGCTTATAGTAAAGTCACCACTACTTTAGTGGTGACTTTACTATAAGCTTTGATGGAGTTTTGGAAGCAACACGAAAAGTCATGTTTTACCACATTATATCATTTTACCACACTCGTGCTTGTAATTCGGTACTTTATGAATAAGACACCACCATTTTTATGCATAAACACTCGACTAAACGTTATTTTTGAAAAAAATACAACGACTCGACTCTTTTCGCGTTCCCGCCAAAACTCCATAATACCTATTTGTTGACCGAGCGGAGCGAAGCTACATGTTTTCGGGATAAAAAAAACACCATGGTCTCAAACTCTCTGGTACCAAATTTCATCCAAATCCGTTCAGTAGTTTTTGCGTGAAAGACTAACAAATACCATCCACCCATCCAAACTTTCACATTTATAATATTAGTGGAATAGTGGGATTATGTAATAGTAATGAGACAAACTAGACGTTCTCCTGATGGTAAGAGATAACGCCTGCCCATGGTTATTGCCGTATCAAGGCGTCGCTGCACTGGCGCTCATTACTTCGAGACGTTCGATGGCTAGTCTCAATTGCCTTGTAGTTAATATCGGTGCACTACCCGTCAAACCGGAACACAGTAATGTCACAAAGTTACTTGGCGGCAGAATATAAGGCTAGCGTATCTATTTACGAGATTCACGCAGTGAAAAATGCATTGAACTTAAGACAGTAAATGGCAATTGCTTTTTGCATATTTTTTTTTATAGTTCTGAATATTCAAGGTTTATTTTAAGGTTTATATTTCCGCTTAACAGTCGTTCTAGTTACAACAGGGATGAGGACTTAAATTTAACTAATTTGACAACAACTTATTAATTAAAAACCTAATCTTTCTTAATATCTAGAACTAGTTCTTATTGCTGATAATTTGATTTTATTATGGTTAACAAGCTAGGTTTTTTGATTACAGCTTACCAGATGTTAAGTGACATAGGACACCTTGTCTGGAATAACACTGTCTCTCAAGCGAGGCTGCCGGAACACACCGTTAGATGCTTGGCGGCAGATTTTCAACTTGAGGGTGGTAGCTAGCCAGCCAAATACTACAAATACCTACAAATCTTTTATTAATAACACCAAAGTTACAGGTCATTTTTCCATTCATATTCAATATTATCAAAATCATAACATATTATGTCAATGCAATGAAAATGACAATGAAATCACATATAAAATAATTATGTCAATAAAAATAAAAACATTGTAATTACTTACTAGTAATTCAAAAATCACTTATTCCACTTATACTAGAAAGTACCCTACCACCATGCTATGGTTTCCTCGCGATGTTTTCCTTCACCGGCAGCTCAAGCTCATGAGGTTTCAACTCACACCCTTCAGCGTGGGAACTACTACTACTAGGCTAAAATCGCTACTTTAGTAACTTGTAGAAAAATGACCGTTCAACGATGTAAAGAAAGATTATCAATATTAATCAATAAGGGAGACATTGCCCTCAGTAACCTGATCGCTTGTGGTTATACCCTGGCTTATAATTTCAAAACGTACACCCGCGACAACTGCGAGCCCTGTAGCTTATAACCTAACACCTAAGTTTCTGTTATAAAATAGAGGGGCGAAAACAAGCAAGTGGGTCTTAGGATGGTAAGAGATCATCGCAGTAAGATCGTTTGCTGAACACAAGAACTGCAATACTTATCTTTTTAATGGTTGACAAGCTTGGTGTTTGACAGCTTCTTATTTATTGATGTTTGGGCTAAGGAGTCATTACAACAACAAGGTCGCAAGTAAAGGTGTGTTAATAGCGCTCGGCTGCTAATATTGGTGGTCAATAAATACAGATGTTATGTCGTCGGCGACTTGTCGCGGAATTATAACCTAGCAGGTCGCCCCGGCGTCGGACGGGAAAATTAAACTCGATTCACAATATAAATATAGCCATGACTGCGTACAAAAATTTAGTAAAACAGAATAAAAACAAACATTAAATTAATACTATTTACAAACTTTATAAAAAAAAAACTTAGTTTAAAAGTCCGTCAGAGGAGGGATATGTGGCCAGAATGCTGGCAGCATTGCCACGCTGGATGGCAATGCTTTTGCTATAGCTTTTGACCAAATTAGATACCAGCATTCTGGTCACCTGAAGCCTCCTCTAAACGTTTGAAAATAATATACGTAGCATTCTAATGATGAAAGAATTATTCAGATCGGTCCAGTAGTTTCGGAGCCTATTCAAACTATATATCTATACAAACAAACAAAAAATCAAATCTTTCCTCTTTATTAGTATACTAGCAGACGCCTCGCGAATTCACCCGCATAGTTCCCGTTTCCGTAGGAATACAGGGATAAAAAGTAGTCTATGCCACGCGGCGATAGCTTAGCTTCCCAAATGGTGAAAATGGCCAATGTGGTCGAAGATGGAGCACGCTTGCCAAGGAAATACCCGTTCACGTTTTTCTTGAACAATCCCTGGTTGTATTTAGTTGAAAACACAGACGCTGGGAACCAGTTCCACACATAAGGAGTTCTCATTGACATTTATTCTAATTGACATTAATTTATTTTGACTCAATTATTATTAAATTTGACATTGTATTTTACAGAATAATTGACTTATATTATTTATAGGAGTTCTTTTATATAATTATGTCGTCTCGTCTTTGGAGGCTTTACATTGAAGCTACCCTAATCGCTTCCTCCCTGAAGCTGCCCACCGTTGTCGGCGACTGGATCAGGTGTGCGCACGGACCGTGACCGCACCTGTGCCGGGCTTCACGCGCCGTGCGCTGCAAATTGATGAATAATCACTGCTGTCTGTCACCGCTCAACAAATATATTGCCGCTTTCTGTAGAAGTAGTAGCTAATTTATCTATCGTAGTTATAGAGTCGTGATCATGGCAATGGCAAACTAGAACGCTCTGAGACTCGGATGGAGTGATGTTATAAAATCCATTTTATTTTCTATCTATTCTGTAAACAATCTTTCAGTGACATTTAATTATTGTTTGTACAGTGAGATTGTGAGACAGTACTTGTAACTGTTTTACTTTTTAACACTTTAATTTTGTTATTTGTCAGCGATGATAGCTCAGTGGTTAGCGCGGTAGGTTCGGATGCCGAAGGGCGTGGGTTAAACCCCCAACAATGAGCTTGAGCGGCCGGTGAAGGAAAACACCGTGAGGAAAACATAGCATGGTGGTAGCGTACTTTCTAGTACTCGGCTGGCTAGCTACCACACTCAAGTTGTCAATCTGCCGCCAAGCAACGGTGTGTTCCGTCAGCCTCACTTGAGAGCCAGTTCCATTCCAGGCTAGGTGTGCTTTACCACCTTCAACCACACCGTCACTTAACATCAGGCGAGCTGTGGTCCAACACCTAGCCAATCATAAAAAAAAACAGTAAAAAGCCTTCAATTAATTAATTAAATTCAAGTGTTTATTTTGATTATTTTATGCCCTCAATGGGCTCTGGCCACTTAATCAAGATAATAACGTATTGCAAATCACAATGAGTATTGCTGTTATAAATGCATAACAGTTGACATATTAATTGCGTAGGGGCTAGCTTTGCCCCTGCCTACCTTTGATCAAAGAGTAGATCGGCCATTGACGGACAGACGCGACGAGTTGATGAAAAAAGAATGGGGTAGGGAAACTGTTTTTAAGATAATGACGAATGGCTGTGCATTACATGATTATACCAAGCTTGAATTAGAAGTTTTTTTTGAATAATATAATTTAGCTACGTTGCCCAACGGATTAGCAAGTTGAAGTGGGCAAGGCACATAGCACGCAGAACTGATGGCCGATGGGGCTGCAAAGTTCTGGAGTGGAGACCACGGACCGGCAAGCGCAGCGTAGGACGTCCACCCACAAGATGGACAGACGACCGAAAGACCGCAGGAACGCGCTGGATGCGAGTCGGTTGCTACCGGTCTTTATGGGAATCAATGGGGGCGGCCTATGCCCAGCAGTGGACGTCCTAAGGCTGAAATGATGATGATGGTAATTTTGCTAAATACCTGTACCTAGATTATTATTTTACTTGGTGATCTTCTCAGCAGGAGGTCGTCTGGTAGGTTAGGTTAGCAGGTATTCTACAAGCAGTAGTGTGTAAACATTACTGAGTTCCGGTTTGATGGGGCTTACTATTTTTTATAATAAAAAATAATAAGAGATTTTATTTCCTGTTTGGCAGGCTAGTTGTTTGACCACTGCTCATCTGATAAGTGACGGCGTGGTCGAAGATGGTAAAGCACACCTAGCCTATTGTTAATACCTAAATAAAAGTATCTTGTGATTGTAAAAGATTTCTTTGCATTTAGTTATTTCCTCGTTAAGGTGGGATGAAAATTTACATGTTGCACTCGAGTGCAAAGATTTTTCACCTCGTGCTCTTTTGATTCCCTCGCTAACGTTCAGGATTTTAATTTTAGAATTTTAGAATCCTTCGCTTGCTCGCTCATCAAATTGAGCACGCGGTTAAAAAGCAACTTAGCACTCTTGTATAACAAACAACTATTAAAGCTTCACTTGTAATTTTTATTTTGAAGAAACATGTAACAATTAAATTAACATATTATTTTTTTCTTTTTATAATAGTAGTCTTACTTACTAACAAATGTTTGTTCTGTGTCTGGGTGTTCTGTATTTATTATAAGTATATAATTACAAAAAGTATATATATATGTATTCTATCAGTTATCTGACTTCCATCACACAAGCTCTGCTTAGTTTGGGGCCAGATGGCGCTGTGTATAGTCCTACGATATTTATTTATTTATAACAGGGGCTCACCTCAGCACAATACTACCACCAAATAATTATCTCTGAGAGAAATATGGTATCCCATTTTAAAGTAAAATACAAGTATTGTTTGATAAGTAAGTTTGACAGCTCCGTTGGCTCATTGGTAGTATATAGTGGTATATAGTGGTATATAGGTAGATATAGTGGGTTCGATTCCCACTCAGGGCAAACATTTTGTGAATAAACAAATGTTTGTTCTGTGTCTGGCTGTTCTGTATGTATTATAAGTATGTATTTACAAAAAAAAAAGTATTTATGTATTCTACCAGTTATCTGACTACCATCGCACAAGCTTTGCTTAGTTTGGGGTCAGATGGCGCTGTGAGTAATGTGCAACGATTAAAAAAAAAAATTGTTTACTCTGTGCGTCAACCCTCCCAAATAGTTCACAGAATTTATAACAGTTATTTCGGAACTCAACCCTTTCGGGCAGGGTTGCCACGCTCTATCATTAATCACAACTTAATAAACCCCTAATGACTTAACAGCTTAATAGCCCCTCGTGATATGGGGTAGTTAAAAACTACCCTCACAATTAAAGCCACTTCGCGCTCAAAGGGTTCATATTTTTAATTGATATTTGAATTAGATTAAGTTTTTCGCGTTGTTGGACGCATAGCGTAACTAAAGAAATGTTAAAATTGTGGCACAGGTGTCGATTTTAACTTTTTTATTACGTGTTAAGTGACAGTGTAGTCGAGGATAGTAAACACACCTAGCCTGCAATGGAACTGGTATTCTAGTGACGCTGTCAGAACTCACTGTTAGATACTTGGCGGCAGATTTACAGCTTGAGCGTGGTAGACAGCCGAGTACTAGAAAGTACCCTTCCACCATGCTATGGTTTCCTCACGATGTTTTCCCTAGCTCTAGCTTTTTAATGGGATTTGAACACACGCCTTTGAGGGTGTGAACCGATCATGCTAACAACTGAACTGTCATCGGCAAATTAATATCATTATTTCTACTTATCGTTGTGGTTTTACTTATATGTTTACGAGTAGTATACGCCACCACAACTGGAAAGAAAGGTAGTTGCTCATAAGATCATTTTGTAATTATTTTCTGTCTTTGGTGTGCACAATAAAGAGTATATATATATATATATATATATTATATAGGATGCAGTCCTAGATAAAGCACGCTTACCTAGATAAAAACCTCTTTACTCTAGATTTGAAGGCACCCAAATTGTACTTCGCGGGAAAAACAGACGCTAGCAAAGAGTTCCACATCCTCGCTGTGCGTATATATATTTTGTTCTGGATCAACACAAAGGAACTCTTTCCGAGAAAATGCGAGTGATCCCGCGGGGAAAAGCTAGTTCTAACAAAATATTTTTACTATATCCGGGCATTGCTCCGAAGTAGTGGGCTGGGCCATTGCTTTCCGCCGTTCTAGGCGACCTAATGACGGCGAGACGTCTAGATGGTTCCGCAGCTAGTTGTGGGCTGAAACTTGGCACACTAGTGAAAATAGTTTTTATGCCATGAAAGATTTAGTAAGTTTCTTGGCAAAAAATTGTGAGAAGCCACAATGTAGTAAATTTATGTCAGCTAAGTTGAAAAGTTTATTCAGTTACTTGGCTGTGTTCATCAATATGTGTTCAATATGTGTTCAATATATGTTCTGTGTTCGTATTCATTAAGTTATAAAAACTTAACATACTGACTCTACCATCAAGCTGAAAATCTGACGCCAAGCACCTATTTTTTTTTAAATATAAAAGTTATGTGACGAGCGAGACTCTCTCCTGATGGTAATAGATAACGCATGCCCTGTACTAGTGAGTAATTTTTTTGGACATTTAATCATATTGACATATTTTTTATTTGACATATTATTATACTCACATTTCATTATATGACATATGATATTTTTAAATATGAATGGAAAAAGACCTGTAGTTTTGGTGTTATCAATAAAAGATTTGTATAAGAGAGTGAATGAACATGTGTTGTGTGTAGGTAAAACTCTTTTAATTTTAGCTTTAAAAAAATATTATAGAAAATACGATGGAACAAAAAAACCATTGATTAAATTGGAACAAAAAAAAAATCAACTATCACCTTTACGTGTACTAAATTTATTGTTTTCTGTGTATACACACACCTTTCCGTGAAATAAATTTATCATTTTTTTTCTCTTTCTTCTTGGCATCGTACCTACTCTGTGCATTCTGCCTGTTTCAATGTTTCTTAATTTTGTGTACAATCTCCAGTCTTCAACTTCTTTATCTTTATACCCATGTATTTCAAGGCTTTAATTTAGTTTTCAATTTCATGTACCTAGTAAGAAAACGGGGAAACCTTATCATTTATCTTTTAAGTCTTTCTCAAAAACAATATGAAGTTGTCGACAGCTTGCTACGATTGCATTGCAATTTCCCAGATGCCTCGTCGATAGACACTTCCACTTTCACTGATTCCACCAGGATACTGTCTTTCTCGAGATTGATAGGCAACCACGACTGTGATCATTAAAATAGTTTAGAAGAGAGTGTTACATTTTTTTCGTAATAACTCGTTCTCCTAATGAGCCTACAACAGTATACTTCTAGATGATCGTACAATAATAATAATAAATATTGTAGGACATTTCACACAGCGCCATCTTATATACATCCATCCATCCATCCATCATAGAATACATACATACTTTTTTTTTTGTAAATACATACTTATAATACATACAGAACACCCAGACACAGAACAAACATTTGTTTATTTACAAAATGTTTGCCCTGAGTGGGAATCGAACCCACACCCTACAGCTCTTAAGGCAGATATACTACCAATGAGCCAACGGAGCTGTCAATCTAGCCTCAAACTAGGCAAAGCTTGTGTTATGGGAACCAGTGTGGCCGCTGATGGAGCTCGTTGATCTAGAAGAAGTCTGTTCACTCTAGCCTTAAAACGCCCTAATTGTAGTTCGTAGGAAACAAAGAAGCCAGCAATGACTTGCGTATTTTCGAAGGACGGGAAAAGGCGATATTGTTCTTGTGCTTAGTCAATGAGTGTTATTAAATTTACGTCTCATTTCATTATTTTCGCTTGGGTGTAATGTAGATACTGTTTTTTTTTAATGTAAAAAGTAATGAGATGAACGAGACGCTCTCCTGATGGTAAGAGATAACGTCTGTCCATGACCATTGCAGCGATACGCAGAACTTTGAGTAACAAAACAAACCAGGGCATCACTGCTTTGGCGCTCATTACTTTGAGACTTTTGATAGTTAGTCTCAACAGCCCAGTAATTTCGCTAGCTGCAGTACCCTTCGAACCGGAACACAGTAATGTTTACACAGTACTGCTTAGCGGCAGAATAACTGGTACTGCGGTGGTACCTACCTAGACGACCTCCTGCTAAGGAGATCTACCACCAAGTGTATGTGGTGCATATGCATGTAATTATATATATAAACATTCCACTTGAATTCTGTCTATTGAAGGAAACCGCATTAAAATCCGTTGCGTAGTTTAAAAGATCTAAGCGTACAGACGGCGGGAAGCGACTTTGTTTTATACTATGTAGAGACTAGCGTCCCGCCTCGGCTTCGCACGGGTGCAATGTAGATACTAATGTGGTGCATGTGCACATTTTATACATATAAACCTTCCTCTTGAAATACTCTAATAATATTGATTTAATTTTGAACTTTTTTTTGTTTATCTATAATTGTTAAAAAGAAAACCAAATTTATTGCAAAACATCTTTATTCGTCTTTCCTCGTTATACATAACTTAAATAAGTTTCTAATAATACGTGATTACTTAAACCGATGTATTTGTACAATATTCGTGGCAACGTTACAAAATAATACATTTGTTACAATCCGTTTATTAATAAAAAAAAATATTTCGTATTCAAGATATTTACGAAAAAAATGAACATGATGTCATCAGGGATATTCGATAGTATCAACTTAGTATGTAAATCAAGTAACAGGTGACAAATTTATTAAAATAACTTAATTTTTTAAAACAAAATCCATTACTCATAAAAATCGAATGTCAACTTAAATTGAACTTGATTGATTTTATAGATACAAGTTATTTTTAAAATGAAGCATCTTTAAAATATCACGATTGTCAATACAGTGATGTGTGTATGTGTGATAGAATAATGTCACTGTATTTTGAAAATATTAAAAAAAAAAACAAAGGAAAAAATAAAGCAAAAAATAAAGAAGTATTTTCATACGCTTCAAATAAAGTTACAAAAGTTTTGTAAGTTTTGTAGTGATGATAGCTCAGTGGTTAGCGCGGTAGGTTCGCATGCCGAAGGGCGTGGGTTCAAACCCCAACAATTAGCTTGAGCTGCCGGTGAAGGAAAACATCGTGAGGAAACCATAGCATGGTGGTAGGGTACTTTCTAGTACTCGGCTGGCTAGCTACCACCCTCAAGTTGAAAATCTGTCGCCAAGCACCTAACGGTGTGTTCCGGCAGCCTCACTTGAGAGCCAGTTCCATTCCAGGCTAGGTGTGCTTTACCATCTTCGACCACACCTTCACTTAACATCAGGTGAGCTGTGGTCAAACACCAAGCCTGTCAACCATTAAAAAAAAAAAAAAATTACGTATAAATTTACAAAGATAACACGTAACGAAATGTATTGTATATTCACAAATTTAAATTAAACTAAAACTGAAAAACATTGTTTCAATACAAAGCGCATTTGTACTTGTATTAAATTTACAATTATTTTTGTTACAACTAAATTGTCACATTACCTTAAACAATTTTATACTTAAGTGGCAAAGTGGGATATGTCTTAAATCAATCATTTTATGAAAAATACGTTACAAAAGCTTACATACGTTCTAAAAGCAAATTACAATTATCTAAATCTCATAATAAGTTAAAGCTGTTACGAATACAATTGGTTATTCGTAGGCCCCATTCGATACAAAAATAAATCGCACACAGCGAGCAAATATTGCTTGTTCGAAGCTCTCCACGGACAATTAAAGTCACGGTGATCTATTACAACCCGTTTAGGCAAGGCAAGGTGTCGTCAATGAATGAATGCACATTTATAGCAGAAACTATTAATCCCGAATCACAGCGTTCGAATGTACAAATTTGTCTAAATCCCCATTGAATTCCGTCAGCCTATTATATCTGTAGCCATTACCGCGCTCGTGTGTGTCACAACACAAGACACGTGTCGGCTATACATACTGCATCTGGTTATGATCTATTATTTTAACATCCTTTCGCGGCAAACAAACTGGCAAGATTAAATTCATAAGGAAGACTCTAGATCTAGATACCTATCTTACAATACTATGGCGTTTCGGGGCTACAAAAACTATCAAAAGTCAGTCTTTTCATCGGAGGTTGCAGTCACTTGGAGGGGTTACAATGCACTATCAGGACCCAAGATCATGAAATGATGCAGTTCTTGTCGTTTTGTTGGTTTTTCCGCTGTCTCTCACGTTTCGCACACGCGACGGCGTCGTTCGGCACATACGATATCCGCACACCACCGTACGCTCGCCTCGTCGGCAGCGTGTAGGATTCCGCTGACGACGATGATGACGAGCACGTACTGCAGTAGCTGCTCGCGTCTTCGTCACGAACTTTTTCTTTCCGGACGGGGTCGTCCGGCTCGAAACCCTCGTTGTCATCTCCGCAGAACCGCACGGTCCTGCCGCCGCGCGCCTTCCGCGGAGACTTGCCGTCCACTAGCGTCAGCTCTGGCATCGACGTCGAGTGCCCCGGCGTCACTACCGCCTGTGCCTCCACAGGATGCGGTGGCTTCCAATCTTCATGACATTCTTCTTTAACTTCTGAGGTCGGAGTCGGTTGTATTTGGTGTTCAGTGATCGACTGTTCTAGCCGCAAGTCCGCCAGAGCTCGGTCGAGACTGAGGCAAGCGTGCGGCGGAGGCGGCGGCGGCGGGTGCGGCGGCGGTGTCTCCGGGCACATGGAACCGCTAGGCTCCGAATCGGCGTCTATGTGCGGAGACGGTTCTCTCTGCGGCGTTCGAATCGGAGATTTCGGTGACGGGACTCTCCGCGGCCGTAGAACTCGGGAGGGTCGCCCTATGCCCGAGGGTCCGGGGCCTGAAGAATCGGAAGGCGTTGGCGGCTCGCCTTTCGAGCAGGCTATCGAGCAGAAGATAGCTCCGCGGCGCGGCAGGAAGGGCCGGCCGAGCAGGCTGACGCGGCAGGTGTGGCAGGCGAAGCAGCGCTCGGTGGCGTGCCAGTGCTGGCCCTCGTGCGTCATCTGAGCCTGGTCGACGCCGACGGGCTCGCCGCACGCGTCGCAGTACTCCGCGAAGCAGCCGTCGAAGCACGGCAGGCAGTATGGCCGCGCCTCGCGCATTATGTACCGCTGCCCGCCGAGCTGCCGCGAGCACTCGGCGCACGCGAAGTGCTTCATGTGCCATGCTCGGCCCTCCGCCTCCGTGCACTCGTCCGCCAATATTATCTGTAACAAGCATCACTCGGTTACCTTACTTCAATAACAAACATTTAGACACGACACTGGAGGTGGACACGGTGCGTTTGCCAAAAAGAGAAAGCTAATTCGTTTATTTAAATGAAATCGTGATTCGTGATCGAACTGCCGACGACCTTATTACATAAACGCAGTTCTTGGAACAACAAAAACATAACTGAAAACGCACGATTGCAATGGGTTCTTTGACGTGGCGTCTTCTAAGTTCGAAATGACTCAATTACATCATAAAGTGGCTGGCAACCGGTTGTGTTTAAATTAATTATCAGTATAAACACGGGTTAATTAGGCATGCATATTCATCTGGGTGTATTGGACGGCGCGGCGCGGCGCGGCGCGGCGGTGCGGTGCTGTCGACCGCGCCAGGAAAGTGCCTCCACACAATGCCTGGGAACCGCTCCCACGGACCACCAGCGTTATATTTTGTTCGTTCATTAGTGGACTGTTCGCTCATTATTAATATTTCAAACGGTATATTGTGTCAAATTGTGCATCCGACGACGACGGGACGTGACTTTTTGATTTGATTCGCATGGCTGTTCTAGTTTCGCTTGAGGAGTTTTGATATCATTTTAAATTGTGTACATTATTTGCAAGTATTCTAAGTACTTGATCACAATAGGTCTCTTTAGCAGGAAGTCGTCTAGGTAAGCAGTAGTGTGTGAACATTACTGCGTTCGGTGTACTGCAATGCCGTGGACTTTGTATTACTACTCAGAGTTTTGTGTATCGCTGCAATGGTCATGGACAGGAGTTATCTATTACCATCAGAAAAGCGTCTCGTTCGTCTCATTAATATTACGTTAAAATATGTATGTATAACAAATGTTTTAATTTAATGTTTTTACATTGAACTTAATTATTCATTTTTGTGTTTTGTTTTTGTATTTTTTATTTTTTGACTATTGGCTATTAACGTAACTGGCTTTTAGCCATTTTCATTACATAAATTTAAATTGATAAACTTCGATGGAGTTTTGGAATAACACAAAAAGTCATGTTTCAACATTTAATATCACTTTCCTACTTGTAATTCGGCCAAATATCAGAATAGAACAGAATAGAATCATTTATACCATATCATGTTGGTAGAGTACTCGGCTGGCTAGCTACAACCATCAAATTGTAAAACCAGCCTTTCAAAAACCAAGACTATCTTTATAAATAAACACACGCTTTGAAAAAATATGCATTTTTTTCTTCCGCGTACTCGCTAGATCTAAGATCTTAGCAACAAAATAATGATTGGTAGCACTGCAGCACGCGCTAGTTTCCAGTAGAGGCGCAGAAGCCGCCCCCGGGTCGCAGGCTGCGGGCCAGGCTCCCACTGCGAGTCATGGGAGTGCAACCCGTTATCCAACTCATTATCGCACTTGCACAACTTATATTGTTCTAAGACCTAGATTAAGCACCTTCCAGCTACTTTTCTCTGATTGTGTCTGAAGTTACATTAAATATTTTATTCGTCGTTAGGGGCTCACGTCGGCTAGTTACGTAGAACGCGAAAAGTTGTTTATCTGAGTTGCGATTTTGCGTGTGAACGAGCGATTGTCGCTAGAAGGAAAACTTTTTACTTTTTTGTGTTTTAATACTTTATTATGAGATTCGTGAATGCTGCTCGCAATGTAATTTTTACGCATGTAAATTAATTTAATTGCATATAACGATAACGGTAACGATATTTTTTTTTTGATGAAAACTCCACAGAATTTCCTTATTCTTTGTCAACTTTGAATTACTTTTTTTTTTTTATAAATACAGGAGGAGGAAAGTTAGTTGAAAAGTTCATTTAAATAATGTCAAGTAATAATAAAAGTCAAATAAACCCCAACAATGAGCTCGAGCTGCCGGTGAAGGGAAACATCGAGAGGAAACCATAGCATGGTGGTAGGGTACTTTAGTACGCGGCTGGCTAGCTACCCCCCCTCAAGTTGAAAATCTGCCGCCAAGCACCTAACTACTACTTATTCTGTGACCATGTTGACAAAATAAGAAATTCCGTGTCACGCGTGCGAAAATATATGTGTGTGAGTTTGTACGAGTAAATGCGTGATCACATCGTTTTCCCGCGCGCGGCCATGTGCCATGTGTATTGTGTGAGCAGGTATTTAGTGACCCACTGTCGCGTGGTTTAGAGAGTCATTAATTACTCAGTAGGAGTGGTGCACTGTTTTCATCACTATCGTGTAACGCAGTTTTCTCAGTGACTCCGCTGTCCGACCGTCACCAGGCTGTATCTTCATGAACCGTGATAGTTAGACAGTTGAAAATTTCACAGATGATGTATTTCTGTTGCCTGTAACAACAAATACTAAATAAAACCGGCCAAGTGCGAGTTGGACTCGCGCACGAAGGGGACCGTTGTATGGGAGCCCCCCTTAAATATTTATTTTATTTTATTTTATTTTTAGTATTTGTTGTTATAGCGGCAATAGAAATACATCATCTGTGAAAATTTCAACTGTCTAGCTATCACCGTTCTTGAGATACAGCCTGGTGACAGACGGACGGACGGACGGACAGCGAAGTCTCAGTAATAGGGCCCGTTTTTACCCTTTGAGTACAAAACCCTTACAACAACAACCTTGAAAACAGTATAAAATAAATGTTTAAGGGGGCTCCCATAGAACGAATGTGATGTTTTTTCGCCGTTTTATAGATTTTTGAGCAGAAATTTTAAGTTCGGAATTGTGGTGGGAACGCGGGAAGAGTCGTGTCGCCTCGTTGTATTTTTTCCAAAACCAGTGTTTTGTCGAGTGTTTATATATAATAATTGTGGTGTTATATTCATAAAGTGCCGAATTACAAGCGCGAGTGTGGGAAAATGATATAATGTGGTGAAACATGACTTTTCGTGTTGCTTCCAAAACTCCATCGAAGCTTTACAGTGAAGTCGCCACTACTTTACTAAAGCATGAATGGACTTGACTGACCAAGACTGGACTTTGGCTATAACTATAGCTACGAGGACACTTATTTAACTTTTGAAACTTGAAAATATAAAACACTTGACACTGGCAAATGCTCAAGATGCGACGCCAAAACCAAAGAAAAAAGAAAAATGTTTCAAGTTGGTACGAAAGCAAAGTCGTAGAAGGTAGCTTTATTATATAATATAGATCTAGTTTCACCTTCCACACGCTGACAATACTGCATTGGCGATACCTTGGCATTTCCCGAATGCACCCATACTAAACCAATACTAGCTGTGCCCCGTGGCTTCATCACCTACTGCATGCAAAAGTTTCAACTATCTACCTAATGACATAAAAGAGTGGCATGGCTTGACAGCTGTTGTTATAGATTTTGTTTTGATCATCCATCATCCTGTCCTGTCATCAGGCTAGGTGTTTGACCACAGCTCACCTGATGTTAAGTGACGGTGTAGTCGAAGATGGTAAACACCTAGCCTGGAATGAAACTGGCTCTCAAATGAGGCTGCCGGAACACACCGTTAGGTGCTTAGCGGCAGATTTTTCAACTCTCGTGTGGTAGCTAGCCAGCCGAGTACTACTAGAAAGTACGCTACCACCATGCTATGGTTTCCTCACGATGTTTTCCATCACCGGCAGCTCAAGCTCATTGTTTGGGTTTGAACCATCGGCATGCGAACCTACCGCGCTAACCACTGAGCTATCATCGCTACAAAGTTTGTTCTGTGTCTGAGTTTCCTATATTTATAACAAGTATGTATTTACTAAAAAAAACTATTGATGTATTCTATCAGTTATCTGTCGTCCATATTACATGCTCTGCTTAGTTTGGAGTCAGATGGCGCTGTGTTTATATACGATATTTATTTATTTACTACTGTTTGGCGGCAGAACATCTGGTACTGCGGTGGTATCTACCTAGACGACCTCCTGCTAAGGATATCTACCACCAAGTAACGTGTCATACGACTAACGGTAGCGCTCAGAAATAAATACCTTTCACGGTCACTCATCCGATCAATGACCAGATAGTCAACATAGGTTGATAGATAGGTTGCCTGGAAGAGATCGCTTTCAGCGATAAGGTCGCCAGTTGTTACACCTATATTTAAGTTTATTTCTTCTGTTTTCTGTATTTTAGTGTGTATAATAAAGAGTTATCAAACAGTCATAGTCCATTGGTCATCTGTGATATTGAGAACAAGTCCTAGGCGTTAACTTGACTTTTCAAGTAAATACAAAAAACAGAAAGATATAGTTATTAGTAAGGATTTTACCGCTCGGCCTTCCAGCCGACTCATGGCAAATAAAAAACACTTTAGCGTGCTATTATCATAAACATGGAAAAGCTAAGGCACTTTCAAGGACTTATCAAACTTTGCTTGTCAGGCGAAAACTATTTCGATTAAGATTTGTACACTTTAAGAATAATAAAAAAAGTCTTTCCACAGTCGTAGTCATATCTTTTTAGTTTGTTCCGCATTATCTATCTAAACTATTATAAAGAGGAGAAATTGAATAGGCTCTGAAACTACTGGACCGATTTCAAAAATTCTTTCACCGTTGGGAATCTACACTATCCTCGGGTGACATAGGCTACTTTTTATCCCTGTATTCCCACGGAAACGGGAACTATGCAGGTAAAACCGCAAGACGTCCGCTAGTACTATTATAAAGAGGAAAGATTTGATTGTTTGTATTGAATAGACTCCGAAACTACTGGACCGATTTCAAAAATTCTTTCGCCGTTGCGAAGATACACTATCCCCGGGAGACATAGGCTAGTTTTTATCCCTGTATTCCCACGGGTACGGGGACTAAGCGGGTGAAACCGCGAGGCGTCCGCTAGTACTATTATAAAGAGGAAAGATTTAATTATTTGTATTGAATAGACTCCGAAACTACTGGACCGATTTCAAAAATTCTTTCACCGTTGGGAAGCTACACTATCCCCGGGTGACATAGGCTACTTTTTATCCCTGTATTCCAACGGAACGGGAACTAAGCGGGTGAAACCGCGAGGCGTCCGCTAATCAGTTATAAGTATTATTTTTATATTGGTTATCGTAATGCTAAAAAAAAAACAAATAGCCTATAAAAAGTAGCCTAGTTTTGACTTGTAACATCGGTGTTATCAATAAAACATTTGTATTTGTATCTATTTGGAAAGCAGGCAGCATTTGGAAAATTACGTCGAGTCTTCTCGTCACCCATCCCACAAAGTCTCAAGACAAAAGTCTTTAACCAGTGCGTTCTATCAGTCATGACCTACGGAGCCGAAACGTGGACACTCACAGCGGGAATGGTCCACAAGTTCAAAGTCGCTCAGCGAGCTATGGAAAGAGCTATGCTCGGCATTTCTCTGAGGAATCGCATCCGAAACGAAGTAATTCGCCAGAGAACTAAAGTCATTGACATAGCTCAGCGTATTAGCAAGCTGAAGTGGCAATGGGCTGGACATATCTGTCGCAGAACCGATAACCGCTGGGGTATACGTGTTCTAGCGTGGAGACCGCGTATTGGCAAACGTAGTGTAGGACGCCCTGAGACTCGATGGAGTGACGATATACATTGGACAGCTGGCGGTGGATGGAAGCGAAAAGCCGAAAATCGGGCTGAGTGGCGTGTCTTGGGAGAGGCCTATGTCCAGCAGTGGACCACAAAAGGCTGATGATGATGATGATGTTGACGATTTGTATCTATGTATAATTCAGGGTGTAATCTATTTGCATTTCAAGTTTCGTGTAAAATCGTTTCAGAAGTGTCGATAAACTAATATGAAAGTAAATACTGACAAACAGACTTTCGCTTTCATCACATTGGTGTGCTCAACAGCAGATGCACCGGATGTGTAATACAAGTGAATTTCCAGGTTGGTTTTGTTACTTAATATGTATATTGTATACCTAATCGAAAATACAAGTTCATGCTAACTGTAAAGTTTTATGAAATTACAGTAAAATTGCATAAGCATTGATAACATCATGGAATTACGGCGCATAATATGTTGGCCAACAAAACTGACCGTTAGTAGTAAAAATATATTACTACGGTACTAAGGTATTAATTTTTCTTTTTTATTTGAAAGAAAAAAAAAGAAAATAATTGTATTTTGTAAAGGAACACAGCAAAGATAACGACAAACAGAGACAAACAGTTACAAAATAGGGGCTCACCTCACCATAATACTGGTCATACTAAGTGGTATGACCAGCGCTGGTCTTCCGGCGAGCCCTTGTCGGTCAAACAAAACAGATTACCAACAACAAATATAACAAAACGAAATAAAAAATTCAAACAAACAAACTACTCTGCAAATAACTCTTCTCAAAATATCAACATAAACATAACAAAACAAAAACAACAGGCTCACGTTTGACCACCATCACGCCAGTTACCAAAAGAGAAGATACGATCTAAGATGTAACACGCTTGTCTAGGGGAAACCGATTCCTGAAACTAGTGATACCATTATATAGCACTAGTTTCATGTATCATAGCTTCCTGGGACTTCTGATGAGCAATCAGGATTTTTTTAAGGTTATTACGGAAACCCTTAACGTTATTCTGGTTTCTGTTTCTGGTTTATAACTAGCTGGCCGTCCCGGCTTCGCACGGGTGGTTATTTTTTGATATTGTTACGTTTCGCCAACAGACTGGGATTCTTTCCCACCGATATAGGATCGTGTACTGCCGCCTTTACGTTCGTTAATAACGTTAAAACTATAAAAAATTAAAAATGTAACTAAGTTTATAATCCGATTTGGTTAAAGTTGAATTAATTGAACGTTGACACGAAACCTGACTAAAACGGTTTGAACTTATTGGTATTGTCAGTCATTATGTTGTAATGTAAGTCGTTTACTAATTTAAATTTGATATAAATATGTTTGTAAAGGAAGCAAGTTCAAGGAAGTACTTGAAAGCAGGTTGCAATGATAACTGAACAGGTCCACCTGCCAGTTGTAGTAACGGTAAAGAGACAATTCCTAACTCTGCAGAACGCCGACTTTTATTTCCTACGAATATTATAAATCCATATTTTTTATTCGCACAGCGAGGATGTAGAACTCTTTGCCGGAGTCTGTGTTTCCCGAAAAGTTTCATATTGACATGTCATAATTTTGACTCTTTTAAATATGAATGGATATTTAATCTGTAACTTTGTGCTACCAAAATAGTATTTGTATATTGGCAACAGTTAACCCTAATCTTTAACTGCATTTCAAATTACAATGACACCCGTTACGCCCTTCAGCCCTTCGGCGAAGGCTCCACGTAATCGTCCTCCTGATACGATCGCCGGTTCCGGCGTCCGGACTCCGGACGACCAGATAATTGCCGTGTAGAGCCATTTGTCGAGTTGTTGATGGCGGCGATAGTCCGCGAGGCGGAAAGTGCTTTCAGAATTACAGTTTTTGAAATGTTATGTTATATTTTTGTAGCGATGATAGCTGAGTGGTTAGTGCGGTGGATTCGCATGCCGCAGGGCGTGGGTTCAAACCCCAACAATGAGCTTGAGCTGACGGTGAAGGAAAACATCGTGAGGAAACCATAGCATGGTGGTAGAGTACTTTCTAGTACTCGGCTGGCTAGTAACCACCCTCAAGTTGAAAATCTATAGCCAAGCACCTAACGGAGTGTTCCGGCAGCCTCACTTGAGAGCCAGTTCCATTCCAGGCTAGGTGTGTTTACCATCTTCGACCACACCGTCACTTAACATAAGGTGAACTGTGGTCAAAAACCTAGCCAGTCGACCATAAAAAAAAATACGAAGAATCAGTTCAATCTCTAGATGAAACCAATTTCAAAATCATTAAAAAATCAGCCGTGCTATTTTGTTGTGTTTAATCGATTACATTTTGTGTTTTAGGATAACTTTTTTCTAACGTTTTCACGGTTAGTCTCATCGCAGTTGATCATATCCTTTAGGCTCACTAATATATCAAATAACCAAAAATATCTGCGAATCACCTAGAATTACATATTCAAATTGTCAAGTTAAAGAGGCTTGAATTAGTTACGATTTGAACTGATTTTTCCCCCAAGCCGTGCATAAACCAGCTCTCCCTGAGCCACTCAGTCGGTAAACATCAGAAGTGACAAGCCAAACATGTGGTTGCAGTATAATTGGCATATCAATGGCGTGGGCAAGTTGAACGACCGCCACTCAGCGTCGATAAATCAGCCTGAAGGGGAGGCCGGAAGCGCCAGGCTCGGCTGACGGCTCGCGAGCCCTAGTGGAAGTAGGTCGAGGGGCGCTTAGGAAGGTAAGATGCTAATCGAAGGCGGTTGGGGGCTATTAGTTGTGTCATCTTATAACAACTGGTTACCATGCCAAATTGAAAGAAAGAAAAAGAATACTTATATTTTGTACAAACAAACAAAGACAAACAGTTACAAAATAATTGAATTTAACTGTAAAAGAGACTGAGGTTTCATTTGCGTCAGATGAAGATCGATCTGAAGATCATCATCATCATCATTATCAACCCTTCGCTGTCCACTGCTGGACGTAGGCCTCTCTCAACGCACGCCACAGAGCTCGGTCGACAGATTTCTGCATCCATTGCTTTCCCGCCGCTTTACGCAGGTCGTCACACCACCTGGCCGCAGGGTGCCCTACACAAGAACTCTTCTACCCCATCGGTTATCGGTTCTTCGAGAAATGTGGCCCACTGCCACTTCAACTTACTGATTTTTTTGAGCTATGTCGGAAACTTTAGTTCTATGTCTGACTTCGATACGAATTTTGTCACGCAAAGTAACTCCGAGCACAGCTCTCTCCATAACTCGCTGAGCGACTTTGAGTTTGTGGTCCAGGTTCACTGAAGTTCGGTCCTATACATGTATTGCTGAAGAGTTGGATGTGAGTGACGCTGATTGGCAAGAGACAACGCAAGACTTTTAAAACAATAGCGTTCTTGTATGCCAAAATCCAAGACCTCAATTCGGGGCCATTGCGTCACCAGATTAATTAAGCTAAACGTTATGTGGTGAGTACAAAAATAACTGAAAGTAAACCAGCAGTTTGCACCGGTGGAACACATGAAGCACGCTCCTCAACTGTTCGTTGTGTCGTTTTACTTGTTCAGTGTATATTTACCTCGTCACAAGCAGAGCAGCGCGGTTTCATCGTCTCCGCGTGATGTCGTCCGCAGTAGAGGCGGCCGTCTTTCCAGAAGTAGACCAGGTCGACCAGCAGCTCGGAGCAGGTGGAGCAGACGAAGCAAGCCGGGTGCCAGCGCGCTGCGGGGCCCGCACGTCCTGCTGCCACGCACATGTCTCCCGCTGACATCAACTCTTCACACTGGGGACAAAATATCCTGGAGTTAGGGAACAAATAAAGACATTTTCAAGTGACGTAAGTCAATCAGGAAGATTCTGCTCGCAAAACTGGAAGAGGAAAAGACGAGACTCAAGAAGATGGGATAGTAGATATGTATGTATGTAAGCATCATACTTATGACTGACTAGTTGCGCCCCGCGGTGTTACCCGCTACATGTTTTCGGGATAGAAAAGTAGCCTATGTATTAATCCAGGGTCTCAGCTACCTCCGTACTAAATTTCATTCAAATTCGTTCAGTAGTTTTTACGTGAAAGAGTAACAAACATCCATCCATCCAAAAGTTTCACATTTAATATTAGTGGGATTAATTCTTTATTGTACACATAAAAAATTAAACAGTACAGATGAAAAAGATTAATTGTTCTAAGAACTTAATTGTTCGGTGTAAACTAGCGATCTTATCACTAAAAACGGGATTGCAAACATTCGAGTACATATTTTATCAATAACGATATAATTGTTGACATCTTCTCTCCTAAATTTGGAACTTATGTCAAAAATACTTTATGTCCTAAACGCCTGGCTCAGTCCGACCCCTAGCTGATTATATAGATATACTGTACCCATAATGATAATTATTTAAACGCTAAACCAACATTGCACACATGATCTGAGATGCAATCCCGCTTAGATCCAAATTTTCTCTACTCTAGTTTTTTATCGATAGTGAATTGTTTTGTATGTTTGAATAAAGAAAAAAATCCTCTGTAAAGTCGTGCTGGGAGTTTTGGCGGGGACGCGGACAGAGTCGTGTCGCCCCGTTGTATTTTTTTCCAAAACTAGTATTTTGTCGAGTGTTTATTCATAAAAATGGTGGCGTTTTATTCATAAAATGCCGAATCTTAAGCGTAAGTGTGGGAAAATGATATAATGTCGTGAAATATGACTTTTTGTGTTGCTTCCAAAACTCCATCGACCACCACTTTACTGAAGCATGACTGGACTTGACTGTACTGGACTAAGACTGGACTTTGACTATAACTTTAGGTACGAGGACACTTATTTAACTTAAAAATATATAAATACTTGACAATGGCAAACGCTAAAACGCGACGCCAAAAATAAAGAAAAAAAAGTCGTGCTGTCGTATTGATTCACGAATCCTTCAATCAGTGAACACCTGACACCTAAACATGGCATGACAATACAGCTCATTACCAGCCGCATTTCGCATGCGGCTCTCGTTCGGCCCATTCATAAAACTTGTGCTAATCACTGCAACACTTCGGCTGTAGATACAGTGACAGTAACATGGTGCATTGACTCTTACATCAATATTCTACGAGAACAAATCCTCGACCTTCACGGCAAGGACGATGATTGTTCCTGCTAAGGAGACCCCAGGAACTCTATTGTAGAGTTTGGTTTTAACAATTCTGTTCTGTGACTGGGTGTTCTGTTTGTATTTACATAAAAAAGTTATTAAGTAAGCTTATTTTTTTTATGGTTCACAGGCTAGGTGTTTGACCATAGCTCACTTGATGGTCGAAGATGGTAGAGCACACCGAACCTGGAATGGACCTGGCGGCATATTTTCTACTTGAGGGTGGTAGCTAGCCAGCCGAACACTAGAAAGTACCCTACCACCATGCTATGGTTTCCTCACGACGTGTTCCTTCACCGGCAGCTCAAGCTCATTGTTGGGGTTTGAACCCACGCCCTTCGGCATACGAACCGACCGCGCTAACCACTGAGGTATCATCGCTACAGCTATTTGGTTCCCATACTACAAGCTTTGCTTAGTTTGGGGTCAGATGGCGCTGTGTGAAATGTCCTATGATATTTATTTTGTTTATTTTATCGAGAGTTTTGGGTAGAACTGTTTTCATGCCTTATAATTTCAAAAACATATTTACAGGCTAGGCGTTTGACGAAAGTGTGACGGTGTGGTCGAAAATGGTAAGCACTCCTAGTCTCAAATAAAACTGGCTCTGAGACTGACGGAACACACTGTTAAGTGAATGACGACAGATTTTTAACTTGGTAGCTAGCCAGCCGAATACTAGTACCCCACCACCATGCTATGATTTCCTCACGATATTTTCCTTCACCGGCAGCGCGAGTTCATTCGGTGTGTGTAAGCCGACCGCGCTAACCACTGAGCAATCATCGCTATAAAATGTTAATGGTTTAATGATGAATTTGGCTTGTATCTATGGTGTTTTCAAAAGTATGAGTATTTGTACCCTCATCATCATCATCATCATCATTTCAGCCGTAGGACGTCCACTGCTGGACATAGGCCTCCCCCATTGACTTCCATAAAGACCGGTTGGAAGCGGCCCGCATCCAGCGCGTTCCTGCGGTCTTTACTACCCTATTTATTTGTACCCTACTTTGATAGAACTTGCTAAGATTTTCATCTCATTTCGTCACATTACCGATCTGACGTAACTAGAGAACTAGATCGTCTGCCAATTTTAGCACATCTACATGTTAATCATCGTTATTCGTGCTAGTGATGCGTCCGAGGGATCGTGGGAGGGCATTTGTTATTCACCATCGACTACAAGAAGTCTGAGTAAAGATATTTATGTGTAATACTCCATCCGGATGCGTTTTCAAGGAAGTGATTGAATGACACTGATATGATACATCTATTTTTTTTTAATAATAATAGATAAGCTTCAGAATTCAGATCACTGACGTGACTCAAAAAACTGGCATGCCAAAGTGAGACTGGGCTAGAGCGGACGCCTCGCAGTTTCACCCGCGTAGTTCCCGTTCCCGGAGGAATTTTATGACATTGACGAGTATTTCAAACTTAAAGATTATTGAATTACTAGTAAGTAATTATGATTTTTTTGTCATGTCATTTTAATATATTGACAATATTGTTTTGGTATTGACATATTTTTATATTGACAGTATTTTTATATTGACAATATTTTTTTATATTGACATGTTTGCATATTGACATACCTTATTTTGACATGTAATCAGTGTTTTAAACCCCATTCAATGACATAATGACATGTTTAAATTTTTGAAGTGGCTTGTAACATTGGTGTTATCAATAAAGTATTTGTATTTGAATATAAAAAGTAGCCTATGTCACCCGGGGATACTGTAGTAGTTTCGGAGCGTATTCAGTACAAACAAACAAACAAATCTTTCCTCTTTATAACAGTATAGGTATAGTGTTTTTTTTTTAAATAAATTATAGGCATGCGTTTGATCGCCATCCCGCCTGATGTTAAGCGAAGATGCGGTCTACGATTGAGCACGCTTGCCTAGAAGAAACGTATTTACTCTAGATTTGAAGACGCCTATATTGTACCTGACAGGAAACACAGGCTTCGGCAGAGAGTTCCACAATCTCGCTGTGCGAATGAAAAATGTTTTTTTTTTTAATGGTTGACAGGCTAGGGGTTTGACCACAGCTCACCTGATTTTAAGTGAAGGTGTGGTCGAAGATGGTAAAGCACACCTAGCCTGGAATGGAACTGGCTCTCAAGCGAGGCTGCCGGAACACATTGTTGGATGCTTGGCGACAGATTTTCAACTTGAGGTTGTTAGCTAACCAGTCGAGTACTATATAGTAGCCTACCACCATACTATGGTTTCTTCACGATGTTTTCCTTCACCGGCAGCTAAAGCTCATTGTTGGGGGTTGAACCCACGCCCTTCAGCATGCGAACCGACCGCGCTTACCACTGAGCTATCATCGCTACTGGATCGACATCGACTACATCGCTATTATGTGGAATCAAAACGCTTTGTGCGTGGAGAACATCTACCATAGACTACTTTTTATTCCGAAAAAATGTAGCGGGTAACACCACGGGGCGCAGCTAGTAGCCCATAAGAAGTAGTTACTATAGGTTCTGTACACAGACCAGTTCTCTCGACACAGGTATGTGTTAGGCGCTGGTAGGTGCAGGAGTCATGTCTGAAGAATTTGTTTGAGCGTTTGTTTTAGAAGCAAACTGATTCATGCATTCCGAGCGCTGCTTACAAGGAGATCCGAGTACCAGCTGTGCACACGCGCACACGTCAGAAGAATCCACCGTAGCTTTAAGTACATGTAAGTCTGTAAGAAGCTGTTGACCATAACCAACGGCGGCTTTAGCTGCTGCGAGGCCCGGGGCGACAGATCATTGTGAGGCCATTTTTCTTTGAGTCAGTTTTATTAAAAAATTAGTTCGAGTGCTCGAGTGGCCGTAACATGCTTGCACTAATAATGAAACCGTGCGTTCAGGGGGGAGTTTTGTTAAGTGCGAGGCGCGAGATACACGTACATATATGGTAAAGACTTTTTTCTACGAGGACGCGAGGCCCCTGCAAAAGCGAGGCCCCGGGCGGTTGCCCTGCTTGCTACCCCCTAAGGCCGCCACTGACCATACCGATAAAAGTCCAAGTTTAGTCATTGAATCAGCCTTGTTTTTATAAACTGTTCACTGTTCAGTTGCTAGGGTGTCCACCATGCTGGCCAAGTGTTGCCGCTATAACAACAAATACTAAAAAACAGAATAAAATAAATATTTAAGAAGACTCCCGTACAACAAACGTGATTTTTTTGCCGTTTTTATAGATGGTACGGAACCATTCGTGCAGGAGTCCGACTCGCACTTGGCCGGTTTTTTTCTTTTACAGATCATAACCATTAAGAAAAACCACTGAATCTGTGTTGTACCCTAACACGTAGTTTTATGCCTTCAAATATCAGAGGCGCCGTGTGTCGTCAATAAACCCTTCCCAGAAGGTAGATATATGTATATACCTATATAAGGGAGTACGTGCCTCTCCGGGGCGAAGCCGTGACGTTTGGCGAATCGAGGAATGGACATAAAAACTATTTGTGAACGTACAATTGTTACACATTTGGAATCTACTAATGGAGGTTGATTTGTTTTTTTAGGATTCCGTACCCAAAGGGTAAAAACGGGACCCTATTCCTGAGACTTCGCTGTCCGTCCGTCCGTCCGTCTGTCACCAGGCTGTATCTCAAGAACGGTGATAGCTAGACAGTTGACATTTTCACAGATGATGTATTTCTATTACCGCTATAACAACAAATACTAAAAATAAAATAAAATAAAAATTTAAGGGGGGCTCCCATACAACAAACTTTATTTTTTTACCGTTTCTTGCTCGATACTAATATCGGTGACAGGTAGACGCTTTAACTATTCACAGAATATTTAGTTTTATGTTCTCTTTAAATATAATTTGTTAAAATAAAATAAAATAAATAATTAAGAGGGCTCCCATACAATAAAAGAGGTTTTCGCCATTTCGGAATCCTTCGTGCTTCGTCCCACTCGCACTTGGCCGATTTTTTTATGGTTGACAGGCTAGGTGTTTGACCACAGCTCACCTAATGTTAAGTGAAGCTGTGGTGGAAGATGATAAAGCACACCTAGCCTGAAATGGAACTGGCTCTCAAGTGAAGCTGGTGGAACACACCGTTAGGTGCTTGGCAGCAGATTTTCAATGGTCATGACCAGGCGTTATCTCTTTTTTTTTGGATTCCTGTTTTCTCCACTGAAACCCTCAAGTTGAAAATCTGGCGCTAAGCATCTAACGGTGTGTTCCGGCAGCCTCACTTGAGAGCCAGTTCCATTCCAGGTTATGTGTGCTTTACCATCTTCGACCACACCTTTTTTTTTTTTTCCTCCCAGGGAATCTTCGACCACGTCTTCATTTAACATCAGGTGAGCTGTGGTCAAACACCTAGCCTGTCAACCATAAAACAACAACCAACCAACTTTTTTAAATATGTATCAACTATATTAGTAGCTGCTTCGTTGGTATGACTATTAAATAAATAAATAAATAAATAAATAAAAAAAAGAAAAGACCAAGAAATCACTCTTTACTAGATCTTACATGGGCTAATTATGTAAATACATTATTCTATAATAAGATTAGTGTCACACTCGTAATGCGTGACTCGATTATGCTTTGCTTTAAGTAAACGTAGATATTAATAGAATCGAACTTTAAGCCGCTAAAAATAACTAGAATTCTTGTTAGTCAAGGCTGCGATTAATTTTATGCTAATCGCATGTAGAAATTGATAGGCGCTCATTAGAAGTATAGCCTTTAAATACACTGATTTATGTAAATAATACCTACTTAATATTCGACAAAACAATCAAACAATTTAATCCGATGAAATGTTAAATAACTACTCGATCAAAATTTACTTTATCTCTATTATATGTACCTATAGGTAGATTTGCAGCTCGCCCCGGCTTCGCACGGGAAAATAAAACTTGGTCAACAATATAAATTTATCGATTCAGTAGTTTCGGAGCCTATTCAATACAAACAAACAAAAAAAGAAATCTTTATAAGATGTAAATGACAACTGTAATAGTTAGATTTTTTTTTCTTTTGTTTTGGCGTCGCGTTTTGAGCATTTGCCAGTGTCAAGTATTTATATTATATTTTCAAATTACATAACTTAAATAAATGTCTTCGAAGTTAAAGTTATAGTCAAAGTCCAGTCTTGGTTAAGTACAGTCCGTGTCAGTCAAGTCCAGTCATGCTTTAGTAAAGTAGTGGTGACTTTACTACAAAGCTTCGATGGAGTTTTGGAAGCAACACGAAATGTCATGTTTTACCACATTATATCATTTTCCCACATTCGCGCTTGTAATTCGGCACTTTATGAATAAAACACAACCATTTTTATGCATAAACACTCGACAAAACACTAGTTTTGGAAAAATATACAACGGGGCGACACGAACACAGAAAGAGTCCGTGTTCCCGCCAAAACTCTAAATAGTTACTTGATATTGCGGACTTATTTGTAAATGTCAATTTGCTCTATAAAACGTCACTTTATTCTATTGTCAATAGATTTCGCTGCGCATGCTAAGTAAGGATTTTAAAAAAAAATTCACAGCTTGGGTTACATTATTGAATTTTCCATACGGATCCCTAATTGTTTTTTAAATATAATATAGCCTATATCGTACGTTTAGCCTACGTTTTTTTACTTTATTGTATTGGGTAGGTACCTACCACCGCAGTACCAGATATTCTGCCACTAAGCAGTAGTGTGTTCCGGTTTGAAAGGTACTGGAGCTAGCGAAATTACTGGGCTGTTGAGACTAACCATCGAAAGTCTCAAAGTATGAGCGCCAAAGCAGTGATGCCCTGGACTTTGTTTTGTTTCTCAAAGTTCTGTGTATCGCTGCAATGATCATGGACAGGCGTTATCTCTTACCATCAAGAGGGCGTCTCGTTCGTCGACATAAATATGGTAGTAGGTATAATATAATTGATACGTTTGTAATGACTAACGCTATGACTTTCACTGACATTGTACGTGATAGACGGACAGACATCAGCTGGCCGGAACCGGAGATGACGTCACGGGATTACTTCGAGTAGGCTGTGACGGTGTCTTCGAAGACAGCAATAGAACAAATGAAAAAAAGACAGAATATAATATCACATACGTATTATAAAACAAAGTCATCAGCCACGTTTGTCTGTCTGTCTGTTCGCGATAAACTTAAACCTACTGAACGGATTATCATGCGAGTTTCACCAATAGATAGAGTAATTTATGAGGAAGGTATATACTCAGAGAAGCGAGCGGGTAAACAGCTAGTTATAACATAAACAAACTTAAAAAAGATATAAAAAAAAACAAAACATCGACTAATTTGTGGTAGACCAACGGCGGCCTTCTAGTCTAGAACGATTTCTTCCAGAAACAATAGATTATGCTAAAAATCTACTTTGCTGTTTTATTCAAAAATCATTCATAAATTTGATTTATTGTTTTATTCAGGCAATTGTGACCAAATAAAGACCAAAATAAACGCTAGTAGCTGTGATTTCACTGTAAAATTATGCTCCATTTGTCCATAAATGGCAAAAATTGATTTGTATGGAAATCGTACCACCTTAAATGGATTATGATAAAAGTAAGACCGGTAGAGCTGTTTAAAAATTCTATACAAATTCCACTGGGATTTAAAATGGTACAAATGTTGGGGTAGACGAACCTATGTTTATTGCTTTAAAATTAGATAGATAGATAGATAGATAGATATAACTCTTTATTGTGCACATCATATATAGTAAAGAGTACAGAGAACAAAAAACCTTATTAACTAGTGCCACAAGTGGCGGCCTTATCGCTAACAGCGATCTCTTCCAGGCAACCAAGAAAAGAAAAATACGATAGAAAGCTTAAGAAACAGACGGGAGATGTAACACTAATAAGAAATAAAAATTAAACATAATATAGTAAGTATATAAAAAATAATCATTTAATTAAAACGAAATATTTACATATATAAATATGTATACACTCATAATACATATATAGTATACAATATATATAGGCTATATTGATAAAATAATTAACGAGATTACGTTTAAATTAGATAATAATTATGTAGGCAATAACAAGTCTGATGACGTCTAATAACATGGAGATGCGAGGAAATCTAGATCAAAACACATTATCATTGATTTTTGATTTAATTTCTATAGATTTAACAGCATTATACTTTGGCGCTAATTATTCTGAGACATTAGATGGTTAGTATCAACAACCGTGTAGTTTCGGTAGCTACGGTACCCTTTAAACTGAAATACATCTATATACCTAGAACAGAAGAGATGAAAATAAATGTTGTATCACTAGAGCAAAAACAGCGTTAATGAGCAATAATGTAGTGTGCATGGGCCCTCGTATTTACAATAAGATACGAGACTTGAGACCGAATTTGTTTAATAGTACCCTGAAGAAAATTCTGGTTCAGGAATGTTATTATAAAATCAATGATTATCTGTAACTTTGACATATTTGCTTGACATTGTTTTTTTATTATTCTTGACATCTATTATTGTATATTGATTATTATTATTTTTTGACATTATTTCGATTGACTTGTACATGTTATTATCTAATTTGAATTTATTATTTCATGACATGTCATCGCTCATGTTTGGACGCGTAAAGGGCAAAACACGATCACAGGACATAATTAAATCTATCCATGTATTTCAATTTATATTACTCGTGTTTTAGCAAATAAATTATATTTATCTAGACGACCACCAAGTAAGAAGAAAGAATTAAATCAGAATTATGCCCACGAAACTGATACATTGTGTAAGTAATTGTAATTCAAGACTCATTTCCGAAATTAAATCTTCTAATTTATCGTATTTTTCCCCGGGAATAGACTAAAGAATCGAAGAAGACCCATTCCTACAAAATTAAATTGGCCAGCGTCCAATAGGCTGTTGAAATATGGGAACTATCAGACGCCGTATCAGCGAGTTGTCTGAAAGAAACAAAATACATTTTTGTTTTATTTTGGAAAATGTTCAGTTTATATATCAGAAATTAATACTTATTTTATCTGAAGCACAATAAGGTTTACTTATTTCGTCTGGAGGATAGTAATAAAATAGACGATTCGATTAGACTCTATGTTCATTTTTTTTTTAATGTAAAAAGTATTGAGACGAACGAGACGCTCTCCTGATGGTAAGACATAACGCCTGTCCATGACCGTTGCAGCGATACACAGAACTTTGAAAAACAAAACAAAGTCTAGGGCATCACTGCTTTGGCGCTCATACTTTGGAGACTTTCGATGGCTAGCCTCAACAGCCCAGTAATTTCGCTAGCTGCAGCACCCTTCAAACCGGAGCACAGTATTGTTTACACACTACTGCTTGGCGGCAGAATATCTGGTACTGCGGTGGTACCTACCTAGACGACCTCCTGCTAAGGAGATCTACCACCAAGACCTTTGTTGACCTTTACCAACAGACGAGTTGGTGTGTAAATGCGGACTAGTTTAAATTATAATATTTTATGACGGCCAGATAACCAGCTTTAGCAAAATACCTTTATATATTTTTTAATTTTATTCTACTTCGATTCGCGTCCGACCACACAGTGCGGTCTAAAATGGAGCACGCTTACTTAGAAGAAATATATTTACTCTAGATTCTATTCTTCTATGTATAATACAATAAAAAAAAACTTAAAACTTGTGTAACGACTGGCGGCTTCATCACTAAAGCCAGGTGTTTATCCACAACTTACCTGATGTCAGATTATTGAATTACTAGTAAGTAATTATGAATGTTTTTGTCATGTCATATTGTTATATTGACAATATTTTTTTGGTATTGACATATTTTTATATTGACACATTTTATAGTGACGATATATTTTTTGTATTGCCATGTATAATTATGTTGACATACCTTATTTTGTCATTTTTGTGTTGACATGTAATCAGTGTTTTAAAACTCATTTAATGGCATATCTAAAAATTTTGAAGTAAATAAATAAAAATAAATATCGTAGGACTATACACCCAGCGCCATCTGGCCCCAAACTAAGCAGAGCTTGTGTGATGGAAGTCAGATAACTGATAGAATACACAAATACTTTTTTTTGTAAATACATACTTATAATACATACGGAACACCCAGACACAGAACAAACATTTTGTTTATTCACAAAATGTTTGCCCTGAGTGGGAATCGAACCCACATCCTACAGCTCTGAAGGCAGATATACTACCAATGAGCCAACAGGGCTGTCCAGCGAGCCAAAGTGACTTGTAATATTGGTGTTATCAATAAAATATTTGTATTTCATTTAATTGTATTTGTTAAATAACAGTGTGGTCGAAGATGGTAAAGCATACCAAATCTGGAATGGTACGAGGATGAATCAAAGCTGAACTGGACCACACATATATCACTAAAAACGAGCCGATTTAACATCTCAATCATCATCACAGAGTCATTTCAACCAAATAGTCCTTCAGGAACAAATCACCGCTAATTTGTCGAAAATCACGGGCGGCGTCGCCGCTCAAACAAACTTGCCACGCCTTGAGGTTTCACAAACGATTACTTGAAAAGACACCGACGAACCGTCGAGACAATCAAAACACTGCCAATCAAAGACAACTTTTATCTTTTACAAGTTAAGGTTAAATAGCAAAAACTGGACGGCACTGTAATGAGAAGGCGCGACCTTACTGATTAGAGAACAATCCTTGCGTAAATATTGTCAGGTGGTGAAGGACCACCCGGATTGTATTTGATTTGCCGCCAAATTAAATATACATTATAGATTTTTTGAGAAAGGCCTTGTTAGAAAGATAAACGCGGTTCACGAACTTCAAAAGTCTTTTCTAAGCTAATTACAGCTGACTTCAAACGGTGAACTATCAACCACATATGATTTCCCAAATGTATTCTGCTATTTTCTCCCTGGATAATGCTTTAACCTTATAATTTCTTTTTCATCCCCCCATCTCGGAAAGAGTATTTTTGCTGTTCGATATCTGAGTGCAAAGTTTGTGATTGCAAAACATCATTAACCTATTTACTTCTATCTCCATGGTGCCGAATTTATCATACAACTTTTTTTAATATGTTAAAAACTCAGACTCGGAACCTTCTTGGTGTACGTTTTTTTTTAATTTACTTTGCGCGCGCAATTTACTTTCACGTCATATACAAAAATAAATGTGTCTTGTGATTGTAAAAGATTTTTTGCATTTAGTCATTTCCTCGTTGAGGTCGGTGGAGTGGTGAAGTGAACTTGGTTCTGAAGCACGCGGTGGAAGGTGTAAGGCGGGTACGGTACAAATACCTATTTTTCAAATTCCGCTGGAGCCGCGTTTACCAAACTCATATTCGAATAAAAAAAGTTGAAAAGCAAGAGCAGCGAGTTTCCCACAGACGGTGCGCCGCACGTCACGCGCACTTGTCGTCCCGAGTGTTGAGATGTTTTTCCGTATGTTTTTGTGAAGAGCGTCTTGCACTTTTTGTAGGAATACCTGCGAGGACCCCTGGACAGCTATTAAAACGCCGCGGCGCGCCTGACATTCTTTACGGGTTACTGAGCATAGAATAATCTCTGTTTGTAAAATATGGTTTTTGGCGGGAACGCGGAAAGAGTCGTGTCGCCCCGTTGTATTTTTTTTTCCAAAACTGTTGTTTTTTCGTGTGTTTATGGTGTTTTTATTCACAAAGTGCCGAATTACAAGCGCAAGTGTGGGTAAATTATATAATGTGCTGAATCATGATTTCTCGTGTTACTTCCAAAACTCCATCGAAGCTTATAGTGAAGTCGCCTCTACTTTACTAAAGCATGACTTGACTTGACATGACACGGACTGGACTTGACCAAGACTGGACTTCGACTATAACTATAGCTACAAGGCAACTACAAGGTTTACTTGGTGGTAGATCTCCTTAGCAGGAGGTCGTCTAGGTAGGTACCACCGCAGTTCCAGATGTTCTGCCGCCAAGCAGTAGTGTGTAAACATTACTGTGTTCCGGTTTGAAGGGTACTGCAGCTAGCGAAATTACTGGGCTGTTGAGACTAACCATAGAAAGTCTCAAAGTAATACGCGCCAAAGCAGTGATGCCCTGGACTCTGTTTTGCTGCTCAAAGTTCTGTGTATCGCTGCAATGGTCATGGACAGGCGTTATCTCTTACCATCAGGAGAGCGTGTCGTTCGTCTCATTATTTTATTTACATTAAAAAAAACTTACACTACTTATGAAATTTAAAAATATAAAACACTTTTAACACTGGCAAATGCTCAAAATGCGACGCCAAAACCAAAGAAGAAGAAAATATTGTACCATAACTTTTTCCGCGTTGACTTTAGAATTGATGGCGGTGAAACGCAAGCCTACTATTTTAAATAATTATATACGTATCATGTTATATCCATATGACGTAATTTTCTAATGTAAGTCAATGACATTTTTATTTATAGATACATTATGTTAAGTATAAGTAGATGTAACTTTTTATATATTAATAATAATAATATTTATTCCAATTTATCGACGTCAAGACGTACTTGTGTACCGCCATGATCATGCAAATTTTATTTTTATGACTTTAATTTTGTGTTTAGACCGGTGTATATAAAAATATGTGACATTTTATAAAATTTGTTATTTAGATTCTAATTCGAAATTACAGAACTGACATTTACTCGCTAATGACAACATTACTCAAGTTGTATTTTCAAGGTATATTGTCATCGTCGATCTTTAAAACATAATAGATTTTCAGAAAAGCCTTGATTACTCTTGCTATTGACTCTTTATATACCCCTATTGACCCTTGATATACCCCTATTGACCCTTGATATACCCCTATTTGACCCTTGATATACCCCTATTGACCCTTGATATACCCCTATTTGACCCTTGATATACCCCTATTGATCCTGAGTCGGAATCCGAGTATACTGCTAATATGTACAATGAACTTTTGCTCAGCACAAAAATGAAACAGATATTTTCACAAATCATCTATTTCTATATATATATTTTTTTCTTTATAAACAATTACTATTCATACTTTTTTCTGAGGAAATTCCAGGTCATGCTTGAATATGTATTTGTATGTATTGGTATCTTCTCAGACTGATTGCTCTGTTGCAATTTTTTATTTATTGTATTGTACAGCTGGTATAAACTTAAATAATCAAGGTAACTGCTTAACATGCTGTTATTTTAGAAACTAAAAATTACAATATATATATATATATATATAATTATATATATACAAAATTACATTAAAAGTCATAACCATTAAATAAATAAAATAGATAGCGATAAAGATAGCATTTTTGACATGACTTGTAACTTTAGTGTTATTTTAAAATGTTTATATAAATAAATTATTGTTAAAGATTTTTAAGTATTGAAAAAAATTACTAGTATGTTTTTGTTTAATATTAGATTTATGTTTTATATGTAGCATGTCCGGTTTAGTGTGCCTTAAAAATAAAATGGATTTATGTACTTATGTATCAGATTGTTGAGGGACTAAATCTTTGTAAGCTCTCCTTATAACGTGTCTTCCAAATAAAATTTTCTTCTAAATGTCGAGCGTGTCATGGTAACCCAGCGTGGAAGCATTTCATTTACAACAAAAACATTTTTGCTGTCCCGAAATACTTTGTTATTGATAGTGTTTACCAAACTTCTATACTTGGACGGCGTCATGCAATAAGCATGGAGATGTGAGCATATTTACTCCATACTTTTTAACACCTGAACAGATTTTGATGTACGGGGTTAGAATTCTTACGTCTTCTCGATTGACACTGGCTATTTTTTTTGAAAAATTTTATTTGTGTGTATAAAAATTTTGTTTCGTGTTTTAAATTTTCTTAAAGAATTAATTGAATATAAGTTTTTTTTTAATTTCTTCACACTTTCATCTGAATAATATTACGTACAATTCGAGGACATAATTCCAAAGCATTTTCTATCAGTTATCCACACGGTAGTAGAGATGGGGTTGTAGGCGTATATTTAATATACACAAAACGATAGAAACATTTTTTTTATGGTTGATAGGCTAGGTATTTGACCACAGCTCACCTGATGTTAAGTGAAGGTGTGGTCGAAGATGGTAAAGCACACCTAGCCTGGAATGGAACTGGCTCTCAAGTGAGGCTGCCGGAACACACCGTTAGATGCTTGGCGGCAGATTTTCAAGTTGAGGGTGGTAGCTAGCCAACCGAGTACTAGAAAGTACCCTACCACCATGCTATAGTTTCCTCACGATGTGTTTCTTCACCGGCTACTCAAGCTCATTGTTGGGGGTCAAACCCACGACCTCCGGCATGCGAATCGACCGCACTAGCCACTGAACTATCATCGCTACATATTACACGATCAATGTAGTAAACGGTCTACAGTCTATATATGGTATAAGAACCAAGATCCATAGTTTGCCCATTGTCCTTTTGATTGAAAACGCTACTATAACACGAAAATTGTTTTTGTGTTTTAAAAAAATCGTGCCTATCAATCGTAGAAAAATAAAGCTTTAAGCTTTAGATTGCGCCCTGTTGTCTAGTCCCGTCCGTCATGTTTGCCGGGTCCTCGTGTGGGAGAGGCCTCCGCCAGCCGACGGCTCTCGAGACTGTTTGCTTTTCGCCTGTGGACTCTGCTCGCTGCGAGGCTTTAGTCTACTCTGTGTACAATCCATATTTATGTAACGTATGCTCTCTCCGAAGAGTGTCTGTCAATTTTTTTTTTGTTAATTTGCCCCATCGGGCAGGCTAAAGCTGTAAAGCCATACTGCCTTGTCTTAAGTGTTATTTCTGCTGCCTCTTAGCTATAGTTATGGTCAAAGTCCAGTCTTAGTCAAATCCAGTCCGTGTCAGTCAAGTCCAGTCATGCTTTAGTAAAGTAGCGGCGACTTTACTATAAAGCTTCGATGGAGTTTTGGAAGCAACACGAAAAGTCACGTTTCACCACATTATATCATTTTCCCACACTCGCGCTTGTAATTCGGCACTTTATGAATAAAACACCACCATTTTTATGCATAAACACTCGACATCCCGCCAAAACTCTCGAGTGTCTGTCAAAAGCGGTCACTGCTTCGCAAAGATTTCCATTTTGTAAAGCTAGCAAGAAGCAAAGCGCCAGATAGCTTCAGAAAAGGCCTCAAGCAATCTAGCGACCTTTTGCATCTGCCATAACCGATTCAGTTACTCAGTTCACTTGCACGCTTATAGCATCGGTGCAGTCGTCAAAACGGGTTTATGACACTACGATTGAATTTTTGTAGCGATGATAGCTCAGTGGTTAACGCGGTCGGTTCGCATGCCGAAGGGCGTGGGTTCAAACCCCAACAATGAGCTTGAGCTGCTGGTGAAGGAAAACATCGTGAGGAAACCATAGCATGGTGGTAGGGTACTTTCTAGTACTCGGCTGGCTAGCTACCACCCTCAAGTTGAAAATCTGTCGGCAAGCATCCAACGGTATATTCCGGAAGCCTCACTTGAGAGCCAGTTCCATTCCAGGCTAGGTATGCTTTACCATCTTCGATCACACCTTCACTTAAAATCAGGCGAGCTGTGTTCAAACACCTAGCCAGTCAACCACAAAAAAAAAGAATTTTGATCGCAAATCCTAAAGTCGCAAGATTACTTGAGCCCTTGCTGTCGCTATCCGGCGAATTACTTCGCTTTGATTCTTATTACCTTCAGACTAAAAGAAATTAGCTAAGCGTCGGCATACCAGCAAGCTTAAGTGTCAGAGGGCCGGTAATATTTGTCTTGAAAATTATAACCGTTGTGGTAACCGTGACGTTTGAAACTCAGCAGATGACAATGTATAATTGGAAGCGAACTAATGAGACGAACGAAACGTTCTCCTTGTTCATGGCCACTGTAGCAGACCAGCACTTTTAGTTAACAAAACAAAGCATTACTACTTTGGCACTCATTACTTTGGGACATTCGATAATCAATTAGTCTCAATAGTACTGTTTCAAACCATAAAACAGTAATGTTTCTACATTACTGCTTGGTGGTATCTTATAGTGTGGTGGTACCTAGACGACTTCGGGCTAAATAATTCTACAATCATTACAATGTTGATGATGAAAGTAATAAAATTGTGTTAAAAAATGAATTGGCAAGTCCTGATTGACAAGCAGGTCATCTAAGTTGTGTCGATGTGGGTACAGATATTTATTTATTTATTTAATTCTTTATTGCACACTTTAAAGAAAAACATGTACAAAGGGAAGACTTAATGCTAAAGCATTTTTTGCCAGCCACCCCCTCAACATGGTTGTAGGCGCGCATCAAAACAAACATAAAATGTATATATATATATATATATATATATATATATATATATATAACTACATTAAAAACCAAATGAATATGATATACTACTTAATATAAGTAAATAATAAACAACTATAAAATATACAAAAACCTTAAGATATAAATAAATACGTACTTACATCCTTGTCAAATGAAGAATCAATAAAAAATAAATATAAAAATTTGATAGAGATATGATAGAGGCTAAAACAATACGTATGACAATCCCAGACCCACATAACCGACAATATTCCAGTAATTCTCTAAAAAAACATCGGAACATTGTAAACGGCTCTAAAGCTACATTCGACACAGAATGGATTGCTCTCCTATCGCATCTCGACAACTTTATACGGACCGTCCACTTTTTGTTCCTTTTTCTCTAAAACAATGCGTCGGTAAACGGTAATTAAAAGTGGAGGCTCCATCACCTTTTTCTGACCTTTTTTCTGTTTGGTCTTTTCTTTTATTAAGTTTGTTTTTTGTGGGGAAGGTATCTAATCCAATCGGCTCTCGGGCGGCTGACTAATTGATTGCTCTCTGTTTATTTTTGTCTTATCTTTCGAATAAAATGTGTGGAAATCGGACAACAGAGTGTTTTGACAAAATTGGTGAAGATAAATTTGGCTTGGTGTTCGGACCACATCCTTGGATGTGATTAGATATCTCAGAATGTATGTAAAGATAAATAGATTTGCTCGTTTATGTTTTAGGAGAATAAGGTATTTAACTATGCAAAATGTCAACTAAAATTTCACTCCAGATTTTAATTATTTTTGTGCATGATTTTCTTTTATTACACGACTAAATAATTTCCATAACAGCAGGATTTCAGTACAAAGATATCTACGAAAGATAGTAGTAGCGTTGCGGATTCATAAAAGAGGAATGTATCATTCCTTTTTTATGTAATATATTTAAGTTACATTATAAACAAGCTAGAAAAAATAAGACTTGTAAATGAATTCCAAAATTAAACATTATCAAGATAATTACAATTCCGATTTGAATATTTTAATTATTCATTACTCGACAAAAATAATTTCGAATCAGTTTTATATTTTGAGCAAGCATATGTGTTTAATACCTACTCATTCTTACAATCCAATTAAACAGATACATAAATATTACAAGCCTTTTAAAACGCCTAATCAATAATCTATAATATCTCGGCTATCTCAGTAGGCGTGCCGAAACCGAAGCCCTCTAAATTATCTGCCTTCTTGTTATTTACCTTTTTCGATTTTAAAACACTCTTCGTGTTCGGAATTTTTAATTTAGACTCGATTACTTGAAACATCCTTGGCATGTACCACGACCTTGGGGAAGGTATTTTAATTATTTCGAAATTTAATTATTATTTAGAAGTAATTTTTATTTACTTCTACTTTCTAAGTCGTGGTTTGACGAATAATTTTCGTTCAGAACAAAAGAAGAAAACGTGTATTTTGCACACAACAGCAAAACACTACAAATAAAAAGATAGAAGATAGATATTGGAGAATATGATAAGAAATACAATTGGAATACATTAAGTAAGCTCGTATAAGCTAATAGGCCAACCCTAGTGAGTAATATGCCGCTGGAAGGCCTCCGATATGGCTTGAAGTTTGTTAATAGATATGTGAAACAGACAACAAGAACCCACAATTTAACGAGTCATCCGACTACACAGTAGCGCTCAGAAAGAAATGCCACTAACGACAAGTCACATGTGTATTATATAGGTTACTCGAAATCGAGATGTACATTATGTACCGTTACCAACTTTAAACATAGTCTGTGAAATTAATAAGAACAACTCAAATTCTTCCTTTATATATGTTCCTTATATCTAGAAACATGTTGCTAAACTTCAAGAGTTAAAACAAAAGGCCAGCTTTAGTGTAGCAGTTATCAACAACAGATAAGAAGTAACGGCATCCACAGGCGATTCTCACGGTGTGACGGCACCGCCCGAAACAATATCATATTGTATTTGAATAGGAGATAAAATGACATGAGTCGAAGTCAATGCACTGACTATAGAATTTGAAATTATACCTAACAGGTTAAGGAAACTAAAATCGTTGTTACTTGTATATTTAATTGTGTTCATTTGAACATCTTGGTGATCAAATATATTTACAGCTTGAGGTTCAAACTTACCGTAAATTATTTTCCTTTTATTTGCCTTTACCAACTAGTGAAGGTTGATAGTTACGGAAATTTTTGTCTGCGAAAGAATTCAGCCGTAGTTCTCGTATGTCGTATTTTACATTGATTTTTTGTACCAGTTTAGTTTTAAAATCAAGTTCTCCTTTTCTTCATGGACGTTTTCATCTACGTCACTTTAAAAATAAATGTCTCATTTCTATAGATTACATGATTTTTATAATACCGAAACAACCTGTTTGACAACATTTTTCGTAATTAATTTTATTACATAGGTAAATAAATTATAAATGTATTATACTTAATCTAAATTAAATTAATCACAACATTTGTATCCATATCACTCTCAGTTTTTATAAAATATCAAACGAGAAAATGAAAGCTTAATTTACATACTTGGAAAGACTATCGGAAACGTAGATTGATTTTTGTTTAATAGAGGTTTGAGACCTCATTAGATTTAGGTTTTATACTCAGGTAAGTGTAACATTTTTGAAATTGATTGCTTTAGGTTCTGTAAACTACCTTAAGACAATTCAGCAAAGTTTCGAATAAAATATATTATTACGATCTTACGTTTTTTTACTGTTGACAAGGTTGACTGTTTAGTGACGGTGCTGTTGAAGATTGTAAAATACGCCTAGCCTGGATTGGAAATGGCTCTCAAGTGAGGTTTACGGATTGTTATCAGTCTGTACATTATACCTAGTTTCTTACGTAGCATAAAACTTATTGGTATCATTTTAAATGTAGGAACGTCCTAGTTTCAATATCTTTGTCAAGAATAGAACATTAAATGTCATTTTTTCTTTTATTTAGCGGAGTTGATATTTAGCCGACTAATCCGACGGGTTCTTAAGTTTTTATTGCGGTGTCTGCTACGACACTAAACATTGAGAGAGTCTTGTTTCCTGCAATATTTCTAATCTCATTAGAAAAGTTTTAAGAATTATTGTTATAGTCGTCACCTAGATCAACGATTTCATCAATATCTAATAGCCAAAAAATAAAAACTATCCCGTTTAGAAAATAACTAAGCAATACTTGGTAACTAAGCATTATATGGACTAACTTATGCTGAGTACTACTACGCCACGCCATGCTACACATGTTTGCGGTGTTTTGTTTCGTACACCACCAGATAATAAATGACAAACACAATAAAAGTGCACAGTATACAAATGTTAATAACAACTATATTTTCAAGATAAAAAAAGAGTCACCAGTTAAAGGTACTTTCAAAAAAGTGTTTTCTGTTAATGAAACTCCCGAAATAGTAGACAAACGAGAGTGGCATTCTCCAAACGGTGCCACGGCGGGCATCAATGGCGGTAATGCTACAATGGCACTGCCCGACAGACGTAATCTCCAGAAACGCACATTCCTCACATAGGGCCGCGGTGTGAAAAAAATAGTAGACTGACAACTGCCTTCGTGGGTCCCGTAGGAAATTCACTTTGAATATTTGGTTATTTACAGAATCAAATTTTGCTATGGAAATTAACGCAAAACCTAAAATGTAATTGATGCGTGTGAACAACAAAATTATGAATGGAGAATCTTTTGATTATGTGATTATAAATGATGTGAAAACAAATTCGTAAAAACTCTTAAAGATGTCCTTATATCAAAATGTTATTATAGCCTGCAGGAATATTTTCAAAATACTAATTAATTAATTAATTATGGAATTAATCGCACCGCTCTACATTATTCCTATGCTCTTACAGGGTGCTTAGAAATGTTAATAAATGAATTACTAATAAGATCTACGTACATGACAGTATAGAAACTTCCAACACGCAATAAATATTATTAATTTATTCTTTTTAGTAATACATTGACAAATAATCGACACAAATGCCTTTTGATAACATGCCGGCGTCCATGGAAACAGAAAATTTAATAATTTCAGAGATAATAAACTAGTATTCGGTACATTTTTATAGAGAATTAAAGATGATTCCGCGTTTACGAACGTGGGTTGATCCGATCGTAACTGTGGTGGAGTTATGTTCTGTCAAACAACAATAGATTAGGTTAAGAGCTCATAAAAAGCTAAACAAGGGGAATTTAGGTTAAATTGACAATAAACACTGTTATTATGTTTGTCATCTTTAATTTGGTTTATAAAACAAAAGACTGATCCACATACAACAAATAAATAGAGAAGAAGAATAGAAGCCGACAACAAGCATTTGTGAGACTTGAGCTGTAGCGCAGTCGAAGGAAGGAAAGTGTAAAATTTTTTAGTTGTCACAAGGGATTGTCTAGTTTTTTTCTAATTAATTTATCTGTTTATACGAGTATATTAAGTTTTAACTTAAATCTCAGTTTCATAGTTTCTTCTATTGTCAACGATCCCTAACGTCCACACACGCGGTACCCAAACTGCTCGAGCTTCAATAATGCTTACCTATGAATAATAAGATCAAATAAAATAAAAAAAGCTTTCGTGCGACTGAAGCACAATCGTACAAGCATGTAGACAAACTATTATGTGAACACAATGCAGTCTTCTTTCTCTGTTATACGCTGAAGTTTTACAAAAAATATATTATCGTTCGTCTCGTTCTTACGAATTAGTTCGTTATGGTTGTTGTTAAGGAGGCTGCGTTTGTAATAGTACCTTCTGATGACGAGATAAATGATATTTGAACGACATCTTCAAGTTCAAACACAGTGATGATAGAGAATACAATACATACTGTACTGTTTTATTTGATTTTATTAATTCACTCAGTTCAGCTGAAGATGAATAAATTCTAATGAGATAATTTTGTACGTTTAATATGTTCTTATAAGAAAAACATGTTTTTCATTAAATTATTCATAATTACAGTATTCATAGGTCTTAAGCAGACAACACAATACTAGGTGGTATATACACCAAATCAAATTACTATTCATTACCATAAAATCATTTCTCAATAGACTTTGATTAGAAATCTACGGCATTTATCCCCATAGGAACTCAGCTGGAGGTTCCGACCTTCACCTTGATTTAATAGTGCCGTCTAGAATTTGCTCCTGCTTCGGCTTTCGATACTGTGGACCGTAACTTGTTTAGCATACATTGGTAATTTGGCATAAATAACACCATGTGTTAACCATTTGTGTACGCAATGTATGCTTAAAGTCATGTTAAAGTTATCGAAGTGGTTAAATTAACGGTACCGGTATGCCTCAGGGTGGGGTCTCTAGGCCGCTCCTGTAGGTGACCCTTTGAAGGGCGTTTTTTGTAATTTACCAGGTATTTGCTCTGCGTAGTAGAGCAACGTCATTAGTATTGTATAGATGGTTTTGATAGGGGAATGCGGTTAGCGAGATGACTTCACTTCATAAATGGAGCACTAAAATAATTTTATTGGTTAACTAGATAATTTCATCTTTTAGGATAATTTGGCAAAATTGAGCAGTTATTCCTATAGTTTAGTAATTATCCTTCAGTAAAAAGTTGTGATTAAATACGGAAATTGTTGAAAAAGTCGAAAGGAGTAGGAATTTTACTTATACTGGAACAAATCATGAGTACCTTACTTTATGAGAGACAGTAACACTAAAATAAAACCAAAGGGTGATTTCGGAGGAAAATATCGACATATTCATTTTATTATTCATAAACAAGGGAAGATAAAATAAAAGATTGTGACATGACGACATATGACGAGCAGACAGAGGGCACGCTTCACGCATGTCAAGTGACAAAGCGGAGCGAAGGAAACAAGAGTCGGTAACGGCGCGCTCACACTGCAGCAAAAGGTCTTGGTAAGTACCACCGCAGTACCAGTTATTCTGCCGCTAAGCAGTAGTGTGTTAACATTACTGTGTTGCGAATTACTGGGCTGTTGAGACTAACCATCGAAAGTCTCAAAGTAATGAGCGCTAATGCAGCGATGCCCTGGACTGTGTTTTGTTACTCAAAGTTCTGTATATCGCTGCAATGGTCATGGACATGCGTTATCTCTTACCATCAGGAAAGCGTCTCGTACGTCTCATTACTTTTTATATTTAAAAAAAAAGCAGCATCGAGTACAAACAACAAGGAAACAAAAAACTGAGAACTTTACATGAAATCATATAGCATGGGAGATTTTTCCATATTTTAAACTAACTTTTCAAGTTGTACGATCCTTATAACTAATTTAAATGAATAAATAAATATTGTAGAACATTTTAAAAAACAGCGCTATCAAACCCAAAACTAAGCAAATCTTGTACTACGGGAACTAGATAAATGGAAGAGATGAAACGACGCCCTACAGCTCTTGAAACAGATATTTAACCCAATGAGCTAACAGGGCAGTCTAACAAATTAAAACAATACGATTAAAATATTTATTTTTCATGCCTATTAGTAAATAATATTTTACAGAATTTTCTGTTACGCCCGCAGAAGTTATATACTTAGATGCATTAGAACGGGAAGCTTTTTTTTCTTTTATTTACTACTGGGTGTAAATAAAACGCTCCAAAGACCAAAGACAGGTGACAAGCCGGAATATTTAATCCCATAATTAGGTAATATCAAATTTATTTTATATGTTTAATCGCCGTAAATGGTGAGCGGTATAGTGTAATCGATCCCTAAGATGTAAGGGTGGCTTTACAAATGAATATTCTATTAAACATATTAACATAATCGCCGACAACCCGCGAACGAGTCCGGGGCGTGGCACTGGGCTACATAGAGAAACTAATCAAAATGCAAACAAGGCTAAAAAATGCAAAAAAAGTAATATTTGAATACGACAAAGCTGTTTTATCTAATTTATTGTGATTGCCCGCTATGAGGTTTATTGTACCTATTTATAATGATGAACTATTTAAGATAGTACAAGTTTTTAGAGTGTTTACAAGTTACGAAGCCAAAAAAAATTGAAGAAATCTAAAATATTGCTTTACTTTACCACCAGCCCCAGTTTTTAGAAACTGCCCCACAGGTGAGCGTGGGCTTCTCCTCATTGTGAGCAGGGTAAGGTAATCTTTACTTACGTTTACTTGGTGGTAGATCTCCTTAGCAGGAGGTTGTCTAGGTAGGTACCACCGCAGTACCAGTTATTCTGCCGCCAAGCAGTAGTGTGTAAGCGTTCCTGTGTTCCGGTTTGAAGGGTACTACAGCTAGCGAAATTACTGGGCTGTTGAGACTAACTCTATCAATAGTCTCAAAGTAATGTGCGCCAAAGCAGTGATGCCCTGGACTTTGTAGTTCTGTGTATCGCTGCGATGGTCATGTGCAGGCGTTATCTCTTACCATCAGGAGAGCGTCTCGCTTGTCTCATTACTTTTTACAATAAAAAAAAAAAAAAAAAAAAAACTTTATACTTCTTTTTTTACATTGACAATATTTTTTTATATTGACATGTTTGCATATTGACATACCTAATTTTGACATGTAATCCGTGTTTTAAAACCCATTTAATAACATGTTTAAAATTTGGAAGTGGCTTGTAACATTGGTGTTATCAATAAAGTATTTGTACCTATTTGTATTTGTATTTGAGAGTTATACAAGTAGGCGAACTGACGTGCATTACTTATATGTATTTAAGTATATTATTAACAGTTGACAGAATGCCGTAAATTTCGCAATAAAAATTATCCTTGTTTTATTATGTAGAATAGTCAAAATGTTAAGTATGCTATTTTTGACATTTTATAGGTTTTTTAACGCTCATAAATTTTAACAGTACATAAAATACCACGTATTTACCAGATATTATGGCATACCGCGTTATTACATATTAGTGATTCGCCCCGAATTGTTGGCCGCGTGATCTTTTTCAACACCTGTATGTATACATTTTTCTAATGAATATTTGAATTGAAAATTACGCATGTAAATGAGTATTTGACGTATTTGTAATGAAATGGGTCTCATAAAAAAATTGTGAAGTTAGCATAAAAAAAAACAAGTAATCATAGTTTAAAATACCTAATATTATATCGTTGTCTGACATTGTGCGTTATATATATCCATATAATTATAAAAATAATAATCAATGTTTTTTTAATGGTTTACAGGCTAGGTGTTTGACCACAGCTCACCTGATGTTAAGTGAGGGTGTGGTCAAATTATTATTTTTAAACATTCGGTCTTGATTGTATTTTATCTTTTGACATGTATTATATTTCTTAAGTGCAGTAAGTACAGGTGACTTACTTATTCGGGTTCGATTCCCACTCAGGACAATAAACAAATGCTTGTTCTGTGTCTGGGTGTACTGTATGTATTTACAAAAAAAAAAGTATTTAAGTATTCTATCAGTTATCTGTCTTCCATAGTACAAGCTTTGCTTAGTTTGGGGTCAGATGGCGCTGTGTGTAATGTCTCTTTGCCGGCTTCTCTGTTTCCTATAAACTACAATTTGGACGTTTTTAAGGCTGGAGTGAATAGATTTCTTCTGGATCAGCGTGCTCCATCCTCGGCCACACCATCGCGTTACATTAGGCGAGTTGGTAGCCAAACGTAGAACTATTTAAAGTAAAATAAAGTCAAAATTTATCATAAGTCAAAGTCAAACTGGAAGCGGCTTTTTTTTAATGTAAAAAGTATTGAGACGAACGAGACGCTCTCCTGATGGTAAGAAATAACGCCTGTCCATGACCATCGCAGCGATACACAGAACTTTGAGTAACAAAACAAAGTCCAGGGCCTGTTTTGGCGCTCATTACTTTCGATGGTTAGTCTCAACAGCCCAGTAATTTCGTTAGCTGCAGTACCCTTCAAACCGGAACACAGTAAAGTTTACACACTACTGCTTAGCGGCAGAATAACTGGTACTGGGGTGGTACCTACCTAGACGGCCTCCCACTAAGGAGATCTACCACCAAGTGGAAAAATGTGGTCGGCTTAAACCGGCTTGGACAAACCCTGGCTAGTAAGAAATTGAAAAACAACAAGAGCTTTATTGTCATTGATTTAAGGCTGTTTTGCTCGATTTCTTATTTGGAGTGCTACAATATGTTAAGTACATGATTTGCAGATCTCAAAATTCACATATTGTGTTATTAATAAGTTTTTCTTCGCATTTCGCGGTGTTCTGGGGTCATTTTCCTGTATGGGTGGCCGTGTACTTTAATGTAGATATCTGGCTCATCGTCGACCACACACCTCTCGTATCACTAAATATTCTGGATCACTTTGTTTCTTTTGCCAACATCGTTCGATTTTTCGATCTTAACCTCTTCAATGACTTCATTTACATTTCTGGTTAGTATTAAATTCATAAGTTTATAGCTGATTCCACGCGTGTAGTTTTAGGGATTTGAATTTTGGTATTCATAATTTTGCATGTTTATGTTCAGTAGGTATATTGGCTTGTAAACTTTATAGCTTTATTTTTAAAACTATTGCGTTATCTTGCTCATTTATAATGTTACAGAAAGTAACACCCTCACTTAACATCAGATGAGTTGTGATCAAACGACTAGCCTGTCAAACATTAAAAAAAAAAGTTCAAGTTGCGAGTCAATTGGTTTTTGGAAGCAAGCGTGGTCTATCATAGATCGCATCAATTAGATGAGTTGGTGGTTAAACGCAAACCTATTTACAATTTTAAAAATGACAGCCCAATTAGCTTATTCACTAGCAGTTCTACATAATGAATTATAGGGCAAGGGTTCGATTTCCGCCCAGAATTAATATTTATGTAATGTTTGTTCTGTATTTGGATATTTACTAAAAGTGGGCATAAGTATTGTACCCGTTATCAGATTCCTATAATATAATCTTTGCATAGTTAAGAACTAAACGGTCGTGTATGAAATGTAGATTTATTGAGATTCAAAAACGATCAAACCACAAGTTACATTAGAATCTCACAAAAGATCAAAGAAGATAGATAGATACTTAAAAATAAACATTGCCGGTAAAAGAATTACATTATTTTTTCTTTTATCTATTCATACTTTTTATAAGACGTTAGCATTAATGACAATTAATCTGTCAGAAAAAACAGGCTTGCTTTAGTGAAAATTCAAAATGTCAAATTTAAATTTTATTTCGGCTATTGAAAAATTCGATGTGTTGCAAAGAAAACATTCTATATAACATGGATAGAATAAAGAGAAAAAGTGCAAGGTGTGACATGTATTATAACGAAATAAGTGCTCGCTTAACAAGTCCCAGCACCGCAGAGAAGATACAAGATATACGGCATCAACTCGAAGAAGTGTTAGCATCAGCCTACAATAAAAGAACAAAAAGAACACCGAGAAACACAAGACTAAGTCCTGTTCTCAACCAGTTCGACAGTCCATCGCTAAGCATTAAAGAAAGCAGAAAAGAAATAAAGAATCCATTTCATAACGAATGTGTGATACCAACCGATGCTAAGCTATTGGCATACAAGAAGTTCATCACAAGTCTAACGCGTATCATTCAGGATACAAACCAATACACACCTGATTCTTATTCTATGTCAACAAGCTTGAATGTTAAAAACGTAAGATTAGGTACTCAAAAAAAGTTTATAGCAGAAAAAGGTACTTTTTTAGTTCAGAAAGGTATTTTGACAGAACCTAATCATGCCGTTAAAGATGGAGGTACATATGAATCTCAGTGTGCCGAAAAAACTACATACTGCCGTCCTGTGGCGTGCAGTCAAGAGTTTCTTTGTAAAACAATGGAAAAGAATGCGAAACTACAACAACTAGTTAAGAAATTAGTACTAGCCAGAGAAAAAGAAAAACAAAACGAAGCTTGGAACAACTATATAAACGAATTGAAGAACAAACATGGGTATTATGATTTTCGATCTGACAAAAAAATTAAATTATATGATCAAGAAGACGACAAAACACGTAACATCATTATCGATGATAGCTATGATGTTAGACACTCATGGAAACAATCTAATCTCTATACGCACATGTTTGATGATATATATGAAGCTGCCAAAGCTGCCAATACTACTCGTAAAGAAAGTAGCATACGCAATCGTACTTGGTGCGTGCCTTCAACTAGTAAACCTCATAAGTACGCAAATAATACCTTTTGCTGTCCTATGTCTTCTCAAGGACGCCTCTTGATGATAAAAAAAGCGAATCGTGGCCCCTGTTATACCCTGCGGAATCCGAGGAGATATTTTCGTGGCTCTTCTATTGTAGTGGATAAAGAACCTGTGAAGAAATTAAGTTTGTCGAGTTCTCGCAATGATATTAACTCTAATAACACGACCAACGTATTATTTGAATGTAGAGCAATACAAACTAATGAATCTTATGTATCTAAGACCATGCTTGGTGATAAGCCTGATACAGATACGAAAACTAAGGATGAAAAAAAGCCATCTTTCGTAGAAAAAATCAAAAGTAAAATGAAGCTGCCACGACAGAATAGCAAGCAAACCTTATTCAAAATTGAACATAAATTAGACATATTGATAGAGTCTTTTAATGGCTTTTTAGAAGAATTAAAATCAAAAAAACTATTAGCGAACGTTAAAAGCGAGTCTGTGTCACGTTCGTCCGTAAGTAATTTAAATAGCACATATAAAACTAAAAGCGACACATATAATGTGTTAACTAAACACAACATAATATGTGAAGTCCCACAGCAAAAGCTACACAGTAGTGTATCATTTCCTCCTTGTCCAATAAGCCAACGTAACATAAACGAAATTTTGAGCGAAGAAAAGGACAAAAGCGATAAAGTTAAAAAAGACATCGACAAAATCTTGAATACTCAATGTGCCGTTCAAATATCAATAGATATTCCGACGAAAGAGGGTTCAACTGAAGTTACAAGTTCTTTTTACAAGAAAAAAGAGGAAGATGCGGTAGTAGAAGAGATGGAACCTGGCGAGAGCGAGGAGATGGAGAAGATGAAACGAATGACGATCGCTGTTAATACTGATCCGATGGGGATCTTGGCATTATTCCGCGTCTCTGCGGAGACGGTGAAGCAGATTCTGTCGTACGTGCCGAATTTGGACTACGTGACGTACTTGGCTCGACGACAACTCGGCAACTCCAATGCACTCGCTCGCTACGTGTGCAATATTTGCAGCGCTACCTTTACCCGCCCTTCTGCGCTCAGCGACCACATCAAAGAACACAATATTGGTAACTCCAAGTAAGTTGTAATCTTATTTACCCTGTTATACTACTTCAATATCAGATTTTTCAGCGTCAAGTAGTGGATAAACATTACTATGTATAATATATGTTTCGCTTTAAAAGGCACCGTAATAACAGAGCATCTAGCGAAATAACAGATCTTATAACACTCACTATGGAATAATGAGCGATGCAGTATTTGCCTAAGACGTTCTATATTCTGGGTACAGGTGCAATGGCCATGGGTAGGCGTTATCTTTTACCATGACATGCGTGTCTAATTTAAGTTATTATTTATTACTAGCAAAATACAATTCCAAATTGAATTTACTTTCTCACTTTATCAGCTACATTTCAGTACGCATTCAGTGCTTTGACGGTAAATCTTTTTAGTCGGAGGTACCACCGCAGTATCAGATATTCCGCCAAGCAGTAGTGTGTACTACAAACAAACACTATTGTCCTCTATTGTATTGTTCGAAGAGTATTGTGAAATTACAGGGCTGTTAGAGCTAACCATCGAAAGTCTTAAAGTAATGAGCGCCAAAGCAGCGATGCCCTAGACTTTGTTTTGCTACTCAGAAGTTTCAACACAAAACTGAGTTCAAACACATAGCCTGTCAAAAATATATTTAAAAAAAAATGTAGAGAAGAGAACAGATAGAGATCTCATTGTTTCAGACATTGTTGCGTGTGCCGTCACGTCCTGGACCGTCTGAGCCACCGCTCCGGGTTGTTTGCGTGCTCACACTGCGGCCAGATGTTCACGCGCGCGTACTGCCGCGAGTTGCACGAGCAGACTTGCACAATGGCGGGCAGCAAGCACAGAGTCAGACCCAGTCTTATCCTACTCACGTAACTCTTTGCCTCATACTTTAAGGACTGTTTTTGATCAACACTAAAACAGTCACAATCATAATATTATTATGATGACAGGCTTATTCTAATGCTCAACAAATTAAATTTCTTAGTGAAATCATAGTTAATCCTTTGTTTGAGGAAATAGAATTGGCGATAACTGAAATGTAAATAAATAAATTCTACTTCAAAAGACTGATCAGCGATTACGCGAATAGTTCAGTAGATATAACTTTAATGGGAGTAAATGAAACTAACAGGCATAAAGTTTGTTTCTTTATCAGTTCCTTCTGTCGTGATAGCTTTGATGTTTGAATTATTCTTCTTTGACTGTTTGAACTTTTGAAGCATTGGTCTATTTATGTGAACAGAATACTTTGACTCTATTGCTGTAAAGACATTTTATTACAGTTTCTATTCTACTGTTCCTGATACTATTGTATTTAAATTGTTGTGTATCAAACAATAATAAATCACGTGTTTTAAAACTTTTTTTCTGTCCATTCCTGTTATGTTGTCGATTTTTTGCTACCACAGTGGGTTGACCGTCGACGCGGGGGAACGTAATCTTCCGTACTATGCTTTCGGAACTTTCTGATGTATAATTGGGCAGAGGTAGCAAATTTTATTTAAGGACATTGTAGCCATGCCTTAACTGTCTTGCGCATATTTGCATTTTTTAATGTGAAAGTAATGAGATGATTGCTTTCCTGATGGTAAGAATGCCTACCCATAACTAGGAGTACCTATTTGGTGCTGATTACTTTGATTTGATGTTTGATCTGAATAGCCATACAGTTTTGCTAGGTGCTTGGCGGCAGAATATCAGGTGAGATGTGGTCAAACACCTAGCCTGTCAACCATTTAAAAAAAAGAAGAATATCTGACATTGAGGTAGGTATTGTTAGGCGTCCGACTACTAACGAGATCTTCCACCAGTCATTTCTTTGCAGATGCTGCATGAATTAAAAAAATATATGTCATATTCTTTAAAGATATCTAGTTTTGATATCTTTTAATTTGGTGGAAGAGATTTAGCTTTATACTTTCGTCAAATTAAAGGATTGGAAGTTGGCATTTTCCTTCTTCTGTGATCCCCTTCCTTTCAGGCTGCCTGTTAAATATTATATCAATAAGTATTTTTAAATACGACTTGCTACTTGTATTACAGAATAAAATCATACAGAATGTAAAAAACACTTAAACGTTTCTTTGAAAACAATCCATTTTACAAATTAAGTGAACATGTCAATGAGGTTCTTAGAATCCTCATTTTTGTGTGACACATAAACGGCGTCTGCACTGTAAGCAGAAAGTACATAATTGTTATGTTCGTTGTTAACTAAAGAATTAATAATGAAGCTTCATTTTTTCAATGTGTTTTTATTGTTTACTAGCTGACCGTCCCGGCTTCGCGCGGTAAACAAAACTCGACTAATAATTTAGCCTATGTTATTCAGTGATAACGTAGTATTCTAATGATGAAAGAGATTATTCAGAACGGCCCAGTAGTTTCCGAGCTTATTCAATACAAACAAAAGAACAAAATAAAACGTTCCTATTTATAATTAGTGTGGTTATATCGAGTGATCAAGTCACTGTCCTGTAACATTACAGCCAATAAATATTACTGATTTCTCAAACGTTAGTCATGTTTACTAGATGCATTTTTTTCTATTCACACTAATTGATAACATATCTCTTATGCTGAGGTGAGCCCATATTTTGTAACTTTTGTCTGTCTCTGTTTGTTTGTTTTTGTTTTTATGCTTGTTACAAAATTAAATGCCATTCTTCCTTTCTTTCAAAAATGTGCAAGCAAGGCTGCGACGAAGGCCCTCAATCGACGTAGGTAGGCTGTCAATAAGGCTTAGTGACCGCCGGATCGCATCCATAAAGTCTATTTGTCAGGGGCTCGGACGCCGGTATTATAGTGAAATGGGCAGAAAATTCTGGCGATGCATCTCAATGGCCCCGAGCGACATTATGTGTAATTATGTCAAATGGAAGCGATGCGTTAAACGAAATTAATATTTGAGGAGCAGCCTTTGTGTGTCGTGGAAAATGTGAGCCGTTATTTGTATAAAAGAGAACTGGAGCAACTTGTTTGGTAATACTTGTTTAGCGCTGCCTTTATGCGTCTACAAACTTGGCGGCATCTGCTTCTTTGGCATATTGGTTTGTGGTAACATTTTTTTAGTAGCGGCAGAATTTACTAGCGTATGATTTTAATTTCTGCAACTTATTTCGTCATTGGGAGTGCTCGGAGTTTCCCTTCGAGATCGAATCAGAAATGAGATCCGTAGACGGACTTTAGTGGTAGTTACTGACATAGTCCAACGAATTAGCAAGTTGAAGTGGCAGTAGGCAGGGCGCATAGCACGCAGAACTGATGGCCGATGGGGCTGCAAAGTTATGAGGAGGAGACCACGGACCCGCAAGCACAGCAGATGTCCGCCCACAATATGGATAGACGACCTAATGCAGACCGCAGGAACGCGCTGTATGCGAGCCGCTTCCAACTGATCTTTATGGAAATCCATGGAGAGGCCTATGTCTAGTAGTGGATGTCCTACGGTTAAGATGATGACGATAAGGATTTCGTCATAATAAATTTGTTCTTGCAATGTATATACCAAACAGTTTCCTAAAAATTTTAGTCGCTTATTTGCTATTTGTAAGTTTTCATGACATCCTGTTTCTGTTGTTTTCCTGTCTGTTCTGAATCATCTTCATCATTAATTTCATTCCTGGATGCCTGAAAGAGATCGCTTTTAGCGATAAGGCCGCCGCTTTTGGCATTAGCTCGTAAGATTTTGTTCTGTACTTTTTTCTATCTATTTAATTTGCACAGGGTTCTATAGTATCTTAAAGAGTAGGTTGCTCACGTAGAATAACCAAAGATCTGAAAAGTAAGGATACGCTTATCTAAGTATCCATTTGCTCTGTCCTAAATGAGCCCGAGTTTTTATATTATATAAAAGATGTCTGGCAGCACGTATTTCAGTTTAAAGTAGTAGAAATGCCGCTTTGAATCTATTCACCGGATGGCAACAGTAAAGGCCGCGGTCAGTTCCTCTTTAGCGTCGATTCTGATTATCTCCTTTATTTTTTGCAATCTCGGCCACGCACCGTGCCATTCTATGGCACACAGGAGGTGTAAATTCAATAATAAGCCCAAAACACAATGGGTTTTGTAGGTTTTTGTGGACGCCGCGCGCGTTCAGCCCACCGGGGAGTCTCGGAAACCCCAAACCTACTAATTTATATACCGTTAAGTATTTACCGCGGCGGCGTGAGGCGTGAGGCTATGTCCGTTCTGTTTGTTTAGGTGAAATTGTATATCGTTGCGAATGCACGTGGGAAGAAAACATTTTTGTATTGAAAAGATTTTTTGGAACTTTTTCAATTGATTTCTACAAATTGTGGTTTCTCTTTTAGTTGTGTGTCCGAGTAATTATTGTGTCTGTATCGAGCGCTCTAGGCTGTAGGCAGGTAGAAGCCATTGCAACTAGCTTTATCTATCACAGTACGAAGAATCAGACTCGCGCCGGGCGCTCATACTGAGGACTAGACATTGGCATAATTGCCTTGAACATTGGAGGGAGATAAAGCCAGCGATGAAATTCCTAAATTGATTTTAGATTCTGAACAATAGAAAATAGCTCCAAAACTCAGATCATTAACGTGACTCTAAAAAGCTGCCATGCTAAAGTGGGACTGGGCTGGACACGTCTGCCGAATGCCAGCGGAGCTATGGGCGAAAACCACCACCGACTGGGTCCCGGAGATTAAACGGCCACCAGTCCAGTCTAGAAGACGGTGGAAAGATGAGCTCGATGCTCACGATAAGGAGTGGACCTCGATAGCACCAAACAGAGAGGCGGGGAAGGGAGGGAGACAGGCCTTTGCCCAGCAGTGGGACAAAGTGGGCTAAAATGATACTAATAATAAAGTTTCTTATATTCCCTGCGGTTTCACATGTGGGTTCTAAATTTCATCCAGATCCGTCTACCAGTTTCAGCGTGACGACGTAACTAACAATCATACATGCAAACAGACAAACTCACATTTATAAGGCACTAGCTGCGCCCCACGGTATTACCCGCTACATGTTTTCGGGATAAAAAGTAGCTTATGTTCTAATCCAGGGTCTCGGCTACCTCCACACCAAATTTGATCCAAATCCATTTTGTAGTTTTTGCGTGAAAGAGTAACAAACATCCACCCCATCCAAACTTTTATAATATTTGTGTGATTATACCTACTGAGTGGAGTCGGGGTTGTGACAAGATATTTTTTTCTTTGTTTTTTATGGCATGAATAAAGTGTTGTCCATTGTCTGTAATCTTAGTTTTTTTATGGTTGACAGGATAGGTGTTTGACCACAGCTCACCTGATGTTAAGTGAAAAAAGTCAAAGCATAGTCTATTATCAACTGTTTTTCTATAACGCCCGGATTTATTTCAAAAGATAAGAAACAATTTTTTCTAAAAAACACCCTTATTAAGTTTTTTCGCTGTATTCGACAAACACTTCGATAAGATTGCGTCGCACGCGCATCCCACCACAGAATACATAACAGTCACCACACAAATGCCATAGATTAAATCGTAGATCCTAATAAAACCACAGCTTACGTATCAGTTAGTATGCAAGCAGCGGCACAAGCTGCACAGTGGATTAATGTCGTGATTAGAATGACAAATATTGGTTCCACATATAAAATACAACGATTTTTTAGTTTCACTGATAAGATTGGGGGCAGGTGGAACTGCCTTAGATACGATATTTAAATATTTCGTGTAGATATTGGCGGTAAACATTTAAGGTGTTTCGATTTCCACACAAACATTTTTTTTTCCATTTATGGACAAATGGAGCATAATTTTACGGTGAAATTACAGTTACTGGCATTTATTTTGGTCTTTATTTGCGGTAAATCACAATTGCTTGAATAAAACAGTAGATTATTAGCATAATCTACTGTTTTATTCAAAAATCATAAACTCATAAATAATTCATAAATTTGATTGTATGCTAATAATCTATTGTTTTATACAAGCAATTGTGATTTACCGCAAACAAAGTCCAAAATAAATGCCAGTAGCTGTGACTTCACTGTAAAATTATGCTCTATTTGTTCATAAATGGCAAAAATTTATTTGAATGGAAATCGTAACAGCTTAAGTAACAATTTTTTTTTTAAATCTTTGCAATGTCAACACGCTGTGATTAAATACAAAACTAATATCTCGATGATTTATACAATCTTAGGAAATGCTTTGTCCTGAATGACTGACTGATGGACCAACGCACAGCCTAAACCTCTAATCGTAGTGGCCTGAAACTTGGAGGGTGTGTTCTAGTGGTTTATTGGTGGTATGTCTGCTCTAAGAGCTGAACGGCGTGGGTTCGTTTCCCACACAAGCCTCGCAACAGCTAAGGCCGCTGCTGCCTACGGTTTCCTCACGACGTTTCGCTTCACCGGCAACTCAAGCTCATTGTTGGGGTTTAAACCAACGCCCTTCGGCATGCGAACTGATCGCGCTAACCACTGACCTATCATCCTTACATACTAGGTATAATTCTGAAAAATGTCTATACTCTCACCTAATAATTATTATATTCCATTCATAGACGCTTTATAAAAAAGTACTTTACAGAGTAGAATCCAATAAGCCATATTAAAATATCTATGATTCAGTAATAGCTCTTCTTGTAACTTTTTTACGTAATAACTTTATTTTTATTTGGTGGTAGATCTCCTTAGCAGGAGATCGTCTAGGTTGGAACCACCGCAGTAGCAGAAATTCCGCCGCCAAGCAGTAGTGTCCAAACATTACCTACTGTGATCCGGTTCGAAGAGTACTGTGAAATTACAGGGCTGTTGAGACTAACCATCGAAAGTCTCAAAGTAATGCGACGACTTTGTCTTGTTAGTCAAAGTTCTGTGTAACTGCAATGGCCATGGATAGGCGTTATCTCTTACCATCAGGAGAGCGTCTCGTACGTCTCATTACATTTACATAAAAAAAATTAGTTTTGTTTTAAGCAATCATACAAAAATGTAAAACGAAACACAATGCCTGCAGCACCCTGCAGCCTGCAGCAGGCTGATGGAAATATTCAACGTATTTTACATAATCCGTAGAAAAAAACTGAGTTGACACTTTTGATCTCATTTATTTGTCTCGTGAAACGTCCTGCCCTGATCTTTATGAACGTCAAGACTGTTTATATTGTAGTAGCTCATGTGCATGACTTTGTTCGCGTGACTTTGTTCATGAGTTACTTCCTCGTACATTTAAATGTCAATTGTCTTCTATATGTACAAGTTAACGTACCTACGTTGTACTACGTTGTCTAATGTTCGTCTATCTATGCTCTCCTGATGGTAAGAGATAACGCTTCTCTATGACCATTGTAGCGATACACAGAACTTCAAGCAGCAAAACAAAGTTCAGGTCAACGCTGCTTTGGCGCTCATTACTTTAACACATTAGAATTTAGATGGTTAGTCTCAATAGTAATTTCGCTTCCCTTCAAACTGGTACAAAGTAATGTTGTCTTATCAGAATTAATTCAAGAAGCACAATCATTTTACAGTGAAACGATAAAATGAAATAAAAGAAACATCATAAGTGTTAATAATTTTGATTATGACATTTTTATTAATGACCCTAATAAAGATTAAAAATTAAGATATTGCAAGCATGATGTCTCCAAATGTAACATTATCGTAAAATTTAATTTTGATCAGGCGTGAACACTGAATCCACGCGTACGTGCTTCTACAGGTTCCATATTTGCTAAAGAATTTTCGACTTTAAGAGAATTAATGCGCCTAAAATAATACATTTAAGGTGGTTCGATTTCCATACAAATAAATTTTTGCCATTTATGGACAAATTGAGCATAATTTTACAGTGTAATCACAGCTACTGTCATTTATTTTTAATAAAACAGTAGATTTTGCTAATAATCTATTGTTTTATTCAAGCAATTGTGATTTACCGCAAATAAAGACCAAAATAAATGTCAGTAGCTGTGATTTCACTGTAAAATTATGATCCATTTGTCCATAAATAGAAAAAAAAATATTTGTATGGAAATCGAACCACCTTAAGTTAAAATAAGTTTAAAGTTATTTTTTGTGTTTTTATGTTACAGAATAAAATCTTTTTCTTTCTTTCAAATATAAAAGACATATTTGTTACTTTAAATTACAATTTTATTAGTATTAATATTAAAGCTACTTTACATTTTTTTGATGGAATTTAAATCTGTCGGGTTATTCTAAAGTTGTAAGCGAACTTACAATCCGACAAGGAAAGTTTTTGTATAAACATAAGGAAGCTATAAGGTCGAGATGAGTTTACCAGCACCTTTTAAGAGATGCACTCAGATAAGCAAAGCTTATAACGCTCGCACGGCAAAGGGTTGCTTTTGAATAAATTAATTTTATTTTTTCGGCGCCATTTGACAGGTTTTGTGTGACTGTGCATTATAAGTGCCTTGAAGGATTGTTCGTGGTTTATTTTCCGTTTTTTGTCCGCGAGGCTCGCGTGTAGATCCACTGTGCGGTCGGTGTTGGCGCGTTGGGTTTGTTGTTGTTGATCGATCCTAATGAAGATTTGGAGATTGTGTTTTCAGTACTTGATAAAAGTATGCTTGACGGACTGATGCGTATGTATTACTAGCTGCGCCCCGCGGTGTTACCCGCTACATATTTTCGGGATAAAAAGTAGTCTATGTGTTAATCCAGGGTCTGAGCTACCTCCATATTAAATTTCATCCAAATCTGTTGAGTAGTTTTTGCGTGAAAGAGTAGTAAACATCCATCCATCCATCCAAACTGTCACATTTATAATATTAGTGGGATTAGACACAGAACATAAAAAACCGAAAACATGCAGCGGGTAACGCCGCGGGGCGCAGCTAGTTGATAATAAAATAAACAAAGTTCATCATGCGCCGTCTCCTCATCAGGCAGGAGACGGTAGGCCACCAGCCGACTGTCCCGACTTCCTGCTCGCAAGTGGCGACAGGTAGGTATGTCTGTATCAACTTTAATGTATGTGTTGTTTAATGTAGGATGAATCAGCGCTGAGGATACGACCGACTTTTGTCGGGCTAGACTGTGCTGGATACGAATCACGACTTATACTGTCCGAATTAAACAGTTAAGTGTTTTTTTTTATAGATTACTAGCTAGATGTATGACGACAGCTCATCTGATGTTAAGTGACGCTGTGCTCGAAAATGGTAAAAACACCAAGTGAGGTTGCAGAACACGCCGTTAAGTGCGTGGCAGATTTTCAACTTGAGGGTGGTAGCTAGTCAGCGGAGTACTAGAAACAACCCTACTAACATGCTATGGTTTCCTCACGATGTTTTCCTTCACCAGCAGCTGAGCTACAATTAAAGTATTCAAAAGTACCTACAAAGAGAAAAAGAAGAAGTTTTAGTTATCGTTAAAGTTATAAAACAGGTTAGGTCTGGATTACATTAGGTCGAAATATTGAAGTAGGCCTTATCCACAATTTGGTGGGCAGCCGGCCGGGCCGGGCTCCGGTAGTGTTTCCTCAGTTTAACGGAAACCCATGCTAATCTCCATATGCGGCACCGGCAGGCCGGCACGCGGCACGTCCGCGCGCGTGACCCGACTCGCGACCACCTGACGTCACCAGCTACAGCCAGCGTGGATTTCTGTCACCCGAGGCCACGAACAGAGTCGTCGCACCTTATTTAAAAAAAAAAAAGTAAAAATGGCAATCAGAACCGTTGTCAATTTCTTCTTTTTCTTTGATTTTGGCGTCGCATGTTGGACATTTGCCTGTGTCAAGTGTTTTATATTTTCAAGATTCAGAAGTTAAATAAGTTGCCTTGTAGCTATAGTTATAACCAAAGTCCAGTCTTGGTCAAGTACAGCCCATGTCAGTCAAGTCCGGTCATGCTTTAGTAAAGCATTGGCAACTTTACTATAAGCTTCGATGGAGTTATGGAAGCAACACGACAGGTCATGTTTCACCACATTATATCATTTTCTCACATTCACCCTTCTAATTCGGCACTTTATGAATAAAACACCACTATTTTTATACATAAACACTCGAAAAAATAAAAGTTTTGGAAAAAAATACAACGGTGTGACACGACTCTCTCCGCGTTCCCGCCAAAACTCCAATTTTCAACTCCAAGTGCTTTGCAGCAGTCGATATCATTCAAACTAAGTATGGCCAACAAATTTAATTGTTGAATACTGGTTGAAACAACATGCAAAGTTCTTATAGCTCGGTAAAAATAAAAACATATCTTAAAAATAACAACCCTAAATAAAATAGTACAAAAATAACTTGATCAAAAATAAATTGGAAACCACAATATTTGGCGAAAACTTACAAATTAAGTGACTGAACTAAATTCTAAACTAGATACTTCAAAATCAAAAACCTAAATAAGGTCCCTGACCATGTTAGGGGTATTTATGGCGGAGGAGGACGGCAAAAAAAATAAAAGAATAGCTGCGGCAATCGTAGGAATTCTAACGTACAATGTACAATCCCCTTTGTGACGATCACAATCGTATCACAACACATTGAATTAATCAGCAGCCGGGGATAATCGGTTATTGTTTTCGTGGATAAATAAAAAATAGTCTGGCGCCCGTCTGCATCTCTAATACAAAGGATGCATTTCTATTGATTTCGCTTAACGCCTGTCCATGACCATTGCAACGATACACTGAATTAATAAAGTCCATCGGCATAGTCCATACATAAAGGCATCGCCGCTTTGGTGCTCATTACTTTGAGACTTTCTATGGTTAGTCTGCTGCAGTACCCTTCAAACCGGAACACAGTAAGTTCAATTCAGAATAACTGGTACTGCGGTGGCACCCACCTAGACGACCTCCTGCTAAGGAGATCTACCACCAAGTACATTGTATGTGTACTCAGATATTTGCTCATCCAATATACGTCAAGCACAGCACATGTACCTGTACTTCGACACTAATATTATACAGAGAAAAGATTTGTATTTTTGGTTTTTTGACTTTTGGATTTTTGTATGTTTGTAACGAATAACTCAAAAACTACTAGACCGATTTCAAAAATTCTTTCACCGTTGGGAAAGTACACTATCCCCGGGTGATAAGTGTTACTTTTTATCTCTGTATTCACACGGGAACGGGTACTACGCAGGTGAAACTGCGAGGAGTCGCAAATAAATTAATTTGATTTAGTTTGTACTTATTGGTCGATTGTTCGAACTCGAAAACAGGCCTCCAAAGAGAAATAAATATGGTATCAGTTCCAGAATTCCTACACGGGTAAACGTGGCGCCTCCCGCTTCATTTGGGCGCGCCGGTGGCGTCCCCTATCCTCCTTTTGCCGCGGTGGGTGCTAAGCGAGAACCGATGTATTGTGTTCTCGGAACAGGTTGATACATGGAGCTGGGAAGCTGTGTTGGAAGGTGGTGACAGTTAGTGTTGATAATCAAGTCATCATGACAGGTTTTAAAATGTATACAAATGTCAGTGTTGTCATTAGAAAAAATGTGAATGCTACCAATTTTTGCTTAAATACGAAATGAAAAATCTACCAAACTGAAATCTGGTGACTTTTACTAAAAATAAATTCAAAGACGTTTTCCCCTCCGGTGCAGTCCCCTAAAGTACACACATAATACACAAATCATGGTTTTGCTTTATGTCATCGTTTTTTTTTGTCTACTAATAAGTGACTGTGATGATTTTTCTTTTGCTTATTAAATGAGGTTTTTAATTAATACATCAAACTAAGCAAAAAAATGTAGATTAGGGGTAAAGTACAGAAAACTTTAAAACTGAGACGACTAAAAATTGTAAATCTACAGCTCAAACTATAGGGTTGGCTGCACTGGCTACACAAATTTTAGGGCACTGGTAAGGCTGGTCATTGATAAGCAATTTTAACTACCATTAGCTAAGCCACTAGAAGTTTCACTTAAAATCTTTACGCTTTATCACTATTCAAATAATGTATTTACCTGTGGCTGTTCTACATTATCTGGGCGTGGCTTCAAACAACAACAATGAGCTCGAGCTAAAAAGCCAAGATACCGCATCCAAAAGCAAACTGTGCTCCCTATTTTCTCGCTTCACGTCAAGATTGGCCGGAATGTGCCATCCTTACACAAAACGAGTAAAAATCAGATATATAACGATCCCTTATCAGATCGGCGCAGATAATGGATGACCCATTTAGCGTGTGAATCATTTAATGATCCACAAACTTCACCGGTCACTTCGGAAACTGACCACCCCACGCATTTCCTACAGAGTTTCACGGGAAAAACGGCAAACTTAATTTTGCAATCGATTCGGTCTCTACCTTCGTTTCTTCTGTTTGTTTTTGTAATAACACCCTAAAATGATCCATACTAATAATAAATTCTGGTATTTTCGCGACACGTCGATGGCTTTTTGATTTTTTTTAAGGTAATTTACGTCAATTGAATTTGTAGTATTTATTTGTGATATAAACAAATGTTTGTTGTTTGTCTGGGTGGACTGTATGTACCTATTATAAGTATGTATGTAAAAAAAACTATTTAAGTATTCTATCAGTTATCTGACTTCCATAGTACAAGCTTTGCTTAGTTTGGGGGCATATAGCGCTGTGTGTAATGTCCTATGATGTTTGTATTTATTTATTTAGGTGAATATTATTTTCTGTAAATGCTGCATCAAAAGTTATGTTTAGTACATTTATAGAACTAGTCTTAATCGCACACAAAATGCTATGAAATTAGTATTGGTTTATTTACTGTGAAGTTTTGGCCGTGTTGCAATATGTCAAGCGTTGACCACAAATTGTGCGCGAATTTAAAAAAGTCAAGGAAAACTCAAGTCGCGAAAGTTTAAAAACTATATATTACATCGAGTTCGAAAAAGATGTTTTAAGGTGGTTCGATTACCATACAAACAATTTTTTTCCATTTATGTGCTGTGATTGCTGTGATTTCAGTGTAAAATTATGCCCCATTTGTCCATAAATGGAAAAAAAAACATTTGTATGGAAATCGAACCACCTTAATTTCAATTATTAATCAATCGATGTTTAATAAGCGATAAAAGTATAAGAAATAAATTAAAATAACAATTAATTGATTGACATAAATAGATAGAAACTAGTTGTTGTGCCTATACGACTCGATACCTACTATTATTCATTGGCTATTATAGCAACTTGAATATAACTCGGTCCCTTCAGCGCCGTGCGCCCTCGATATAATCGCTCAGGCTTTAATACATCACGAAAAACAACGAATTTATGCTAAAAGCAGTTAAAGATTAAACGCGTGACAATTTTTTAGGGCAGTTACTGTTCTTATACTGATAAATAAAACGACATTGTGTGTGAAAGTAAAGCAAGTTTTCATGAACAATAAAGAAAACAATTCAAATCTTACCTAAAAATATATACAAAGACACTTGGTTGTAGATCTCAGCAAGCAGTAGTGTGTAAACATAACTGCGTTCCGGTTTCAATGGTAATGCAGCTAACGAGATTACTGGTGAGCTGGTATTTTGATTTTTAAACCAAAATATCTAAAACCTTGCCGTGTTTGGGATTTGTTGGGTTTCATTTACAAGTGGTAGGTGTCTATAGGTCATCTTGGTAAGTATCGCTGCTGTATCAGATATTCTGTTGCCAAGCAGTAGTGTGTAAGCATTACTGTGTTCCAGTTTGGAGGGTACTGCAGCTGGCGAAATTACAGGGCTGTTGAGACTAACCATCTAGTCTCAAAGTAATGAGCGCCATAGCAGCGATGCCCTGACTTTGTATATAGCTGCGATAGTCATGGACAGTAGACATGCGTTGTCTCTTACTAACAGAGCCTCGATCACGAAATTTTATTGAATTCGCATCATAAAGGTATCGAGTCCTCGACAGCACACAAAGCTGCACAAATCTCATACAATTTTTTGTCGATGTCGATACGAATACTTTTTCGCAAGTCGTTCGTGATCGAGGCCCGAAAGCGTCTCGTTCTTTATTTTATTTAAAAAATAGTGTAACAGAAAATGACAGTAGCTAGTCTGTACTAAGCCTTATTCCCAATATTTTGGGCTGGGCTAGCGTGCCTAGGCTATCGGTAATTACCGGTCGACCCCGAACCACAGTAGAAACAGCAGTGACAAGCCAGGGTCTATCGACCTTGGCGTTTGCCCCCAAAGGTCTAATTCTGCCATCTAATTATTTCAGACAGCCTTTTTTTATCGCAAGCACTAAATAAGCGTTTGTGTTTATGCCAGTCGACACGAGAGACGTACATTTTGAAATTAATTTGTATGAAATGTCTGGAGGGCATGAAATGTTGTAGCTCGCCCTTGAATTTTGTTTTTCAATCATAAAATCTAAAATGTAAAGCGGGGAACCGTGGAACTAAACAGACTTGGTCCAATGATTATTCACATATAATACCACAAGAGCTTCAAAATTATCGGGTATTTCCCGATAGGTTCGTTGCAAACAAATGAAGGAGTCAAGTTTTTCAGGTTAAAAAATCACGAGCGCGAAGAAGCGCGAGTGATTTTTTAACCTGAAAAACTTGACGACTTTATTTGTTTGCAGGGAACCTTGAGGGAAATGCCAGATAATTTTGAAGCTCGTGTGGTATTCGGGGGATTATTTTTCCGTCCCAAATGTCGGCCAATAGAATTGCACCATTCGACGTCACGTGGTACAACGAGAAAATTTTCAAAAAATTATCAGTATAATACCATGTAGGTTGTACCACGTGACGTCGAATGGTGCAATTCTATTGGTCGATATTTGGGTCGGAAAAATAATCACTTATAATACCACAAGAGCTTCAAAATTATCGGGTATTTCCCGATAGGTTCGTTGCAAACAAATGAAGGAGTCAAGTTTTTCAGGTTAAAAAATCACGAGCGCGAAGAAGCGCGAGTGATTTTTTAACCTGAAAAACTTGACGACTTTATTTGTTTGCAGGGAACCTTGAGGGAAATGCCAGATAATTTTGAAGCTCGTGTGGTATTCGGGGGATTATTTTTCCGTCCCAAATGTCGGCCAATAGAATTGCACCATTCGACGTCACGTGGTACAACGAGAAAATTTTCAAAAAATTATCAGTATAATACCATGTAGGTTGTACCACGTGACGTCGAATGGTGCAATTCTATTGGTCGATATTTGGGTCGGAAAAATAATCAATTAAATTTCCGTATAATGCCATGATACTTAATAAACAGCTTTTGCGTGACTTTTTAACAAGTTTTTCAGTCCATACAAACGGCAACAAGCTTAATTAACAAAAACGCGAATGTCACAAATTTTTTTTATTTTTATGGTTGACAGGCTAGTTGTTTGACCACAGCTCACCTGATGTTAAATGAAGGTGTGGTCGAAGATGGTAAAGCACACCTAGCCTGGAATGGAACTGGCTCTCAAGTGAGGCTGCCGGAACACACCGTTAGATGCTTGGCGGCAGATTTTCAACTTGAGGGTGGTAGCTAGCCAGCCGAGTACTAGAAAGTACCCTACCACCATGCTATGGTTTCCTCACGATGTTTTCCCTCACCGGCAGCTCAAGCTCATTGTTGGGATTTGAACCCACGCCCTTCGGCATGCGAACCTACCACGCTAACCACTGAGCTATCATCGCTACAAAAAACTACTACTAATAAAGACTAAAACTACTAATAAGTGACATTAAAAAAATCAAATGGGATGATGTAAACATTCTAGCGATACTTCATATGTTGAGATGTGTTCAGTCGTTTAAAAGTTATGCTGATATAAAAACTTCACATACATAAACCCTAAAAACTACTCTTTTTTGGGTTGTTGCGTGAAAAATATGTTAGTATGCGTATTCGAACGTTGAATACAGTTAATTTGGAAGTTATTTTAATCCAATTAGCGACGTCTAATGCTGGATAAAGAATGTCAATTTGCAAAAAATCATGACATTCTCTCATTGTTTCAAATTCGGGACACAATTCAATTCCAATTAATTTAATTACTTTATTTACTTACAAGTGTTACTTTGTTATGGGAATCAATTCAAGAAATATCTTTTTTTTAGTATAGGTTGTGCTATTGTTCCCAGTCTAGAGCTAATGTCTACCACGTATGTCCTAAACAATCTGACATGCAAACAGCTTCCTATAGATACCCCAAATCATCAATGACATTACCAATATATGTTGATAAGCAAATTAATTAAAACTATAGTTTCTGCTGAAAGGAAATCGAACAAAATGCATATGGATTCAAGTTCAAGGAACGCTCCAGGTGCATTTCACAGTTGATCGGAGTCGGACGGCAGTGATTGCTGCAACCTCACACCTGCGTCACGGTCTGCGTCCCTGTTGACCGGGAGAGCCATTAGGCTGACCTTTACCTTTGTCTAAGCATTTGTTAACAAATTCGCCTGTATACCTAACACATATCTACGAGATACCATCCACGACGTTAACCTCTCTCAGGGTTGGCAACGCAACAACCACCTCCCAAGTGTGCATGTACATAATGAGCTTACCATCGAGCAAAGTTTCCGTATTTAGAAAAATATATATCTTGTGAAATTTTACACTAAACTTTTTAACATTATGTTAAAAAATAGCAGATGACATGTTTTATCAAGCTTATCATGGTAGTCTACCAAAACCTTTCGAGTAAATTGCCCTAAATAGTATCCCAGTATAGATTTATTTAAATAGAGAAGTAAATCCGCATCGTAACTGGACCAAACACATCTCGTTCTTTGTATTCAAACTCACCCTCCGTCTAGTTTTTACCGAAACCTTGCAAACACTTACCTGAAAAGAAAAAAATACTATTAGACATAAATTGAATACAAGTATAGAAAAGGTCGACCACCTACCACCAGATGGTGGATCTATAAAATTGGTTTTTGATATAAAAGGTGCAAAATCGATTGAAAGGGAAACAGCAACTGTATCATTCGATTACATACACAAATTCACCAACGCTAAAACTAATATTCATTCAAAGCCGAACCTTATTCCAACTGAATTAGGAGTCAATGAATATTTGGCGGATGGCTGAGATGTGAACAGATGGTTAACGGTAGTAATAGTAATGCAAGATGTCAAATTTTAAGGGGAAATACGTGTCGGTGTAGAAATAATTCAGGTGTCAGTTTTTGTGCTAGATGTTGCAATTATTATGAGGTACCGGTTTCGAAGCAGACGAGATTTGCGCCGGTGAAGTTGGATCTCGAGCATTTACATGTTTAAAGTTGATTTTATTTTCCAAGGTCAGGCAGTAAGTCGATTCTAAATATCATGGCATCGTCAGTTTCCAGATAAAGTAATAGCAACAAATATTTTATACATGAAGTCAAGCAATAGAGGTCTATCCAGTTATAAATAGATATAGTCCGCGTAAAAGTCATCTTGCCTAAATATGCTGTCAAACATCTGATAAGATCATAACTTAAAATTATGTTTTAATATTATTAATTTAATCAGCAAAAACAGTTTTTTTAATGTGTACAAGTCATTTTGAAAGTAATATTAGCTAAGATTATTACTTAAAAATAGAAATTGAATAATTAAATCCCTCATAATACGAGTCTCTCTTATCCTCGTGTAAATACAAATAAAGTTCATAATGGGAATATTATCAAAACATCCAGAAGCGTGTCCCGCACACCTTGCCACTATCGTTTGTTCAATCATAAACCATAAGGGGCTTTCGACTAAATATACCCGCGGTACTCCCTCTTCCTGCCAAATATGTACTCTACATTTACCATCCGCCTGTACACTTCACTAAACCCCTATTAAAACAAGATAAGAGCTGTTTTTGATTGAGAAAATTAGGTCGCGTTGTCGTTTTGAAGGCAGGTGTGCCGCAAGGGTCGATCCTTGCGCCGCGGCCTTAGAATAGATTCACAATCTCGAGACACGTGGCTTGGGGTGTGCTCGCAGAAAAACGCAGCTTTCGGCTCTCGACTTCCGTAAGGCACAAATATAAACAGATTTAAACGTGTATATGTTTTTCCGGTTGCTGATTCAGGGGCTCGAGTGGTTTGCCAAATCGAGGGTCAGCATTTTGAAATAGCTAATAAAGTCGAGTAAAGTGTTTGGAGGAAATACATATTGTGACTTATGTTTAGTTAATTTCACGCACATTTGGCACGTTTTGCGTATTTTGTATTTGGATTTAAATTAAATATTACTTTCTGTTTCGTGTGTTATGAATTAAATTAAATAAAATCTTATACAAATAATAGAGGATCAAAGATCTGCAATGAGATAATTATAATATTATTTTACAAAACACATTAATAATAAAATAGGCATTTCGTCAAATATTAAATTAAGATTGTCTATCGGTATAGTTAAGATAGGTCAATAACCTTAAAAAAGTCAAAGTTAAAAGAATTAATTAGCTGATAAATAATTAGCTAAATGAAAATAGTTTAAAAATAATTCGTCCCAATTAAGGTCCCTCAATCCCTAATCAACCCCAAATCAACAACACAAACAAGCATGCTTTTACACGCAAACTAATAGCGCTTGGCTAAAGCTTATACAGAGTGTTTGAGGAAAGTGCTGTAGTCACGATAACTGCTAATTTACCCATATATAGAAACGTAGGAAACATTATTTTCGCGGTTTCAGGGTTAGCTATAAGTACAATTGTGCAAGTTTTTCTCTTTGATTTTTTGTTTGTGCATAACTTCTTTATTCTTAACCCCGTGCGTCTAAATTGATTAGTGCTGAAAATCAGTGCTGCTGAGTAATCCTCAGCACAATTGCTGAGCACTGGTCTCTTTTCTTCTTTATGCACTAGACACTGCAGCGTTTATCCTCTTACTGACATTTAAAATTTGTCGTCTGTATGTTAGTTGAAATCTTCTTATTGCTGTGTTTTATCTGTAGTTATTTGTTGTAGTATATCTAGTGTATTATAAAACAAAAAAAAAATGTTTCTTTCATTATTTTTTTCTGATCAGTCGATCAGCACAATATTACTACAATTTTAAGAAACATCCTGTGTAACGGTTACTAGCGCAGCTACCAGTACCGTGTGCGACGGACGTGCTTGATGCTAAAGATTAACCTCACAAGCTTTTTAATGCCACAATCGTTCGCGTGCAACAATTTTTATGTAAAATCGATGGCATTTCTTAAAGGGGTTAAGAACAGGCGAGTGAGGAGGTGAAAGGGGGGTAGAGAGGGGGTAAATCCTGTCAAACCTGCGATCAATGATATACTCATGGGGCGAGTTTATAGCATAGCATTTATTGGATTTACGAGTCAGATTTTTGATAGCAATATTATGTAGCAGGAATAACGATATTGGTATCGTAGAGTAAAAATAGAAATGATTTTATTAAAAATAAATATCACTGCAAAGCCCTTACTCGTATAAAAATGGAATAAAAACTTTTGCATTTATGTGTGAAGTGGTAAAATTTGTTGGCATTTCCACCATAAAAAAACTTGTATGTAGTACTTGTACATAAAAAACTGACATACATAGACTACTTTTATCCCGAAATATTGTGTTCACTTGGGAACAGAGCACTGCGCTTCTAGTATAAAAAAATAAATTAGATAGGTAATAAAAATTAATATCCTATGACATTTCACACAGCGCCATCTAGCGCCAAACTAAGCAAAGCTTGTATTAAAGGAACGAGATAACTGATACAATACTTGTTTATTTGTTTTTACTTACAAAACAACCAGAAAAAAAAATATATCATCGCATTAATCCCGAATACTATAAAATGAATTTCTTTACAATAAATTTAAATGATAAACTGTGACATTTTTTTTTTTGACAATTATATTATGCAATTTAATTTTCCGGATTCAATTTTTTTAATACATTATGTAATTAAACACCATAATTTTAAGTTAATCCGTTAATATTGCATGTTCGTACTGAACGTAAGCTGTTGCTCTACTTAAATATTAAGACCTTAACGTTAAATTATACTTTGACTTTGACTTTGAATACATTTTATAAGAATATAAGCTAGGACGCCAATCCTCCTCATTTCAACTATACGTCGGCTAGGTTCAACACTAGTTGACAAATGCCCTCGCGCGCACGCGATTCGAGGCCTAGTTACAGCGCGACCCCCCGAAATATACAGAGTAATGTCGGGGTAGTACCCCGTTCCTTACCCTGCACATACAGGCCACATCCGCTTGGCAACGCTAGTTACTTAGTAGTGGATCTTCTTAGCAGGAGGTCGTATAGCAGTACCAGATGTACTACCGCCAAGCAGTAGTTTCAGACATGAACTTAAAGCCTTAAAGTAATGTATCGCTGCGATGGTTAGGATACACGTTATCTCTTACCATCAAGCGAGTGTGTTTTTTTCACAAAATTAGGCCCAAACACAGCAAATTAGTTATTAAGATTTAAAAATCAAACTACTGAACTGATTTTTATGAAACTATTGCTTTTATAATATCGGTGAGATTTATAGATACTATATATATAATATGTACCTACTGCGCTTCCAAACTCAAATTATTGACGCGACTCAAAAAACTGGCATGCTAAAGTGAGATTGGGCTGGAGCGGACGTCTCGCAGTTTCACCCGCGTAATTCCCGTTTCCGTGGGAATACAGGGATAAAAGTAGCCTATGTCACCCGGGGATAGTGTAGCTTCTCAACGGTGAAATAATTTTTGAAATCGGTCCAGTAGTTTCGGAGCCTATTCAATACAAACAAACAAATCTTTCCTCTTTATAATAGTATAGATACCTATAGATTTAAAAAAAAATTATAGGCTTGCGTTTGATCGCCATTTCACCTGATGTTAAATGAAGATGCGATCTACGGTGGAGCACGCTTGCCTAGAAGAAACCGATTCCCTCTCGACTTGAAGATACCCAGATTGTAGATATAGATAGATAGCTTTTTTTTTTACGTAAAAAGTAATGAGACGAACGAGACGCTCTCCTGATGCTAAGAGATAACGCTTGTCCATGACCATCGCAGCGATACACAGAACTTTCAAGTAATAAAACAAAGTCCAGGACGCGCTGGCGCTCATTACTTTGAGACTTTGACTAGAGATATAATGATAATATTTATTAAAGTTAACCCAATGTCATAAACTACAGTGGTTTGTAACCGTAGACATAGAAACGTACGAATCAATTTTAAGTTTATAAAAATTGATAATCATTTTTCTGATTCGTGAATCGTAACCAGATAAAAATTAAAAAAATATAAAACAATTTTCGCGCAGTTTTGCGAGAAAAACAGTCACCACAATGGTTCTATTTAAACCAAACTTTAAGAATAGTTTTCAAAACCGCATTTAGGGTCGCGATTCTAAAAAGAAAAGAAAAAAAACATATTTAAGGAGTCGTTGCCCTTAATGCCATCTGGTGAGCGCCAGGCCCGCGCCGTTTAAAAAAAAAAACAAAAAAAAACTTATTGCACCCCATTTGGCAATAAATTCTCTGTTCAAAATAGAACCTTATCCTCAACGTTTAAGATTCAAACAAATTGGTTTTTGGGAAGTTTGTTAAGGGGTGGTTATCGTGTAAGATTTGAATAAAGACTTTAGCGTAATATGTTAAGGTGCATTTAAGTGTAGAGAAATAATTGGGTTGCGGTCAGTTACTTGGGTATTAAATGTTCAATTTAGATTTTAGCGATAGTTATACAGGCCTACCTGATAATATTTTTTAAATACAGCTACATTTTAAATTTCAATGCTAATTTGGTTTTTATGTAAAACTACCCTCTTTTAACAGTATTTAGTGTGGTGTAGAGATTTAGAACTACTTTTAACCGACTTCAAAAAAGGTGGAGTTTCTCAGTTTGTCACAATATTTTTTTAACATATATTCCTCGATTAGGTACTCGAAGACGATTAGACCTATTTGAAAAAATATTTTTATTTGAAAGGATATACTTTCAGATTGGTTCCATACAAATGTCATCAAAATCGTTCATCAAACAAATGTCATCAATCGTTCTGTAACTAAAATGTGTATTTTGCTTTTTTATGACTTTTCAGTGGTGTTTACGGTTACTAGAATTGCCCGAATGGAGTACTTCATCTTCGGTCACATCGATCGTCACTTCCCAAAAGACATGCAAGTCAATCGCTGACTTAACGGCGATAAAAAAATCTAAGTTTCAAAAATGTATTTTGAGAACCCTACATGAATTCCGTATTAAAAAAAAACAAATAAACATAAAACAAAGATCTAGACAGAGAGTTTTGGCGGGAACGCGGGAAGAGTCGTGTCGCTCCGTTGTATTTTTTTCCAAAACTAGTGTTTTGTCGAGTGTTTATGCATGAAAATGGTGGTGCTTTATTCATAAAGTGCCGAATTACAAGCGCGAGTGTGGGAAAATGATATAATGTGGCGAAACATGACTTTTCGTGTTGCTTCCAAAACTCCATCGAAGCTTTATAGTAAAGTCGCCACTACTTTACTGAAGCATGATTGGACTTGACTGACACGGAGTGTACTTGACCTAGACTGGACTTTGACTATAACTTTAGCTACGAGGACACTTATTTAACTTTTGAAACTTGAAAATATATAAATACTTGACACTGGCAAATGCTAAAACGCGACGCCAAAACCAAAGAAAAAAAAAAAGATCTAGACAGATGTTTGTTTGTCTAGTTTATATATCAACCTACTTATTACGAGCTGTCAGCTTCTGGTCATGTACAATCTATTAAAAAGAAAAAAAGCACAGCACTGGCCGCAAAATAAAACAAGCTCATAATCAACGGTTATCGAACGCAAAGTTCAAATTTCAAAAATAGAATGCGGAGCGCGTGCACCGTAATTGTACGCTACGGTCGTACACCAGTTCACCTGCAATCAATTGTTACCTCCACGCGAAATATCTTCTTTTTAACACTTGTTATGTGAAATTAGTCGGTTATTGGAGAATTGCATTGAGATGAAAATTCATCGAGGCAAATAATAAGATATTGCAACATTGTTACTTCCATTCCGATACACATAGAATAATACGTTTTTTTATGTAAAAATAATGAGACGAACGATGCGCTCTCCTGATGTTAAGAGATAACGCCTGGCCATGATCATTGCATCAATACACAGGACTTTGAGTACCAACACAAAGTCCGGGGCATCGCTGCTTTGGCGCGACTTTCGATGGTTAGTCTCTACAGCCCAGTTATTTCGAAATAACAAAAAAAACGACATATATTAAAGAAATACTTCGAAGGGATCAAATTAAATAAATCAGGAAAAAAAACATAATTGATCAGATTGTATAAATCTTTAAATTCAATTTGTGTCCAATGAATATGTAGCAATATTATTATATACTAAGACTTTGTGGTAGATTTCTTTAGCAGGAAGTCGTCTGGGTAGGTACCATCGCAGTACCAGATATTCTGCCGCCAAGCAGTAGTGTGTAAACATTACTGTGTTCCGGTTTGAAGGGTACTGCAGCAAGCGAAATTACTGGGCTGTTGAGACTAACCATCGAAAGTCTCAAAGTAATGAGCGCCAAAGCAGCGATGCCCTGGACTTTCTTTTGTTGCTCAAAACAAAACATCGTGAGGAAACCATAGCATGGTGGTAGGGTACTTTCTAGTACTCGGCTGGCTAGCTACCACCCTCAAGTTGAAAATCTGCCGCCAAGCATCTAACGGTGTGTTCCGGCAGCCTCACGTGAGAGCCAGTTCCATTCCAGGCTAGGTGTGCTTTACCATCTTCGACCACACCTTCAATTAACATCAGGTGAGCTGTGGCCAAACACCTGGCCTGTCAACCATTAAAAAAAAAAAGTTCTGCGTATCGCTGCGATGGTCATGGACAGGCGTTATCTCTTACCATCAGGAGAGCGTCTCGTTCGTCTCATTACTTGTATAATTTTTTTTTTTTATCAGAAACGAGGGATATAATAGAAAACTAATTCCTTTAATTTTTTTTTAATTGTTAGCCTGTGTTTCTGAATAATCCATATCTGTCGCGGCATTTGAAAGTTATGTTAGAATAAAAAAAACTTACATTTATCCATGCTATTATAAAGAGGAAAGATTTGGTTGTTTGTTTGTATTGAATAGGCTCCGAAACTACTGGACCGATATAAATAATTCTTTCACCGTTGGGAAGCTACACTATCCCCGGTTGACATAGGCTGCTTGAAGCGAACTATATCAAGTTATCAGGGTTCGAAGATAAATATCGCTGGACATTACGCAGAGCGCCATCTGACACCAAACTAAGCAAAGTTATCTGACTTCCATAGTACACTATGGAAGTCGGATAACTGATAGAATACTTAAGGTGGTTCGATTTCCATACAAATATATTTTGCCATTTATGGACAAATGGAGCATAATTTTACAGTGAAATCACAGCTACTGGCATTTATTTTGATCTTTATTTGCGGTAAATCACAATTGCTTGAATAAAACAGTAGATTATTAGCATTACATAGGCTCCGGGTGACATAGGCTATTTTTTATCCCTGTATTCCCACGGGAACGGGAACTACGCCGGTGAAACCGCGAGGCGTCCGCTAATATTAAATATAATTGAATTTTACCTATAATACATACAGAACACCAAACATTTATCCTCGTCAAACAAATGTTTGTCCGGGAATCGAACCCTCTTTACAGATTTTGAAGCAGATACATTAACAAATGAGCCACAAGGGCAATAGTTTATTTACAAAAAGCTGATTAGAACGTACGCAGACAAGGAAGTTCCGGGTGCGCTACCTAGAAGCGCGGGAACCAATGAATTTAGTGCATCACTGTTTAACAAATGGTATCTTTCCAAACATTTGGCCTCAAGGCACGTCTTTTATTTGTAAAAATCAAATGGAAACAGCGGATCGTTCTGTGGAAACTTGTTTGCGAAACTTACCACGGATTGTGATACAGAAAGGACGATATCATTTACAGTATGGGTTTCGTTGATGCTTGACAGCCCGGTTGGTTCATTAGTAACATGTCTGCTTCTAGAGCTGAAGGGCGTGGGTTCGATTCCCACCCAGGACAAACTTTGTGGTACAAACAAATGTTTGTTCTGTGTCTGGGTGTAATGTACGTATTACTAGCTTCGCCCCGCGTGTTACCCGCTACATGTTTTCGGGATAAAAAGTAGCCTGTGTTAATCCAGTGTCTCAGCTACCAAAACAAAATTTCATACAAATCCGTTTCGTAGTTTTTACGTGAAAGATTAACAAACATTCATCCATCCAAACTTGCATGTTTATAATATTTGTGGGAAAGATGTGTATTTACAAAAGAAAACAGTATTTAAGTATTCTGTCAGCTGTCTGGTTACCATAGTACAAGCTTTGCTTAGTTTGTGGCTAGATGGCGCTGTGTTAAATGTCTAACAATATGTATTTACACTTACTATCAAATCAAAGTCAATTTGATCGGCCAACACGTCTCTCGCAAGTAACTACACAGTTTAATCGAATTTAAAAATAAATTTCTTCTATAAATAATTAGATTAGAGCTAAACCAAATTAAATTTCATGTTTGCAATCTAATTTAACCAAATAAAATTAAAGTTATACAATTAAAATGTACCATTGCAGCGATACACAGAATTTTGAGCAACAAAACAAAGTCCAGGGCATCACTGCTTTGGCGCTCATTACTTTGAGACTTTTGATGGGTAGTCTCAACAGCCCAGTAATTTCGCTAGCTGCAGTACCCTTCAAACCGGAACACAGTAATGTTTACACACTACTGCTTAGCGGCAGAATATCTGGTTCTACCTACCTAGACGACTTCCTGGTAAGGAGATCTACCACCAAGTTAAAGACAAGCTAAAACCATAACAATAACATCGCTATTTTAGCATTAAAAGCAGATCTCCAAGTTAATGGATTTGCCCCAAGCCACGTCAATCGCCAGAAGAACAGTAGCATGCGATTCGAAGATATTTTGTTGGATACTTATTTGCGGCTGATTAGAGTTAAAATTGAGAAAATTTAACTCTTGCAACCTTTCAAAATCGTAACAGAAATCATATTCTGTGCCAATAGAGATCACTTGGCCGCTCTCGGAACACTTGCCATCTTACTAAAAAATTTATAATAAATAATATATCTTTATTATTTGTATTTTTATCCATATTATTTAATTTATTTTTATTATTTCACTTTTAACTTATGTTATCAATAAAACACTATGACTATGACTATATTTTTATATTTGAGAGCCCTGTTGGTCCATTGGTAGTTGTAGTAGTATTGGTCCTATAATAATAAGTTGTTTTCTTTATCTCTGGAAAACTAACGGCTTTTGTATGAGTGTCCCAGCAAGTGAAACCGGGGGGCGATGGTAGTTTTTGTTATGAAAGAAAGGGACGGAAACAATCTCGACCGTGTACGTATTAGAAACCCAGAAGTGGGGCCCAGTTTGGACCAATCATGCCATTAAATAAATCGTTTGATGCGAGAAAGAACTCGTGGGCAGTTTATTTTATTTTGTGCAAGGTGAGTTATGTAAATCTATTGTACAATCATGAACCTTTCCAGGAAAATACGTGCGTAGCCGGGGGCGGAGCGTAGCGTGAAATTGCGAAACTCTACCATCGAGAAAACATGTCAACACCGAACAATTGATTTTTTGGCGGGAACGCGGACAGAGTCGTGTCGCCCCGTTGTATTTTTTCAAAAACTAGTATTTTTTCGAGTGTTTGTGTAAAAAATGGTGGTGTTTTATTCATTGACTACCGCTTTACAATCGCGAGTGCAGGCAAGTGATACAATGTGGCGAAACATGACTTTTCGTGTTGCTTCCAAAACTCCATCGAGGCTTATAGTAAAGTCGCCACTACTTTACCAAAGCAAGACTGGACTTGACTAGTACTGACTGGACATGACCAAGACTTTGACTATAACTAACATACGTTTGTTTTGATGCGCGCCTACAACCATATTTTATTTACTGTGGGGATGGCTGGCAGAAAATGCTTTAGCATTAAGTCCTCCTTTTGTACATGTTATTTTGTAAGTGTGCAATAAAGTATCTGGTAAATAAATAAATAACTATAGGTACGAGGGAACTTAACGAGCACCTAACGGTGTGTTCCGGCAGCCTCACTTAAGAGCCAGTTCCATTCCAAGCTAGGTGTGCTTTAACAACTTCGACCACACCTTCACTTAAGATGAGGTGAGCTGTGGTCAAACACCTAGACTGTCAACAATAAAAAATAAAAAATAAACTTTTGAAACTTGAAAATATAAAACACTTGACTCTGGCAAATGCTCTAAATGCGACGCCAAAACTAAAGAAAAAAAAACGCGAACAAATCATCCGGCTAATAAGACAACGGCAAACAATAAGGCGAAGCTAGCGAGTCTTGACTCGCAGCGCCACCTGGTGCGGTACAGTTACGCAGCTGCCGCGCAGATGGCCGCGCGACCCGCGCGTGCCGACTACCTTCAGTTTCGGGATAACTGTGCCCGCCGTACATGTGGGTACCTCGCGCTACGGTAATGAACCACAATTGCAGTATTTTTTTTTCCTTTGGTTTTGGCGTCGCGTTTTAGCATTTGCCAGTGTCAATTATTTATATATTTTCGAGTTTCAAAAGTCAAATAAGTGTCTTCGTAGCTAAAGTTATAGTCAAAGTCCAGTCTTGGTCAAGTACAGTCCGTGTCAGTCAAGTCCAGTCATGCTTTAGTAAAGTAGTGGTGACTTTACTATAAAGCTTCGATGGAGTTTTGGAAGCAACATGAAAAGTCATGTTTCACCACATTATATCATTTTCCCACACTCGCGCTTGTGTTCCGGTACTTTATGAATAAAACGCCATCATTTTTATGCATAAACACTCGATAAAACACTAGTTTTGGAAAAAATACAACGGAGCGACACGACTCTTTCCGCGTTCCCGCCAAAACTCCAATTGCAGTATTTCTTTATTACTCTTGACACTGACAGTGGCATAGCAAGGTACACACACGCCCTAGTGCGAAAAAAGGGCCCTATTTAAAATGGCTAGTTTTTATCAAGTAACTTTTTTGTAGCGATGATAGCTTAGTGGTTAGCGCGGTTGGTTCGCACGCTGAAGGGCGTGGGTTCAAACCCCAACAATGAACTTGAGCTGCCGGTGTAGGAAAACATCGTCAGGTAACCATTTCTAGTACTTGGCTGGCTAAATACCACACTCAAGTTGAAAATCTGCCGCCAAGCATCTAACGGTGTGTTCAGTGCCATTCCGAGCTAAGTGTATTTAACATCTTCGAGATCAGGTGAAATCATAAAAAAACAACGATTTGTCTAATTTTGGTGTTATTTTGCTAAGATTTGATTGCGTTTAGTTCTGTTTGTTTATGTTTTTTGTGTACAAAGAAATATTATTGCTATCTTGCAGCTGGACAGGAAGCGGGTAGGCGGATTCACATGTAACGGACACTGCAAAAGGTACAGGTGTCCTGCAGTTATATCTTACCTTATCATTTAAAAAAATCAAATCGTTTCAATTGAATAAAATTACCCGATTGGACATTCGGGAATATATATAATATTTGGTCACAAAACACTTAAATAAAATTAAGTAGAACTCAATACTTGTGACGTCAAAGTTTTTAGCGCGTGCGCACGATTACCGTACGCATCTGCTGTGAAACCTGATACTCCATACTCCTTGCATTATGAATACGACTTCCGAAAAAACACACAAAAAAGGTTTGCAATCAAAATTAAACCTTAACTCAAGACGGCAAGACGAGAATTCAAAAATCGCTGAAATATTTTTTTGAAAACCAATCACATTCGATTTTTAACTCTATTAATAAGAAAATACAGTTAATGTTGACGAAAAGACGGTAGTTGTCGCCAAGTCATCTGGCTGAGACATATGTATATTTCGCCAAGGCGCGCCAGATGTCGCCACTAGTCGAGATATCTCTACAGAGAACAGACGCGAAGATTTTTTGCCCTGCAATGTGAAGCGAACTATATCAAGTTATCAGGTTTCAAAGATAAATATCGATAAATACACACAGCGCCATCTGACCTCAAACTAAGCAAAGTTATCTGATAGAATACTTAAGGTGGTTCGATTTCCATACAAATAAATTTTGCCATTTATGGACAAATGGAGCATAATTTTACAGTGAAATCAGAGCTACTGGCATTTATTATGGTATTTATTTGCGGTAAATCACAATTGCTTGAATAAAACAGTAACAATCAAATCTTTCCTCTTTATAGAAAACGTGAATTTTAAAGAACCACGTATTTCTTGGCAAGCACAGTGGTAGAGGCCTACGTCCAGCAGTGGACAACGAAGGGCTGATGATGACGTATTTCTTGTAAGTTTCTATATCAGAATCTCTGTACAATCTTGTTATAATTATCCTTCTAAGACTGTATTTTGCAGAGTAGACGAGAAAATGCACTAAGTATGCGAAATAGCGAATACTTCGCGGAGCGCCACTTGATGTGGCAGGGCCGCCGCGAGGAGGGGGGCTGCTAGGGGACGCTGGTGGGGGGCGTCGAGACGGGCGTCTGCGCATCCCGCCTGTACCTTTGATCTCGCGCGCTGCGACGAAATAGACACGGTTCACGGAATTGCTGGGGCTAATTGAGTAGATAGACCTAATTACAGTTCTATTTAGTCACGATTAAAAATGCTTTTGTGGCTAATTCACACGCCGAAGGGCGTGTGTTCAACCCTGAAATGAGCTTGAGCTGCCGGTGAAGGAAAAACATCGTGAGGAATCTATAGCATGGGTACTTTCTTGTACTCGGCTGGCTAGCTACCACCCTCCAGTTGAAAATCTGCCGCCAAGCACTTAATAGTCTGTAGGTACCGTCAGCCTCACTTGTTCCATTCCACGCTAGGTGTGTTTTACCATCTTCGACCACACCGTTACTTATTTCACTTACGTCACGTCACTTTTGAGTGTTGATTCAGTGAAAGTTGATTCAGGCGTTACTTTGCGGAAGTTCATTTTGAGTGTTAAAGGTAGATACATATTTAGATAAATTGATTGATACAAGAGTGATTTTGCGAAAGTTCATTTTGAATATTCGAGGTTTATTTCCGCTTAACAGTTGTTTCCGTTACAATAGTGATGAAGTATGTGAAATAGCGAATGGTGTTACTTTGTCCTGTTCCTGTAGATTCCTAGCCCGTGACGCGCGAGTGTCGCGGGGGGCGCCCCGTACTAGCTACCGGCTATTCTGCACCGGTTTATTTGCAGACATACCGCGCCGAACGTGATCCACACAGAAATAGGGGAAATACTCTCCCAGAATAACCCCTGCACAATAAGCGCAGAAATAACTATTTCACCATGTATGGACGGACGGCGTTTCATTATTTTTTTTAATGTAAAAGTAATGAGACGTACGAGACGCTCTCCTGATGGTAAGAGATAACGCATGCCCATGACTATTGTAGCGATACACAGAACTTTAAGTAGCAAACCAAAGTCTAGGGCATCGCTGCTTTGGCGCTCATTACATTTGTGACTTTCGGCTCACAAATTTCACCTTCTCGTAAAATACATTACATAAGTAACTTAGTAACAATTTAAAAATGTGCTAATTATATCTCAGACAGCAAATGGGGGCGTGTCGAAGTATTTTTGGCCCTAGGCGCGCTAGGTATGCACCACGCGGTTGTCTTCTATCGATAAAATAGATGATTTGCGTCGATATTGTGTTAGGTACGATATTACGATACGACACGTTTACGATATTTATTTATTTTATTTTTAGGTACATCACGGGTCATAATTCACGCAAAACTACTGTATGAAACTGTAATTGTGAGGATGACATTTGGCATGGAGATAGCTTGTGCCCTAGATTTTTTTTTCTAAATAAAAAATAAATTTAAAATATAAAAAGCCTGTCACCAGTCTTTGCCGTAGGATTCCCTGTGTTGCGATACCACTCTTTTAGTAAAATATATTGATTTTCATATGGTTTATATTTTTTTCTTTTGGTTGTTCATACTCTATCTCGGTGTTCTGTAAAAAGTTAGTATTATATCCTACTTGTATATATAGGTACTTGTTCATATATAATAAATAGATATGGATATATATAATTATATATACATATAATTATGTATTGAATGAATGTATATGCATAACATCTAGTTGACGATACGCAACCAATCCTGTTTCCATTACGTTAAAATGTTTAAAATTTTTTTGTTTTATTTTTGTAAATAAAATTTAGAGTTTTCTTTGTAAATATATGTGCCCTGTGCTTGGGCATCGCTGGCACAACCCTATTTACGTCACTGTTTACCACAAGTTTTATCGATATTAAAACATCTCAAGACATGAAGATGGAACAGCTATGATAGCAATCCAAACAGGCTGCCGACACTGATAAAGGAAAAAAATCACGATTATTTAGAATTTAAATCGATTCAAACAATCTTTCGAATCAGATTCCAACGTTCGACTCGTGTAACGGAGCGGGTAGCATCCCTACAGGCAGTCTAGACGGCTGACGCCTCTTGACACCCTGACGCACGTGACAACCCTGATGAATGCTTCGACAGCGCGGATTTACGACTGGACCAACCCTAATGGGATTTTAATATCTTTGTTTTCGCGATTTGCGATATAAACTTTATAAAACTTCCGAGTTCGGTTTTTGGCAGTCGATCTTGGATTGTGATTCACGCGATAGATATGAAGGAAATCAGTAAAAGAATAAACTTTTGAACAGACTTACTGTTCCTAACATTGTTCCGAGTAGAGTGTGCATAGACCAGGCATTTGTTTCATTTTAATTTTCTGGAATAAATAGTAACGTACATGTATGTACCTAGTAGTTAATCTAGCGTATAAGATATCTCCATTCCAGATTCCAAATCTGTCCAACTGTTACAGCTTGAAAAATTAGCAATCATACGTACGAATTTACAGAAAAACTTTCGCTTTTTTTTTCTTTGGTTTTGGCGTCGCATTTTGTGCATTTGCCAGTGTCGAGTATTTATATATTTTCAAGTTTCAAAAGTTAAATAAGTGTCCTCGTAGCTAAAGATATAGTCAAAGTCCAGTCTTTGTAAAGTACAGTTCGTGTCAGTCAAGTCCAGTCATGCTTTAGTAAAGTAGTGGTGACTTTACTATGAAACTTCGATGGAGTTTTGGAAGCAACACGAAAAGTCATGTTTCACCATATTATATCATTTTCCCACACTCGCGCTTGTGATTCGGCACTTTATGAATAAAACACCACCACTTTTATGCATAAACACTCGACAAAACACCACACTAGTTTTCGAAAAAAATACAACGGGGCGATACGACTCTTTCCGCGTTCCCGCCAAAACCAACTTTCGCTTTTGTAATACAATTAGTATTGTTTTTTTTATTGATTGTGTGATGTTTTTGTAAAGTGGTTGATTTTCAAAAACATGGGGAGACAAATAAAAAAATAAATAAAAAAATAAAATTCCAAAAAAATATCTCTTCAATAGACAAGTCTGTCAAGTCTGTGTTCTTCGTCTTCTACTACTACAACACCCGGTATGATGTAAGGATTCTAACGATACCACATACATTGAAATCTGTGCAGACATTTAAAAGTTATGGCGGAACAAAGAAACTCACATACAAACATACATAAATCCTGAAAAAGGAATGTTAATCCTTTTTTTGGGCAATCGTGCAAAAAAACCATCAATGCACTGTTCAACAAATAACAATATCTTACAAGCACATTGTAATATCTATAGATATTATGTAGAAAAAAGGGTACAAAATAAAACAGCAAACGGCTTAATTAAAGTCGCATCAAAATCAATTCAGTCATCAGCCGTTACAGATCATAATCATCGCCACCCTTTCAATTTAAAACGCCATAAAATGCGATATTAAAATTAATAACCTTTACAAACTCGCAAAAGAAACAGCTTACGTTATAAAATGGCAACATTATTTTGTTTCAAACGACATTTTGATGTAAAATGTTCATTAAGTTTTGATATACATCTATTCACACAATTACTGCGGAATTAATGCTGTCGCGGTGAATGGGACGCGGCAGGAAAATGCGTGTTCTGATATCTAGGGTTTCATCTCGTCAATCTACATTACAATTTAGGTATTAATTACACATAGCCCAGAGAATCAGCAGATTGAAGTGGCAGTGGGTAGAACACATAGCACTGATGGCCGATGGGCTGCAAAGTTCTGGAGTGGAGACCACGGACCGGCAAGCGCAGCGTAGCACGTCCACCCACAAGGTGGACAGACGACCTAGTAAAGACCGCAGGAACGCGCTGGATGCGAGCCGCTTCCAACCGGTCTTTGTAGAAGTCAATGGGGGAGGTCTATATCTAGCAGTGGACGTCCTACGGCTGAAATGATGATGATGATGATGATTAATTACACGACTGTCTTTAAAAAGGCGTGGAATAGTTTATTTATTGATAAATGCAATGTTTGTAAAATATCGTAGGACATTACACACAGCCTTTTTTTTCGTAAATACAGTATGTGTGTATAATAAATCATCATCATCATCAGCCTATATTAGTCCACTGCTAAACATAGGCCTCTCCCAAGACACGCCACTCAGCCCGATCTTTTCGCTGCCATCCAACGCCAGCTGTCCTACGTATATTGTCACTCTATCTGAGCGTCCTACGCTACGTTTGTCAATACGCGGTCTCCACTCTAGAACACGTATACCCCAGCGGTTATCGGTTCTGCGACAGATATGTCCAGCCCATTGCCACTTCAGCTTACTAATACGCTGAGCTTTTTTTTTCTTTTTTTTTTTTATTCAAAATAGGTTCGCGTTTGACCACACTCTGCCTGATGCTGAGCTATGTCTATGACTTTTGTTCTCTGGCGAAATACTTCGTTTCGGATACGATCCCATTAATAAATACATACATATAATAAATACATACTTATAGAAAATACATACTTATAATAAATACAGAACACCCAGACACAGAACAAACATTTGTTTATACCATAAAATGTTTTCCTGGGTGGGGATTGAACTCACGCCCTACAGCTCTTAGAGTAGATACATTACCAATGAGCCAACACGGTGATGTAGGTGATAAGAAACAAATCGGCTCTCTAGTAAGGCTGCTGGAATACATCACCCATTTAAGGGTAGCCAGCTATTAAAGTACTAAATCTACCTAAATCTTCGTCAAAATACCCTATTTAGACGAAGATTTTGGTTTCAATTTTATGTATGGCTAACTCAATTCCCGCAATAGTTGATCCCTCCCCTACCCAGCCTACCCTAAGTTCCTAAGTGAGTTATGTGATCAAGTTGCCAAGCTATGGCCAGGCAGTATCGCGGTCCCTGACCTTGGACATTTGGGCGGCCTCCAAGCTCTACGATGCAGTTCTAGTGATGCACCATTAGCACCTTATCGATACTTTGATGTATTTTGTGACTAAGTATAGTTTCTAATGGTTTACAGATGTTGTTGTTTTTTTTTTCTAAATAGATTTCCGTTTGTCCACGCCGTACTTGATGTTCAGCTGGATGTAGTCTAAGATGAAGCACGCTTACCAAGAAAAAATCTGTTTACTTGCTCAGTTGGGGGGTTTGAACCGACGCCCGTCGGCGTGTGAACCGACAGCGCTAACCACTGAGCTATTGTCGCATGTAATATATTCTTATCTATTTTTTTTACCTGTCTCCGGTCCGTCGTGGATAAAAAAGTATTTATGTATTGGATTTATTTAATTATTCGACTTCCATCACACAAGCTCTGCTTAGTTTGGGGTCAGATGACGCTGTGTGTGTAATGCCCTATTTTTTTCAGCCTAAAATTGGAACTGGCTTTCAAGTTCTGCTGCTAGGCACTTATTACAGACTGTTCAAATCTCGTGTAAGTATTAGAATTTAGCTTCCACTACGCATGGTACATATTCTTCATTTTGCCATGGTAATAATGGTTTTGGGTGAATGCGCCTAAATTCCTGCTTTGTTTTGCTCTGTGATTGTTAAATTTTAATCTGTCGATAAATCGATGAAAAAAGTTAATCATCGTCCCATCTCTACAAATCTCGCCTACACCATCCAGCGTAATTTACAAGGGCTAGATAAAAAACAGTGTCTGCTAGTGTTGTAGTCAAGCGGGTTCGCTGCCAAAAAGCATACGTTATGTTTTCTTACACAATGGATGGTACTATGTAACATTCTGTGAACATACAAGGCGTATACGAGCAAGAAACGAATTATTTTCTTTATTTATAACAAAAATAAAAAAACATAGGGTCATGGGGACTGCAGACGGAAGTCATATCATTAGCATGTCAGTGACCCTAACCCATAAGTTTTACCCCTATCACTCGCTCAAGGCCGCTAAAATGTACTTCGGTCGCGAACCGTCGAACTGAACAGATCAAGAGACACATAAGCTAAGTAACCTATTGATTATGTTGGTTGATATTCTTTTGTGATACCTATTATGTGATAAATATTGATACTTTATGTTAAATAACGTGTTATCATTATATATATTTTTTGTTTAATGGTTGACAGGCTAGTTGTTTGACCACAGCTCACAGCTCACCTGATGTTAAGTGAAGGTGTGGTCGAAGAGGGTAAAGCACACCTAGCCTTGAATGGAACTGGCTCTCAAGTGAGGCTGCCGGAACACACCGTTGGATGCTTATCGGCAGATTTTCAACTTGAGGGTGGTAGCCAGTCGAGTACTAGAGAGTACCCTACCACCATGCTATGGTTTCCTCACAATGTTTTCCTTCACCGGCAGCTCAAGCTCATTGTTGGGGTTTGAACTCACGCCCTTCGGCATGCGAAGCTACCGCGCTAACCACTGAGCTATCATCGCTACAAATTCACTCGCTATATTAGTGTCTTTTAATGACTATTGCTTAGTAAATCAATATACGTTGCTTATAATAACAGTTTCTGATCTTCTTTTCTGCCTACTTTTGTCTTACATAGCGTATGATGGTTGGTTAATGAAATATGACGTGGTACATTCCGTTCTTATCCTTATTGATGCCTCTAATGAAAACTAATTCTAAAAATACAAAATGCTTTATTGATTTGTTTTTTTTTTTGAAATTTCAAATTGAGGATTTCATGTAACTAACATACATAGATTTTTCAATTACATCGATAAACCAACAAGCGGCTAGACTGCGTCCTTGAGGGTCGATGTGACCGTACGAATAAAGTTTTGCCATTTATGGACAAATGGAGCATAATTTTACAGTGAAGTCACAGCTACTGGCATTTATTTTGGACTTTGTTTGCGGTATATCACAATTGCTTGTATAAAACAATAGATTATTAGCATAAAATCAAATTTGTGAATGATTTATGAATTTATGATTTTTGAATAAAACAGTAGATTATGCTAGTAATCTACTCTTTTATTCAAGCCATTGTGATTTACTGCAAATAAAGACCAAAATAAATGCCAGTAGCTGTGATTGGGTGTTCTGTATTTATTATAAATATGTATTTATTTACGAAAAAAAAAGTATTTAAGTATTCTATCAGTTATCTGACTTCCATAGTACAAGCTTTGTTTAGTTTGGGGTCAGATGGCGCTGTGTGTAATGCCCTACAATATTTATTTATTTATTTTGCTGTAAAATTATGCTCCACTTGTCCATAAATGGCAAAAAATTATTTATATGGAAATTGAACCACCTTAAACAGTGTATTGATCGATAGTAGTACAAAACAAGATCTTATCGATTGTTGTCACATCTATAGTTGAACTAAAACGTTAGTAGGACGACTTAGTAATGCTTCTATGACACCCTGTATTACGAAGTTGTATGTAGTTTTGTACAGAACGTATCTAGGGCGATGAACCCCTCACATTAAGGAAAATAGAGAAAATACATGACGTGGACGTTTTCTGGATAAAATGTCGATCATCTTTCATAAGCTCGGGAATGTCAGCGTCCAGAGTTTAATTTGTAGGAGATACCTTGATACGTGGTCGTCTAAAGTTTATCCAAAGATTTTTTTAAGTTCAAGGCCTGAACTGAACACTCCGCTGTCTGTCCGTCTGTCACCAGGCTGTATCTCATGAACCGTGATAGTTAGATAGTTGAAATTTACACGGATAATGTATTTCTGTTACCGCTCGTAGTGCCGCTAGTCGTGTAGTTGTTGTCAAATTAGTTAAATTTAAGTCCTCATCACTGTTCTAACTGGAATAAACTAAATATACACCTTGAATATCTAACGGTGTGTTCCGGCAGCCTCACTTGAGAGCCAGTTCCATTCCAGACTAGGTATGCTTTACCATCTTCGACCACATCATCACTTCACATCAGGTGATCTGTAGTCAAACGCCTAGCTTGTCAATGATAAAAAACAACATTAACAACTATTATTTTGGGAATGACATACTTGGCATGACTAAATGTTTTGTACAGCTTTTTTTTCATTTTATAGAAGAAAGATTTGTATTTTTGTATGTAACGAATAAACTTAAAAACTACTGGACCGATTTCAAAAATTCTTTCACCGTTGGAAAGCTGCGCTATCCCCGGGTGACATAGGCTACTTTTTATCCCTGTATTCCCGCGGGAACGGGAACTACGTGGGTGAAACCGCGAGGCGTCCCCAAGTTTAATAATTAAAAAAAAGCGTTGGACAAGATCACACGCTGAAAAGTATGAAAAGTAGGCGGGCGGAGTATGGTTGATGACGGTGGTATGCTATAAATATTAAAAGGTATGATTTGAAGAGTAGCTGCAGAGTTCAGCGCCCGCCGCGGGGTGGGCGCGCCGCGCGACCATTCTCGGACACAATTCGATCATCGATTGACGTCTCCATTCGATTCCGATTTGATTTTATTACCCCAATAAGTTGTTTGATTATAATTTATAGATAATTAAATGCGAATTCGTTGTTTTTATGTCTATAGCATATCTCGTGTCTACTTATAGCACGTTCTGAATTTGAAATAGATTTTAATATCGATCGCATGATACCCGCAATTTTCTTTTTTTTGGCCATTTCCCGGTATAGAATGCCTAGTACGGATATTCTTTCTTTGTTATGATGCTTTACAATTACTTAGTGGTGGATCTCATTAGCAGGAGGTCATTTAGGTAGGTACCATCGCCGTACCAGATATTCTGCCGCCAAGCAGTAGTGTGTGACCAAAACCATGAGCGCCACAGCAGCGATGTTCTGAACTTCTCCTGATGGTAAGAGATAACGCCTGTCTATGACCATTGCAGCGATACACAAACCTTTACTCAAAGTTCAGTGTATCGCTGCAATGGTCATGGGCATGCGTTATCTCTTTTTTTCTCTTCTCGTTATCTTTAGAGCGCATGGTTCGTCTTTGTTGTCAATTTATGAAATGTTTTTTTTTTATGTAAATGTATTGAGACGAACGATGCGCTCTCCTGATGGTAAGAGATAACGCATGTCCATGACCATTGCAGCGATACACAGAACTTTGAGTAGCTAAACAAAGTCCGGGGCATCGCTGCTTTGGCGCTCATTTATTTGCGACAAAGTGATACCTACTACTTTAAGGCAACGTTTACCTACAAGTAGAATCCAACAACTCTGAGTGGTTTAATTCAATCTATCAAAAGATGCCCGAGGCGTATCACAACAAAAAAATATCATAAATAAATAACAACCCTAAGCTGACGACAGGTGTCATGACTCTAAACAAATTAATTATTTATACGTTAAATTGATTATAAACTAATAAGTGTCACCCCCTAGCGGCAGAGATAATGCGCTGCTCACTGAATCTATTAAACCGACCAACCTTTTTGATAACAAGAGACATTAAAAAAATACCTTGACGAATATAGGATCAGAATCAGAAGTACTACTATCTTATTTTAGTTCAGAAAATGCAAAAGTAGTTCTGTCAGTCAACAATTTTATGCAGGTTGGTTGTACTGAAACTGTCTAAACCCAACTCTGCAGTCATAAAACAAACTGTTACCCTTTCAACGAGTTATAATTAATATGAGATAACATGCAAGAAAGTGCTAATCCATTCAACCACAAATTAAAAACCCCTTGAAGAAAGCGCTTAATATAATCGACGCCTGCAGTAGGGGTGCCATAAAATATGTCTAAACACCCGCCACAGACTAAAAAAGCAAAGCGACAGACGGTCCTAATAAAAAGGTGAGCAAAAAGCGCTACCCTGCGGTTACATGACTAACTATTACTTAGTCTATATTACGGCTTTAAAATCGATTTAATTTCAAATTAATTTAAAACTTAGTAATTAATATAGTAGAGACAATTTTTAGCGTTCATTAAATTTTGGAAACGATGTTAAATCTATCGTATAATATGTGTTTACATTTAGCCTTTTAAATTAGCCCTAGAGAGGACTTAAGCGTGATGTTTTAAGATTCAGCACACATCTCATGTCAAAATATTCACTCATAAAGTAGCGCCATCTATTGGTTGACGGTTCACTACTAAGGAGTAGCTAGTGTAAAGTCAAAAAATTCTGAAACATGCACAGAAAGTGGTGCCATCTAGATTTTCACATGACACTAATCCGAAGAACTCACTGTAGCCCCATTCCTGTACTAACATATTATTGTTATCTGTGGCTTGTCAAAATATTATAGCACTATAGGAGTTTTGGCGGGCACGCGGGAAGAGTCGTGTCGCTCCGTTGTATTTTTTTTCAAAACTAGTGTTTTGTCGAGTGTTTATGCATAAAATGGTGGTGTTTTATTCATAAAGTGCCGAATCACAAGCGTTAGTGTGGGAAAATGATATAATGTGGTGAAACATGACATTTCGTGTTGCTTCCAAAACTTCATCGAAGCTTTACAGTAAAGTCGCCACTACTTTACTATAGCATGACTGGACTTGACTGAGGCTGGACTTTGACCATAACTTTAGCTACGAGGACACTTATTTAACTTTTGCAACTTGAAAATCTATAAATACTTGACACTGGCAAATGCTTAAAACGCGACGCCAAAACCAAAGAAAAAAAAAATTATAGACTGACATTTTCTTCTTCACTTAAGTCTACATAACTGGGATCATCACATTTCATCACATCACATTGTCTTAAAACAACAGTATGAAATAAAATATCGCTTTATTTGAATATTGTTTTTTTTCATTCAAAGCGGGACCAGACTGGCAGCGAGCCGCTTTATAAGCAAGAAATAAATAAAAAAAAAACAAACAAAAACTCCCAATATCTACCCGCACATGCGCTCCCATATTTGAATTTTGAATTTCGAATCGGATGCGAAAAAAATCCGACGCAATGTGCTAGCACGCGCCGCGCCATATGTCGACAAGAAAAAGTTTTTTTTTATTCATCAAACACCCGAAGGGAGATGTTAGCATGAAAAAATAGTAACATAAGCATAATATTAGTAGAAGATATAAATAAAAACTTCACGCAAAAAGCGCTGCACTCATTCTGAGGTTAAATAGAGGATGGCATGGAAGATTGTGCTAGGGGTGTCAAGTCTTGAAATATTTTATTTTGATCCAATTTGTTTTATAGTTGTTAACAAGTCATGGTAAGATGGAAAACACAATCAAGACTGTTTTAAGCATGTACCACATGCGAGGTGCCGGTTAAAGACAGTTATGTTTTCTAATAAAACCCGGGATGCACCTTCCACCGCCTGCTTCAATACAAACTGAGATCTTAGCTTCAAAATACCTTGTTTGTGACTTAAAAAAAAATAAGTGATAACCAGTAGTTTTTTTTACTTAATTGCATATTTAATCATACTGACACATTTTATGTTTGACATGCTTATTATTATACTAGCTGCGCCCCGCGGTGTTACCCGCTACATGTTTACGGAATAAATTAGCCTATATTATGTTAATCCAGGGTCTCGGCTACCTCCATACGAAATTTCATCCAAATCCGTTCAGTAGTGTTTGCGTGAAAGAGTAACAAACATCCATTCATCCATCCATCAATCCTTCCATTCAAACTTTCACATTTATAATATTAGTGGGATTGACATGCGTTATGATTTGGCATTTTTAAATAGGAATGGAAAAATGACCTTTAGGTAAATAAATAAATAAATAAATATCGCAGGACATTACACACAGCACCATCTGACCGCAAACTAAGCAAAGCTTGTACTATGGGAGTCAGATAACTGATAGAATGCTTAAATTTTTTTTTTTTTTTGTAAATACATACTTATAATACATACAGTACACCCAGACACAGAACAAACATTTGGTTTTCTATCACAAAATGCTTGTCCTAGGTGGGAATCGAACCCACGCCCCACAGTTCTTGAAGCAGACATGCTACCAATGAGCCAACAGGGCAGGTAACTTTGATGATAAAGTATGAAGATGAAATGAACAATACAATATGATTCTTTTTTGTAAAATAACTTAATACGATAGAGGATTCACTCTTCTATAATTATATTTGTTACCTCGTTCGTACTTATTTTTCTAAAACTCTTCTGGAGGATAATAATTAATTTATGTAACTGGCAGCCCTAAGAAATAGGCAATGCGCGGGCGCAGGACATCTGTCGCAATAGTAGTTCATTATTCCAGATTTGGATTTTAAAATGGCAATAAATCTCAAATGATTATTCCGAGCATAAAATTAAAAATCGTTAAAAACGATTATTTGGAAAATGATCGATATTATAAGCACTTATATTGGCAACACTATTTTACAATGTTACTTTAAAAACAAGTTGTAAAAATTGCTTAACAGATATCTAAACGGCCCCTAATTTGGCTGGCGGCATTTCTTTGAAGGGATTATTTTGAAAATCGCCTGTTGTAAGTTTCGCTTAGTAATGAATACTATAATGTCGTTTTTGATTGAAGGTTTTTGAATTAATTCAGAAGCGTATTTAGCTGGTCGGTAAAAGAGCACAATTTGCTGCTTTTAAAAGTTCAAAGCGGCGAGGAGTGCCCATTATAGGGCCCATACAACTTTGCCCTTACAACAAACACTTGTTTAAACAGAATTTTTTGCTATATTTCAAAATAACATTGAATATTAATTTTTGACTCATAAGTTCATGTTAGAGATACACTAACGTATTTTGTGGTGGCGGTCGCGGCAACGTTTCACAAAGCCTCTAAGAACATAGGCCGTCACCGCATGCCGCGTCAGTAGGTATGACTTTATAATGTTATTTGGCTATTTCAGTAAGTATATAACATAACGTTCGCTAGATACGGCAGGTGTGACGGGAGGGACAAAAACTCCCTCCCCAGCGGTTTGAATAAGATTTTTTTGCTGCTGAGGACACAAGCCTCCTTTTTTGTGACCTCGGAAGCTTTTTCAAAAGTCATTGTTTTTAGTTTCTTTTTTTTACAAATAGGCTTGGGTTTGAACACCATATCGCTTGATGTTAAGCGAAGATGCGGTCTACGATGGAGCACGCTTGCCTAGAAGAAACCGATTCACTCGTTTTAGGGGGGGGGGTCATTGCATTACTATATATACGACTATACGTATATTATTAGGCACGTTTTTTTACTGCTGACCAAAAAGCCTAGACGAATTAAGATTCCGAACACTGGCCACACGTCATGTCTGCTTGTATAGAACGTCGGTGCCAACGTCACTCAGAGTAGGTACATATGTTTTATGAATGGCGGCTATATTTAACTTCATATTGCGGCATTCCGCCGGCCAGACGCGTTTCAGCTTCATTCACGATTTTACGCTGAAACACTCACCTTTCAAATCCATGATTCACTCTCGGAGCACACGACTTGGTATACCTACATGATTGCGAAAGTAACTTAACTTCTTCTTCTTTATTTTGGCGTCGCATTTTTTTATTTTTTTTTAATGGTTGACAGGCTTGGTGTTTGACCACAGCTCACCTGATGTTAAGTGAAGGTGTGGTCGAAGATGGTAAAGCACACCTAGCCTGGAATGGGACTAGTAGTAAAGTAGTAGCGATTTTACTATAAGCTTTGATGGAGTTTTGGAAGCAACACGAAAAGTCATGTTTCACCACATTATATCACTTTCCTACACTCGCGCTTGTAATTTGGTACTTTATGAATAAAACATCACTATTTCTAGACATGAATAGTCGATCCCGCAAAAACTTTCTCTGGCGTATGTTATCTTTTTTTAATTTCACTCTTAAAATGGCTTCTTTCATAAATTGTTTTTACATGAATAATAATAAATCGAGTAGCTTGAATAACTGAAACACTGGCTTATTGAGCAAACTTTTCTATGATTGACGAATCAATTAAGACTATAATTTTAGTAAATTATAATTTTTTCTTTTTTTTTATATCATCGGCTTGCGTTTGACTGGCATCTCGCCTGATGTAAAGTGAAGATGCGGTCTACGATGGAGTACGCTCGCCTAGAAGAAACCTACTCACTCGCGACTTGAAGCAACTATTGGTAATTTGCATTTTTTCATTAATTTTTTATATTTTATTTTGTGTATAGGTATTATACATGGGCCTTTTGACTCAAATGACTTTTAAATTTATGAATAAATTCTTTGACTTTGATTTAATTTGTTTAATTCATTCACAATTAATGTGTATTTAAATTAAAATAACACAGCGAAATGCTTTTCTATTTAAACCATTTATTTTACAAAAAACCACGCTTCGAAAACAAAAGACTATCGGCCAAGCGCACGACATAAAAGTAACAGGCCACTAATAAAAAGTATAAAAACTCCTTGGTGTACATACACCACATTCCTCCCCATTTAAATTAAAACTAACATCTATAATTTACATCTAAATTCCTAGTTCCTCTAACAGGATACCGGCGTACAAGTTGCCGTTCTGGGGACCCTTGATCCGTATCAGAACTAGATCTAGCTCCGGAAGAAGATGCGTCCAAAAATTCGTCTCCGGAATTAGCATCTCTTTCCTCCCCCACTACAACCGCACTAAGTTCAGATGCAACCGGCGCACTACGAATATTCGAAGTTATTGTTGGACTCTCGAAAGATGTTGATACACTAGATTCTGGAGTGAATACCGAATTAGAATAGTCTCCAATACAACTGACTGAATCATCTTGATCATCATTATCTGCTGGCAAACGGCCCTTGTACGCCAGTAATTGATCTACATGCTTCCTTAAAGTAATATTTAACAAAGGAATAAAAACAGTGAATATTCTAGAACCGATACAGCTTTTTATAACTCCATGCTTCCACGTCTGCTTATTTCCATTTTGGAAATAACATTTCACCAATACATCATCTCCTACAGAAAAACTGAGCTTTCTGTGTCCAAAGTTCTTACTCTGGGCTACCTGTTTATGGTAAACATTATTAGTGGCTGTTGTGGATGATGATGAAGGCGCAATATCGGATATTCGCAGTAAGTCCAGCCGACATCGCAAAGGTCTCCCTATCATCAATTGGGCAGGGGAGAATCCTGTAGTCATATGAACAGAATTTCTATAATCAAATAAGAATTTATTTAATTTTTTAATAATAACTTTTTGGCCATCTGTGTTTGTTAAAATGGCTTTTAGCCCGTTTTTAAAAGTTTTGACACTGTTTTCGGCCTGCCCGTTTGAGGCTGGATGGTAAGGGGCAATTGTTAAATGTTTAATGCCATTCAAACTACAAAAAGATTCAAATTCATGTGAACAAAAATTCGATGCATTATCAGTGACCAAAGTACGCACTAGTCCGAATCTGCTAAATATGTCACTTAACTTGCTTAAAATTGTTTCACTGTCAGTTTTTTGCATAGGAAAACACTCGACCCACTTCGAATAAGCATCGATGACAATTAAATATTGACTTCCATTTAACATAAACATATCTAAATGCACGCGCTCCCAAGGGTTTTTTGGATACGGCCATGGTGCCAGAGCTGTATGCGGAGGATTGCTTCGCAATGTGTTGCAAATGTTACAGGAACCTATTTTTTCTTCTATGTCCTTGTCGATGTTTGGCCACCACATGCGAGATCTTGCCTCCGACTTTGTTTTAACTACTCCAAAATGAGAACGGTGCAATTCATCTAAAAGTCTTTTTCTATACTGTAAAGGAATCAAAACTTTATGACCACGCAAAATACAACCGTTTTCTACAGACAACTCATGCCGGCACAGGAAAAATGGTTTCACCGCTGGATCGGTAATTTTCGAAGGCCAGCCTTCTGTGATAAATTTATACAACTGCTTTAAATTTTCATCGCGCTCTACCTCCTTTCTAACGTCATCTAACGTAATCGGTAGTAAAACAGCATCACCTATAAAATTGATATAAGAGGCTTTATCCGCGTACTCCGGCGAGTCATACATCGAGTAGTGAGAATCAGTTGATCGCGAAAGGAAATCTGCTACATTATCTTCGCCTCTAACGTATTGAATCTCAAAATTATATGCTGATAGAAATAAAGCGTAGCGCTGCAGTCTGTTTGCTGCCAAAACAGGCACACCTTTTTTACTGCCAAAAATAGCTAACAGAGGCTTGTGATCTGTGCGCAAAATAAACGGTGTCGATCTACCATAAAGGTAGTGATGAAATTTCTTAACGGCAAACACAATAGCTGTTGCTTCTTTCTGAATCTGTGAGTAGTTAACCTCAGCTTTAGAAAGAGAACGAGACGCGTATGCAACGACACGTTCGCTTCCATCTGATTGTCGTTGTGCCAGTACAGCGCCCAAACCATTTGGACCCGCGTCACATGTCACAATGGTGGAATTTGATTGGTTATAATGCGCTAAAACGCGCTCCGATGCCAGCTCTTGTTTTATTCTTTGAAAAGCATCATACTGTTCCTTATTCCACTCCCATTTGACATCTTTTTTTAACAAATTAAACAACGGGTTCAAAACTGATGAAGTTTGAGGCACAAAACATCTATAATAATTCACCATCCCCAAAAATGACTTCAGCTCAGTAACATTTTCCGCGGACTACATTTTAAAATTGCTTCTACTTTTTGCTGCGATTTATGAAGTCCATTTTTGTCTATCACAAATCCAAGGTATTCTATCGAACTCTGGAATAATTCACATTTTTCCCGCTTGAGTCGCATACCAGCTTCCTGTAATCTGCTTAGAACAAGCTCTAACCGCTGTAAATGTGTAGCCTTGTCAGGAGCGGTTATACATATATCATCTAAGAAGATACACACGCCATCTATATCCCCCAGCAACTGTTCCATAGCCCGTTGAAAAATAAAAGGTGCATTTGACAATCCAAACACAAGTCTGGTGTAACGGTAAAGGCCTTTATGCGTGTTAATGCATGTTAATTTCCTGGATTCATCTAGCTCAAGTTGATTATAGGCTCTAGATAAATCAAGCTTTGAAAACGACACGCCTCCATGGAGCTTAGCGAATAAATCTTCTATCCGTGGAAGTGTGTAATTGTCTATATATAATCCTTTATTTAAAGTTACCGAAAAATCTCCGCATATTCGAACAGTCCCATCGGGTTTAAGCACGGGCACGATCGGTGTGGCAACATCAGAATAATCAACTTTTTCCAAAATTCCTAACTCCACCATTCTGTCTATCTCCTTCTCAACTAAAGGCTTCACTTCCAAAGCGACTGGCCGCGGCTTACAGAATTTTAGCTGAGTATCTGGTTTCATTTTAAGATTAATTTTGTATTTATTGAATTTGCCCAACTCATCATTGAATAAGTTTGCATATTTATTTAGCAAATCATCACATTTGTTCCCCTGTACCTTTAATGTATTACAATCTAAAGTACTGGTGCCTATACATAAATTAAATATTTTCATAAAATCACGTCCTAGCAGAGGCGATCGTTTGACTCTCGTCGATATAACGAAAAATTTTAACGGCATAGTGCGTCCTTTGTAAGTTACTGATAAAAACAAACAACCTTCAGGCGCGATTTTAACTCCCGTATAAAAATTAAACACTTCCTTGCATGTCTGTAAACGGTACTGACTTCCTTTGAATAATTGTTGATAAACTGCTGTTGGCAAAATCGAGACAGCACTACCACAATCAATCTCGCATAGAACTACCTTACCATCTAACGAGACACTCTGCAATATCGGCTCGTCTTTATTGGACTCTTCAACATTGAATAAAGTATACATACCTTCTACTTTACCTTCATCCACACCTACAAAATTACTACATTGAACTTTAGCCTTGCACATCCTTTTCAAATGCCCTTTTTGCTTGCACTTTTGACACGAATAGTTAGCAAACCGGCATGTGTCTTTGCTATGATTTTTGTATCCGCATATTTCACATTTTTGAAATCCTTGCGCTGGAATTGTAGCAGTATTGCCTCCGTATGTAGCTTGTGGCCGAATGTGGAAAACAGGGTGCGATATAGCTGCCGCCTGCGCGATAACCGCGCCTCTTTCAACTCGAGCTGTATGTAATGCCACCCGCGCACAACGTACGCTCTGTGCCAATTCTAATGCTCTTCCAAATGTAAGTGCTTCTATGTTCTCCGCAAACAATTTTTCTTTTTCTTTGGTGTTTTCGAGTCCCAGTACAAAACGATCTCTCATAGCTGTTTGTAACTCAGATTTGAACCCACAAAATTGAGCCAAACTGCGAACTCGCGCTGCCCACTCTGCTAAATCTTCATCTGGTCGCTGTTCTGCCTTATAAAATTTGAACCTTTCAGCAAACGTACTTTTCTTTGACACAAAATGTTCATCCAACCTTTCAACTAAATATAAAAATTCGACGCCATCTATGTCTTTAGGAAAAACCAAATCTCTTGCGACGCGATATGTCTCCTCTACAAAGGCAGTGAGAAGTAACGCACGCCGCTTCGAACCACTTTTATCGCTTTCATTAGTGACGTCGTTAGCAGTACAAAATTGTACAAATCTGCTGAAAAATATTTTCCAGTCTTGAATTTTGTGGTCGAACGTGAGATTGCCCCCGAACATTGCCGAACTAGCCATGTTTCACGGCAACACTATTTCACGCGTAGATTACACTTCCTCGTCGCCAATTAATGTGTATTTAAATTAAAATAACACAGCGAAATGCTTTTCTATTTAAACCATTTATTTTACAAAAAACCACGCTTCGAAAACAAAAGACTATCGGCCAAGCGCACGACATAAAAGTAACAGGCCACTAATAAAAAGTATAAAAACTCCTTGGTGTACATACACCACAACAATGTAGGTCATTGTAGGTACTAGGTTATAAGCTTGGGGTATAAGTAAGCTGAATGGTTTTTTTTTTTTTTTTTTATTAATTTGCCCCTTCGGGCAGGCTAAAGCTATAGAGCCATACTGCCTTGTCTTAAGTGTTATTTCTGCTGTATCTTAACTATAGTTATCGTCAAAGTCGTCTTTGTCAAGTCCAGTTCGTGTCAGTTAATTCCAGTCATGCTTTAGTAAAGTAGTGGCAACTTTACTACAAAGCTTCGATGGAGTTTTGGAAGCAACACGAAAACTCATGTTTCACCACATTATATCATTTTCCCACACTCGCGCTTGTAATTCGGCACTTTATGAATAAAACACCACCATTTTTATGCATAAACACTCGACAAAACACTAGTTTTGGAAAAAAATACAACGGAGCGACACGACTCTTCCCGCGTTCCCGCCAAAACTCTAAGCTGAATGGGGTCGTACTCACCATTTTTTTTTTTAAATGGTCGACAGGCTAGGTGTTTGACCACAGCTCACCTGATGTCAAGTGAAGAAGTGATTACGAACAACTTAAAATGGGCAAAACACTGAAATTGGGAATGAAAATTAGCTGCTCCATAAATCTGGTTAAAGGTTAACGACCTTTATAGTATTTTTTCCGGAGCTGTGTTCATAGTAACAGTTGTTTATAATGACAACATTTTATTTTTAATTTTTAATAAGTTTGCGTTTGACCACGTCTTGCCTGATGTGAAGCAGAATGTAGTCTAAGATGAAGCACGCTTACCTAAAGAAAAACCTGCTGCACTTTCGGCTTACTAGAGTCCTAGCATGAAACCCTGTGTGTATAACTTACCTATAACTTAGCCAAACTCTTTTTCAAGTCAAGTGGTTAATTTACGATATTAATCTAAGAAGCCTGAATTTTAGCATGCCTAGGTAACTATAAATATAAATCATTTACAACACGACGAGCTACGACCGCATTGCGGCGCTCTGGTCAGACGATAAAAAGTAAGTACGCTTATACTGAGTGGCCAGCCCTAGTGTCAGAGTTAATGTACCGCCTGAAGGCTTCCGGCTCCGGTTCCCGAAGGCTTGACGATTGCTGTTATAGAAATATAGGAGAATATAGACTTTAATCAGTCTATAGAAACTCGATTTTAGGGTTCCGTACCCAAAAGATAAAAGGGGACCCTATTACTAAGACCTGTCCGTCTGTCACCAGGCTGTATCTCATGAACCGTGATACTTAGATAGTTGAAATTTTCACAAATGATATTTGATATTTCTGTTGTCGCTATAGCAAAAAATACTAAAAAACAGAATAAAATGAATATTTGAGAGGGCAAACGTGATTTGTTTGTCGTTTTTATAGATAACTAGCTGCGCCCCGCGGTGTTACCCGCTACATGTTTTCTGAATAAAAAGTCTATGTGCTAATCCAGGGTCTCGGCTACCTCCATACTAAATTTCATCCAAATCCGTTCAGTACTTTTTGCGTGAAAGAGTAACAAACATCCATCCATCCATCCAATATTAGTGGGATGGTGCGGAACCCTTCGTGCGTGATACCGACTCGCACTTGGCCGGTTTTTTCAATAGCTTAATAGAATAGGTATATAGATTGTATGTAGGTACTATTTAGTTAATAAAACCATATTTTGTCTCGTGAAATAAATAGTGTAGATATCATAGCGAACTACTCGCTTTCTACGAGTATCTACAAGCAAGAAAGTGGTAAACAGTCGTCCATTGAGTAACCAAACAACAACAGAATCGCCGCGACCCTGCATCCTTTGTTGTCCCTTCAATGGACAGACAGACAGGTTTTACAACCGCCAACTTACCTCCAAACTCGAGTGGCGGGACCCCAGTCCCGATTCCTAACCAAACATTTGACTCATCCGAAGAAAATCTTACAATTTTTTTAGTGTATCGACTTCCTCAACTGCAAGGATAAATTTGTTCGGCTCTATGTATTTGTATCGAGAGTTTATGACTTTGCGGGTGTCTACGACCGTGGGAAACACGTACCCCGGCAATTATAAAGTATTTTTACACTAGCCATGTCATGATGTGATTTGGCCTGTATCTAGGTGGTTCGGTTACTGAGTCATTTACACATTAGCGGACAAACAGGATATGGTAATGCAATCTACGCTCGACAGAAACAGTGATAATGCCTAATAGTAGATAAGTATCTTTACTATTAAACAGGTAATACCTGACCGTTGCATAATAAGTACAAGTTTCTGAACACAAGTTTAGGCCATCGAGATTTATTTAGGGTACCTACTGTATTCTAAGAGTATCCAGTGAGTGAATTATGACGGCGTCGTAAGTCTGTTTGTCCAACCTCATTCAAACAATACATAATTATCTAGTACATACTCATACGAATGTCAGAGAACGTGTTTTAATTTCAATAGTAATAAGGCGAATTTTATATAAAAAAAAAAGTTCTTCGTGATTATAAAAAACAAATATCAATGGAGTTTTGGCGGGAACGCGGAAAGAATCGTGTCACCCCGTTGTATTTTTTTCTAAAACTAGTGTTTTGTCGAGTGTTTATGCATAAAAATGGTGGTGTTTTATTTATAAAGAGCCGAATTACAAGCGCGAGTGTGGGAAAATGATATAACGCGGTGAAACATAACTTTTCGTGTTGCTTTCAAAACTCCATCGAAGCTAGTAAAATAAGTAGTCATAGTAAAGTCGCCACTACTTTACTAAAGCATAACTAAACTTGACTGATATGGACTATACTTGACCAAGATTGGAGTTTGACTATAACTATGGCTTCGAGGCAACTTATTTGACTTATGAAACTTGAAAATGTAAAACACTTGACACTGGCAAATGCTCAAAATGCGACGCCAAAACTAAAGAAAGAAAGTGACCATATTTGAGGTTAATTTTTGAGTTCAAGTATCAAAATATTAGGTAATATTGGTATACTTTTATCTTAGACGTTTGATACTATGAATTTAGTTTCAAATGATTTAAATGAAATGCAAATACAACATAATAATATAACAATAATAATTACTACTGCGATTGAACTCGCTGCACAAGCGACACACAATGACCTTAGTAGCGTTAGTAACTTTTACAGCTCCGTGTCTCGCTACCTGTCCGTTCCCACGGTGGTGTTCAAAATATTGCTACAAGAACAAAAATCATTTTCACACCTCCCCGCCGAGGTTTTATTGTGAATGTAAAAATAATAATGGATCCATAAAACTTTTTAAACTTTCTTTACAAATATTTTAGTACGGTGTAGACATCTAGTGAGAGAATTCAACACATTTTGGAGAGAAGCGACATCTGTTTGATAACGGTTGAATGTAGAAGCCGATCGCTTAGCTACTTTGATCGCATCGAAGCGACAACAGCTTTGCGGATAAAAGAAGAACCAATTTGAATTTGACTTAAGTAAGTAGTTCTGACAGTTGTGCATAGAGAGCGCTGTATATAATATGATACCTTAGACCTTACTAAACTTTCTTCGTTAAAACTAAAACCTTTATAGTGTAAAGGTAGAATTCTACACAATGTAATACTTTGTTTACTAGGCCACAATCCTGGGAGTAATGTTTCCTTGAGATTTGTCTAAAGGGGGAAAAATAATAACGATCTATAGTTAAATAAAAAATAGAACTTAGGTGAATATTAGGTTTTTTTTAATTTACTTAGTTCATTATTTGAACATCCATTTATTTCAAAGTGAAAACAAACAGGAATGAAACTAATATCATATCTATTAACAGTGCAAACGAAAATGTTATCTGTTTATACCTTTCACAATTTTTAAAATCGACTGTAATTTCGTCGGACAATCGTGAAACTTATGTATACATATAGTAATCTATGAATAGCGTTGTGGGTTTTAACATTTTAAAGTTTTGTATTCCTACTTTATATAATTATAAAATCATATAATACAACTATTTGCTGTCAAAATGTAAGATTTGGTGGGCTCCTTGCGGGTACAGCAACGGGAAAGTGAGCAGAAGAAAAATGAATAAGACTTCTGAAATACACGATACTTTTTACTTCACAAACGGAGAAGTTTAATACTCTACGCAACACCTGCGATCTTCGACCCTCCTAAACACCGTCGTTTACTTTTCCAAAACTTTCTCTGGCAGACATATTGCATTACTTTCAGCGCCATCTATAATGACAGTTGTGATTTATCGTCGAAAGTAATGGGCGTCCGTCGTCGACAGGTGGCGCCACGAGTTGTTTATTAGAATCCCACAGATTTATTGCCAGGATGGCGTAGCGGGTGGTAGCAGTGATAAAAGGGTGGTAAGTGGTAAAGTGCCGATTTTAGGGAAGTTGTTCCCTTTAGCTAAAGTGGAAATGTGTGTTGGACATGTTTAAGTACCTAGTTATTCACGTGTAACACGTGTAGCTAAAGTTGTTTCTTTTAAAAGTTTCTCATAAGTACTTACAAAAGTACTTATTTTTTACCTATGTAATAAATGTTTTACTATGGAAATTGAAGTGGTTTTGAAACATTTGTGTTTTACATAATATGCGGAATCACTTATGGATACTATGCGAAACTCTGACTATATTTTCAGCCAAATTCAGTGATCTCATCATGGAGGCAAAGCTGAGTACAACGCGCGCGCGGTAACGCTTTGTGTATTTATTTATTTATTTATTTAACGTGAAGATAGCGGTTGAAATAAATTGAACGTGAGTAATCGTATTGAAATAAGTTAAAAAAAATTAATAAATATTATTTATAGAAAATCATCTTTACTTGCTAGGATAGGATTAATTACTGTGTGTTTTTTTTTTAATTTAGGTAACGGCATAGGTATAATTTACATTACTAAATAAATGACACATTTTAAAGTGCAATAATAAATATTTATAATAAAGTAGACATAGAGATATTTTTTGAGGGAAAAACTATACCTATATCGTGGATATTTATTTTATTTTATCGTAGGACTATACAATACACACAGCGCCATCTGGCCCCAAACTAAGCAGAGCTTGTGTGGTGGAAGTCAGATAACTGATAGAGTACATATTAAATACTTTTTTTTTGTAAATATATACTAAATATTTAGCTACTTTTCATACAGCTAAGTACAACGCTCCAGATTTTATCTCTATTACCGAAAAGCTTGGCGAATAAATCTGCCGTGTGCGGCCACACAAGCCGTTTGTTACGTTGACAAAGACAGTGCTGCCACGCGCGGCGGAATGGGGCACTTAACGTAAGTGATGTGACCGCCGCGGTTAGCCGACTAAATGCTAAATTGGCCGGTTCAGCTCCGACGTTTCCGACACAGTCCTGTATACTGAAATTGTAAAAAGTATAACACATCCAATAGCAATGAAGGGGAGTATTAGCGGGAACGCGAAAAGAGGCGTGTCGCACCGTTGAATTTTTTCCCAAAACTAGTGTTTTTTGCGAGTGTTTATGCATAAAAATGGTGGTGTAAAAAAAGCAAAACAAAGTACGCGGCATCTCTGCTTTGGTGCTCATTAATCTGATACTTTCAACTTTGACAGCCCCATTGGCTCATTGGTAGTATATTTGCCTTGAGAGCTGTAGGGCGTGGGTTCGATTCCCACTGAGGGCAAACATTTTGTGAATAAACAAATGTTTGCTCTGTGTCTGGGTGTTCTGTATTTATTATAAGTATGTATTTACAAAAGTATTTATGTATTCTATCAGTTATCTGACTTTCATCACACAAGCTCTGCTTAGTTTGGGGTCAGATGGCGCTGTGTGTAATGTCCTAAGATATTTATTTTTATTTATTTAATGTCTCAGCCCTGTAATTTCGCTAGCTGCAGTACCTACCCTTCAAACCGGAACATAATAATGTTTACATACTGTTTGGTGGCAGAACATCTCTTGCCAGTAAGAGCGTTTCGTTCGTCTCATGACTTTTACAAATATTAATTTACGAGTATTTCCGCTGTGGCGCTTACGTCTAGGGTCGTTAAAACCATTGGACCGTTCTGAGAAGAGTTCCAACCAAATTGTGCGGCTGCACTGAGAATCACGCAGCGCTGTTTTCCGCTACATTAATTGCTAATTGTTGGATAGGGTGGGGGGTGACGCCTTGAAGAGGTTGTGATTGCAACAGTTACCTATGTCTAGTCGCTTTCTAATAAGTAGATATTATATCTCCTTGATTCAGGGGGAGCCATTTTTATCTCCCTAATAACCGTTCAGTGGAAATTACCTAATTTGTAGCGATGATAGCTCAGTGGTTAGCGCGGTAGGTTCGCATGCCGAAGGGCGTGGGTTCAAACCCCAACAATGTGCTTGAGCTGCCGGTGAAGGAAAACATCGTGAGGAATCCATAGCATGGTGGTAGGGTACCTTCTAGTACTCGGCTGGCTAGCTACCACTCCCAAGTTAAAAATCTGCCGCCTAGCATCTAACGGTGTGTTCGGGCAGCCTCACTTGAGAACCAGTTCAATTCCAGGCTAGGTGTGCTTTACCATCTTCGACCATACGCTCACGTACAGCTGAGCTGTGAGCGGTGAGCTGTGGTCAAACACCTAGCCTGTAAGGCATTCAAAAAAAATCTAAAAGTATCAGTTATCTGACTTCCATCATACAAGCTTTGCTTAGTACGGGGTCAGATGGCGCTGTGTGTAATGTCCAACGATATTTATTTATTTCTAAACTAAGTTATGATTATTAGTGTTGTCCTTGCCTCGTGTGATTTTTAAACCGGTCATGTTATTAATTTATTTGCTTTATAAGATTTATAGTCAAAGCACTTGATCTCTGTTATCTTAAATTTCTCGTAAGGGGTGCATTTTGTGTTTATGGGATGTCTATGTACTTATTTGTGTTTACCTGCCGGTTGTGGAGTCTGCGTTGTAACAAATTTTGTGTCTGGTTTACGTTTTAGGTATGATGTTTTTATTAATCAATTTATTCGTATTACAAACCTTTGAACTTTGTTTAAGAAATTACCAAGATTATGAAAGCGATTGTGTGTGTTTGTTGTGTGCCGTCATGTAATTTGTTCAGTAGTTAACTACTCAACCGATTAATATGTTTTTTTTGTGTTCTAATAATAATCTACTACTACAGAACCGATAACCGCTGGGGTAGACGTGTTCTAGAGTGGAGACCGCGTATTGGCAAGCGTAGCGTAGGACGCCCTGAGACTCGATGGAGTGACGATATACGTAGGACAGCTGGCGGTGGATGGAAGCGAAAAGCCGAAGATCGGGCTGAGTGACGTGTCTTGGGAGAGGCCTATGTCCAGCAGTGGACTAATATAGGCTGATGATGAGGAATAAATAATAAATCTGTTTTATTCAAGCAATTGTGATTTACCGCAAATAAGAACCAAAATAAATTACAGTAGTTGTGATTTCACTGTAAAACTATGCTCCATTTATCCATAAACGGCAAAAATTTCTTTGTATGGAAATCGAACCACCTTAACATCAGGTGAGCTGTGGTCAAACACCTAGCCTGACCGCTATCAAAAAAAATAAAAATAAAATATAGGTGCCTTCAAGTCGCCAGGTTTCTTCTACAGAGCGTGCTCCATCGTAGACTGCATCTTCGCTTACGCTTTTAAAAAAACGTGAACAAAGTTTTTAATAAATAGACGTTTTCCCCTCTATTTAAAAAAAACACGTAAAAAGAGGGAGCGACGCCCAATAAGCAAATTACGGATTAACAAAGCAGTTAAAAGAGTCGTCAAATTAAAAAAATTGCAGAGTTTAAGAAATTAAGACATCTCGAATTACTAAGGAAGGTACGGGAGTCGAACCTGCGACTGTAAAACTTAATTACAGATTCTAAATCCGAGGGTGGAAATGTAATTAAAATATTCGGTTTAAACAAATTTGTAATTATCTAAGTTTTAATTGTTATTGAAGGAATGCTGTCTTGGCGTTCGGGTGGAATTTTTAGAGATTTTGTAATCAAATAAAAGAAAAATATTGGGATAGAGCGTTTTTTTTAATGGTTGACAGGCTAAGTGTTTGACCACAGCTCACTTGGTATTAAGTGACGGTGGTGTCGAAGATGGTAAACACACTTAGACTGGAATGAAACAACGATTTGGATTCGTTAAATGACTAAGAACAGCTAAAATGGCGTATTTTCTGATACTATTTATTGTGTGAGCGGAAATAGAAATGGTGAGAAGAAAAAATGCCTTGTTTCAATTGCAACGGACAGTGCTGGGGTCCCGTGTGATTTATAGCTACAGAATTAAAATGTTAACGCAGGGGTTCGCATAAAGGGTGCGCGAAGAAACATAGGTTCAAAACATTGGGATTGTCTGTTTATACTTAGATACAACTAGCGGCACCATACGACACAATACAACAAATAAAATTGGTTGATGCGATTGCTACCAAACTTCACAGGACCCCCGCTTGGTTAATCTGAAGGTATTTTTCTTCGACGCAAGCGTGCTCCATCATAGACCGCATCTTCGGTTAACATCAGGCTAGATAGCGGTCACACGAATGTCTAGTTAAAATAAATAAATAATAATAATTTAAAAAAGATTGCCTGATTTATTGCTTGAAGTCCATAGAGAATATTGTAGGTACATTATGTATATGTACTACACCATACCTGTATATTTATATACATACATGTATACCAAATTTCAACAGATTTGAAGACAGAACTTTTGATTTAATTTTGGCAGATTTTCAACTCTTGTGTGTTAGCTAGCCAGCCGAGTACTAGAAAGTACCAACCAACCAAGGAACCAACCAAGAAAACCATAGCATGGTGGTAAGGTTACCACCATGCTATGGTTTCCTCACGATGTCTCATTGTTGAGATAATTTCATACTCCGACTTTTTCTGTAACCTCGGAGACCGTTTTACGTTCTTTAGACTCGCATCGTAGTTTCTCTCATCAACTGCCACACTAGCTCCTTGTGCTGTTTGTCCTACAGTAAGCGGTACGTACCCGGTGACAGGGTGCTGCTGCGTGGAGCTGGCGCGCCTGCCCGCGACCCAGTGCCTCCCTCTTCCTCTGCATGCTGAACTCCCGGAGCTCCTTGCGCTCCTCATCCGACAGCGAGTGGCAGTACCGCGCCTGAAATATAGACAAATAGTAACTATTTATTGTGCACACCAGATACTTTTTTTTTACACAAAACAAAAGAAGTGCCAAAAGTGATCTCTCCCAGGCAAACAATATAGAAAACACGTTACTGACTAAGAACAGACGGGAGATGCCACTATACAACCAGAACCTAGGAATTACAGTACTGTTGAGACTAACCATCGAATGTCTTAAAGTTATAAAAATATTGACGAAGCTGTCTGCAAATTTGGTGTCCCCAAGGCAGTACACTGGGGCCCACACTATTTTTGATTTATACTGTACAAGTAAAACTAGTTAGTGCAGATATACTCATGTTTGCAGGCGACATCGTCCTCATAGATGCCTGGAATAGAACTAGCACTCAAGTGAAGCCGCCGAAACACACTGTTAAGTGCTTGGAGACTGATTTTCAACTACAGCACGGTAGCTAGCCAGTCGAGTACTAGAAAATATCCTACTACCATGTTATGGTTTCCTCACGATTATGGGACAACTGACGAGGGACGACGAAGCTATAGAATGCGCCACTCTCAGCAAAGACACTGAGCTTTTTCAATGGTCATCATGTTTAGGGCTATTTTCATCACGTCATGTTGCTCTCACTATTGGTTTCAAAGGTACGTGGTACTTACCTCATTGTCCTGTGGCGGGAGTTGTTGCAAAAGTTGCTTGAGGCGGTACTTCTCTCCGACGCTGTTCACGTACGGGACCTTGTCTTCTGGAAGCGCTGAGAAGTACAAATGCACCTGGAAACCAAATACAGACAGCTTATAACCCTATATAATTTTCTTATTCTTATTAAAATATTATCCTATAATCGTTCCATAAACATAACATAAGAATAATAAAGTATTTCCCATTAATTCCACCGCCTAACCTATGACCCCACGTCACAACTTCTGAACGTCGGTCATAGATTATAAATAATCTGAGTCATTTGTCGTCCCCGCACGAGCCGTCACCATTATTGCCTACATCTCGCAGCCCCAATATTTCTTATAATAACGTGGATTAGTTCGGTGAAATATCGCTCGGACACGGACGCGCCAGATAACGGAACCGTGATATTAAATACCAGATACACAGAGGGCGCCACAATGTTATGAAATAAACATAATTTAACGAATACCAACGAAAGCATATGTATTGCCGACTGCATTGTTTTACTGTATCTACAATCTACATATTTATAAAGTTGTCCATCTATTTAATGAGATAAGTACAAATCGCAAAAGTTAAAAGTAACGAAAAATACATAAACAACATTCTTATAGCTGAAAATTTTGGTATTATAACATATATGCCAAAACGCAAACATAAAAATTAACCAAAATAAAAATATGAAACGCCGCCCACATAACTAATTTCTTAAAACCATTGATGTTTCTATCAATCAGTCGGCCATATTACTTGAATAACTTTACAAAAATGGGCTTAATTAAGTCTATTGCAATAAATACGACCGTAATAACATAACTGTAGCATATTTCATGGCGTATCGAATAAATTAAGCTAAGTTATAGATACCTGCTATGCGATGCGAGACACGCACGATTTTCATTAGCCCGTAGGCATTTATTACTCGCCTTTATTAAATGCTCTGTACGTAACATGGGGTGGTTAGTCTGTGACTGCTTTGGCAGAATATCAATTAAGGGTAGGCTTTTTAAATCAATTGGAGTTTTGGCGGGAACGAGGTATCACGTAGGGCAGGACTGTCCAGACAACGGCCCGCAGCCTGCATGCGGCCCGCGGCTTGTTTTCATGCGGCGAAGAAAATAGTTTTGGACATAAATAGTTTGGATAGTAGAATTCTTTGTCAAAACATCATCAAAATATCAAAATTTATGTCCATACTGGACATAGCGACAACTGATATCGATAATTATGATTGTTAAATGAACGAATAACCAAAGAACGTATAAAGAAATGATTACGCTATATTTTTTTTACTTGAACCGAAAATGTTTTTTTCTGCGGCCCTCCAGCTTTTGTAGTACATTTAATTAGCCCGCAAAGGTATGTAGTTTGCACAGCCCTGGTACAGGGTTTATTAGCATAATCTACTATTTTATTCAAACAATTGTAATTTACCGCAAATAAGGACCAAAACAAATGTCAGTAGCTGTGATTTCCCTGTAAAATTATGCTCCATTTGTCCATAAATGGCTAAAAAATATTTGTATAGAAATCATATCGAGACTGCATTAAGGTCACAAGCATGTCTTTTCTCTGCCATAAAGAGCTAATTCTCATTGTCTCCTACTCAAATTTTAAAAAAAAAGCTCAAAGTTCATATTCCCCAAACCATACTTAAAATTAAAGAAAAGTAAGAAGCCCCTGCCTGAGATAATAATAAGTTTTCAGAACGAATCTGTTTAAAAGAAAACTTTCTAAATACCTCCGCATTGAAATCAGAATAACAATTAAAACAACAAACTTTTGCTACGACTCAATTCCGGCGTCCATTAAGAGCTGCCAAGTCCCGAGACATCTATAAAGTAACTATAAGAAGCGGGGAAGCCTGGGGAGACCATTTTAATTTTTTGCCTCACTGCCCACTGAGAGAGTTCATTACGTGAGGTCAGACCTACGCGGATAAGACGACTGCTAAAAGTCAACAACAGATACAGGTCGCGTCATGTAAAAATAACGCTGGCGGTCGAACATGTTTTTAATTCTATTTAATTGATAGATAGAAACAATTTATTGTGCACACCATAAACAGAAAAAAAGTACAGAGAACAAAATAATCTTAATGTATTGTTTTATGCTACAAGTGATAATTAAGTAGATTATGTACCTGATGGTAAATAACCTATGGATATTTGTAATACCAAGGACACTATAAATACTCCTTGAATGCAGAATATCTGATACTTTGCTGCTCTTAACTTACACTTAAACGGTCTCCTGCTAAGGATTATAAATACGGCCAAGTAAAACATACATAATTATACCTTTACTCAATGATTACACTGGGCAAAACAAAATTTGAATTTTGTCGTGCCACATGGACTTTGCTTATATTTTTTACTTTGATGACTGACTGCTAGTGAAAATAAGTAATAAAAAAAGGATTCTATTTGTAATGCAATTATATATTAAAAAAATAAAATAGAATACAACTTTATTATACACCAAAACAAAACACAACAACATACAAACAATTGATTGATTCAGGCGTTACTTTGCGGAAGTTCATTTTGAAGTTCAGGTCAAGTTAGTTTAAGTTAAGTCCTCATCACTGTTGGAACTGGAACGACTGTTAAGCGGGAATAAACTATATATATACCTTGAACATTCAACATACAAATATGGAACATAAAAAAAAGAGATAATTAACATAACAATATAATACATAATACGGTTTTTTAGACTAAGTTTTTTGTATACATTTTGTAAATAGTATAATTTAAGGTACTTTTTATTTGGTTCAATAAATAAAGAAACTGTTATTTATGTACACATAAATACATACTCAATTGGGAATAAGGAAAAAACTAAGAAAGTTATATTAAAAAATTATATTTTTTAATTATTACCAATCACTTTCAGTCATCATACTCGCACAGGTATATCCTTACCTACTTTATTTTTTCTGTAATTATAAGCGGCCTGGTATTTGGTATTCAAAGCTGTTTGGTATTCAGCACCGCAAGTTTACTGTCCGCCGCCTGAGGGCGACACATAATGATACATAATAGTAACATGCGAACGGTGAAAACAATTAATATACGTGCAATATACATAAAACGATATTTAACAGGTTTTGTGTACCTTTCTCATCGAATTATGTTTTAGCTGCTTACTACAAATACAAATCATTTATTAATAACACCAAAGTTACAGGTCATTTTTCCATTTATATTTAAAAATATCAAAATCACAACATGTCAAATAATGAAAATGAAAATGTCAATGAAGTTATATGTCACATATATAATAATCAACTTAAGGGTCAGTAGTTGTGAAACTAGAGATGATGATGATAAATATGATTTATGTTCGCATGCCGAAGGGCGTGGGTTCAAATCCCAACAATGAGCTTGAGCTGCCGGTGATGGAAAACATCGTGAGGAAACCATAGCATGGTGGTAGGGTACTTTCTAGTACTCGGCTGGCTAGCTACCACCCTCAAGTTGAAAATCTGCCGCCAAGCATCTAACGGTGTGTTCCGGCAGCCTCACTTGAGAGCCAGTTCCATTCCAGGCTAGGTGTGCTTTACCATCTTCGACCACACCTTCACTTAACATCAGATGAGCTGTGGACAAATACCAAGCCTGTCAAATAAAAAAAAAAAAATGTTATACACCATTGTATTTAGTATTCCCACTAATATTATAAACGTGAAAGTTTGGATGGATGGATGGATGTTTGTTACTCTTTCACGCAAAAAGTACAGAACGGATTTGGATGAAATTTGGTATGGAGGTAGCCGAGACCCTGGATTAACACATAGGCTACTTTATATCCCGAAAACATGTAGCGGGTAACACCGCGAGGTGCAGCTAGTAAAATAATAAAATAACTATAAGTCGATGGTTTCGCAATGTGTTCAGATTGTGTATTGTGAGACTTGACGACATCTGGTGGTGGGTGGTAGTAGTGCCCTTGAACATTTTTGGTAATATCAAAGGAACCTAAATATTAAAAAGTAAAATAAAAAAAAACATCCGAGTTTTAAGATGTGACACTTTAAATTCTGAAGATAGACAGCCCTGTTGGTTCAAGGGTTCGATTACCACCCAGGACAAACATTGTGTGGTATAAACAAATGTTTGTTCTGTGCCTGGGTGTACTGTATGTTACATGACTTCTATTGTAGCTTTGCTTGGTTTGGGGTCAGATGTCGCTGTTTTTTTTTTTTTTTAGATACTTGGGTGCTCTCGTCCGAGCATTGATGTACTATACAGCTATAACGACAGAGTCCAGTCCAAAAAAAAATATTCAAGGTTTTTGACCACACCTAGCTTGGAATTTTTAATATTTAATTTAATAATTTATTTATTTGACATAAAACATGGTGTATAGATACATTAAACCATAGGCTCCCGAACTAGTCAAAGACTGTGTGTCAGGAGCCAGTGGCTTCTCCTTTTAGATTAAGATACAATAATAATATTACAATAAATCAAGTTACATTAACTTTAAATGGGAACTAGCTAATAAGTGAGGTTGTTTGTCACACTGTTTCATGCTTGAAGATTTTTAACTTAAGGGTGGTAGCTAGCTTTCCTTTCGATGTTTTCCTTCTCCGGCATTTGAAGTTTGCATCCACGCTCTTCGGCGTGCGATCCAACCGCACTAACCAGTTATTAAAATACAAAAATCATCGAATAACATAATTAAACTGCTACAATAGTCATTGCAGCAGTTACATCTTCATAACTAAATATATATATTTTTAAACATATTCTCAGCGGGCTCTTTGCGCGAGTTCCAAAAGAGTTCTAGTCTTTTGATAAACCTCAAAACTACCGAATAAACGTGAGATGCTAGGGTATAAATGAGAGTTCTGGGTTAAATATAGCCTTTAAACGATAGCTGAGGGCAAACACGAGTTCCAAATAAATGTTTAACTTTTCTTTTTTTTTTTATGTATTCTGCTTCATGGCGATCTGTTCCAGGAACAATAAGCCATTTCTTTGTCCGATCATGATCATTGTGATCCACGAGAGCCCCAAACTGTTGAGATATATCTTTCCAACAGACTCTCTTATTGTCTCATTGTGAAAATCTTCTAGTGAGATTAGGGATGTCATGTCTCTGTAGACGGGTATGCTGTCCACCTTTTCCGCTTAGAGTTTGTGCAAGTTCGTTTACGTGTCTTGTTAGCTTCTTCAGGCTGCTTTGGGGAATGTTTAACTGAGTAAATAAATGTTTTATCTCACATTATCTCCGGCGAAACCAAGTGACAAAAAGTTGCCGTACCGTTGTAGAGCGATAATATCTTAAATAATGTTCACTGTCCAGGTAACGACTTAATAATAAGAGACGATCTATAATTCTGCGCCGTAATGGAGGACGGGTTATGACATCTCATCATGGGAACGGTTCTTGTAATCTGGTTAATATTTGACGACTTTCGAGAAAGATCATTGTGTTTGTGACGGAACCCTTGGCGGGCGAGCAAGACTCGCAATTCACATGTTTTCAAACGGGGTTATTTCAGCTTTTTCATGTTAAAAAGTAATGAGACGAACGAGACGCTCTCCTGATTGTAAGTAATGCCTGTCTATGACCATTGCAGCGCTACACAGAAGTTTTAGTAGCAAAGCAAAGTCTGGGGCATCGCTGCTTTGGCGATGGTAGGGCGTGGGTTTGATTTCCACCACGGCAAACATTTAAGTGACGATGAATGTTTGTTCTGTATGTATTTACAAGAAAGTACAATTATCTGTAAGTATTGTATTAGTTATTTGGCTCCCATAGTACAAGCTTTGGCGCTAGATGGCGCTGTGTGTAATGTCCTACGATATTTATTATTTTTTATTGTAGAGCACAATCGATGGCAAGGCAAGAGGGATATGTTCCTAGCATTCAATAAATAAATAAATAAAAATCGTAGGACATTACACACAGCGCCATCTGCCCCAAACTAAGTAAAGCTTGTACGATGGAAGTCAGATAACTGATAGAATACTTAAATACCTTTTTTTTGTAAATACATACATATTACCAGGGATTTTGAGATATCAAAAAAAACTCAAACGGCGCTCAGAAACGCGCTTTCAGATGGCGCTTTGTGTAATGTCCTATGATATATTTTTATTATAAAAAACTTAAAAACTAGGATGTCGCCGGCTGCGGGGCAGGACTCAAGCTGCCGGTGGTTAGGGCTGCAGAGTGAGGAACCCCCTCACAATGCGCGCCGTGTCAAGGGTCACTGCCTTTTGAAGCTGACCCTTGACCCAACCGTCTAGCGAGTCTCTTATGATGTTGGCCGAGACTCTTCGCTATAAGACCGTTCACCGTGACAACTATCGGGACAATGATCGTCGCATAAATATTTATTTATTGCTATACTTGTATGCTTGTTGTTGTGGTTAAATCTGCAGTGGCCAGGTGCCGGGAGCCGGAGCCGCGGCCTATTACGCCATGTGGCCAGCGGAGCCACCCATACCGATTATGTTGAAATGGCATACGCGGAATCGGTTTCCTCACGTTATGTGTTTACTGCTAGTTGCCGCTCGAAAGTGCTCGGATATTGAATAATAAATACTTTGTTATAATATTCGTATTTGTAGCGCTCGTAGTTCCAAATCAGCCATGTTTTTATGAATTATCCCAGCTATAGCTGGGCGTGGGCCTTTTCCCATTGTGAGAAGGGTAAGGCCATAGCCCACCACCGCAGCCAAGTGCGTGTCGACAGACGTTTGTAGCGATGATAGCTCAGTGGTTAGCGCGGTAGGTTCGCATGCCGAAAGGCGTGGGTTCAAACCCCAACAATGAGCTTGAGCTGCCGGTGAAGGAAAACATCGTGAGGAAACCATAGCATGGTGATAGGGTACTTTCTAGTACTCGGCTGGCTAGCTACCACACGAGAGTTGAAAATCTGTCGCCAAGCATCTAACGGTGTGTTCCGGCAGCCTCGCTTGAGAGCCAGTTCCATTCCAGGCTTGGTGTGCTTTACCATCTACGACCACACCGTCACTTAACATCAGGTGAGCTGAGGTCAAACAACTAGCCTGTCGACAATAAAAAAAAGACTTGATTTTGACATGTAAGTTTCCTCACGATGTTTTCCTACACCGTTTGAATTGCATTGTAATCAAATATTCAGTCAGAAGCAATGAAAGCCAAATATTTCAGTTAATATTCAACAACAAAAAAACTAAACTACAATAATAACACCTTTGACGATATCATGATTGTATCTGGAATTTCACCACAGACCTGTAATCTACGAATGCTATTTATGTATTTCCACCCCAAAAGCAGTGATCGGTACTTTCATCAACGACGCCGGCGTCCGAAAAGCACAAAACCCTTTCGCAGGGGAAACTTCCCAGACAATGGCTGCAGAGTAGCAGAAGACAATAGATACACTATGTCGATGGCCATTTTATTTTCAGAAACCTAGGTATAGGTAAACCAACCTATCTGCGGACGTCGTGGACGACACTGTCGTATTTCGAACAGGAAAACAAAAGTCTTCCAATAGATATTTCTAGTTCCTCCATTTCCCCATCTCCATAGAAATGTTTGGTGATGTACCTGTGTAGGCATTTTACAGATAAATAGGCGCTTTGTGCTTTGTGTTGGCGCAGTGCTGGATGGATTGGCTGAGTCTCGTTTTTGTTGTCTATTTGCGGTTCATTTCAGAAGGCTGGTGGTCCGTGGTACCAGTCAGGTTGCCTACCACGAATGAAATAAACATTGGCAATTTGCAGATAAAACATGAGACTCGGAGTGCAATTAAATTCGTACATGCAATCTCTATGAAAGTTTTTAATATAAAATACTAAACTTTGCGGACAGTCTGAGCGTCGTACATGAAGCATTTTACGATGCATTTAAAGCTGAGTTTTTAATCGAGCAAAACGAAAATCATTCGGCCTATTTAGGCGAATCGGTATTAGTTTGTCTATCTATTTTTATTCGACTACAACTGGTGAACAGTTATTATTATTTGTGTTTTTTTTTTAATTTAATATCTTTTCTTTTTTTTTATGGTTGACAGGCTAGTTGTTTGACCACAGCTCACCTGATGTTAAGTGAAGGTGTGGTCGAAGATGGTATAGCACACCTAGCCTGGAATGGAACTGGCTCTCAAGTGAGGCTGCCGGAACACACGGTTAGATGCTTGGCGGCAGATTTTCAACTTGAGGGTGGTAGCTAGCCAGCCGAGTACTAGAAAGTACCCTACCACCATGCTATGGTTTCCTCACGATGTTTTCCTTCACCGGCAGCTCAAGCTCATTGTTGGGGTTTGAACCCACGCCCTTCAGTATGCGAACCCACCGCGCTAACCACTGAGCTATCATCGCTACAAGTACCACATATCTATTTTATTACAATTTTCTAAAGCAAAAACACAAACTGGAGTTTTGGCGGGACCGCAGAAAGTGTCGTATCACCCCATTGTATTTCTTTTTCCAAAACTATTGTTTTTTCGAGTGTTTAAACAATTAAACCGCTGAGGTTTGTGTCGGTGTCGAGTCTTCTTCAATTCCAATTAATAATAATACAAAAGACATAAGATTTGACTACATTAAAATAAAATACTTCTGTAAAGAAATAATAACAATCCATCAAATTATTAGGAGAATATTTTTTTAAACACAATTTTAAGTTCCGTATGGGGCTCCATTTTGCCCCCCATCCGAATTATTTATTATTATTATTTCAGCCCATTTTATCCCACTGCTGGGCAAAGGCCTTCCTCCCTTCCATGCCTCTCTGTTTGGTGTTATTACTATCCGAATATGGCCGACTTTCGAACGATATTGTGAGACAGGCAGAAATTCGTATGTGAAAATTCTGGCCGAACCCAAAGTCTTATCAGGGTAAGGTATTGTAAAGATGTGGTCAGCTAGTTGCAGTTTGGACTAACAACTGGTGTAATAAAGTTGAAATCTCACCTGCTCGGGCCTCAGGCAAGGTGGCACCCAGGTGTACTCCTCCAGCGCACACCCCGAATCGTCATCACTCTGCGAGTGCCGATGTGGGTCTGCCGGCTTCATTAGCCTCTCAGCGTGCTCCAGGAATCCCCTGAATTTCCCCTGGGGAACAGGATGAGGAGACAGCGACATCGCTGATTGAGGACTTTGAGGGTACGACCCGGTAGGGTACTGGTACCCTGGATTGGGCTGATTTAACTGAGATACGCTGTGACTGTGCAGCAAGTTTGGGTAGGCATCGGGGTAGCTTTGTCCCGGAGCCGGCTGACTTCTTCTAAAGTTTTGGTATGAGTACGGATGGGGCGAGCCAGAGTTGCTGGGGATTGAGGACCCGCTTCTGCTGGGTTGCGGTGATTGGGTGGCTGGGGAGGGGAGAGACTGGCGGGGGGAGTGGGGGGAAGACGGTGCCGGCGGTGGGGGGGATGATGCTTGCTCTTGAAGGGGTGGCGGCGAGGATCCCGTAGGCGATACCACGCAGTTCCGGCACACGGGTCTGGAAATAAACAAAAGGTTACATTAATATTATTAGTACGTCTATTGACTCTATCGATACGTTTGTCCAGTTGCTAGCGCGATCGGTTCACACGCCGAAAGGCGTAGGTTCAAACCCCAACAATGTCTTTGAACTACCTGTGAAAGAAAACATAGTGAGGAAACCGTAGCGTGGTGGTAGGGTACTTTCTAGAACTCGACTGTTACCATCCTCAAGTTGAAAATCTATCGCTAAGCATCTAACGTTCTTCTAGAAGCCTTACTTGAAAACCAGTACCATTCCAGGCTAGGTGTTTTTACCTTCTTCAACCACACCGTCAAGTGAGCTATAGTCAAATAGCTATGTAGTTTATCAATCTAAAAAAAACAATTCAAATTATTACATTGCTTTAGCAACTGAACTACGATCGGCATCCTAAATTTTTTACGTATTTTTTATTTAAAAATATTATTCCTGAAAGAAATCACACTAAGTAATTCAGTTGACTTCCTCTAAAAAAACTCACGACACAAAAATGAGCAGATACGGTAGAAATAAGATTTTGAACTTTGAAATTTGTAAATTGGATAGATTATTAGCTAGGCGCATATAAGTCGGGCTCATAATATGCCTGGATAAAATGACGCTATTTTTTACATGCATAATTAAATAAATAAATAAATAAATCATCATCATCATCATCATTTCAGCCGTAGGACGTCCACTGCTGGACATAGGCCTCCCCCATTGACTTCCATAAAGACCGGTTGGAAGCGGCTCGCATCCAGCGCGTTCTTGCGGTCTTTACTACTTTACTAATAAATAAATATCGTAGGACTATACACACAGCGCCATCTGACCCCAAACTAAGCAGAGCTTGTGTGATGGAAGTCAGATAACTGATAGAATACATAAATACTTCTTTTTTTTTTGTAAATACATACTTATAATATATACAGAACACCCAGACACAGCACAAACATTTGTTTATTCACAAAATGTTTGCCCTGATTGGGAATCGAACCCACGCCCTACAGCTCTCAAGGCAGATATACTACCAACGAGCCAACGGGGCTGTCTAAATAATTTGTCCATGTTGCCTTATTTTTTTACACAGCGCCATCTAACCCCAAACTAAGCATAAGCAAAGCTTGTACTATGGGAACCACATAACTGATGGAATACTTTTTTACTTTTTTTTTTCTAATTACTTACTTATTGCACATACAGAACACACACACATAGAATAGAACAAACATGATTATGATTCGCTTGTGAGGTTTAGCCCTGCATCTCTTTGTACAAAGCCGCAGCTCGCGTGGCGCCGCCTTCAGCAATCAGCCGCATACCTTCCCGCATTGCTGCGCAGGTTCCAACGGTAGTATAGAGGCAGGAATGATTGACATAAAAACCTTATATAAAATTATTTTCCGGTGTCTTGTTTTGTCTTGAGTGTACTTAGTTTATTTTCGCTTAAACACTCAAATTGAACTTCCGCAAAATAACGACTGAATCAATAAATTGTTTTGTCCTGTTTAAACTGCCAAGTCTTTTTTTTAATGTAAAATGTAACGAGACGAACGAAACGCTCTCCTGTTGGTAAGATATAACGCCTGTCCATGACCATTGCAGCAATACACAGAACTTTGAATAACAAAACAAAGTACAGGGCATCGCTGCTTTAGCGCTCATTGCTTTGAGATTTTATTTTATTTTATTTTACATGGAAAACAAACAGCTGCTAACTTTCTAAATAAATAGAAGATAAATGAACATTCAAAAGCCTAAAAAGTTTTCACTCATGTTAACTAATCTAAGTTAAAGTGACCCGAGCGCACACCGGCGCGGGACAGATGCAAGAATTATAATATACACCTACTATAAATTCAATTTCAAAATTTAGACGAGATGATAATAAATTAAAAACAAATAAATAATTAATTTTGGATGGTTTGTCTCAACAGCCCTGTGATTTCGCTAGCTGCATTACCACACTAGAACTCAGCAATGTTTACACACTACTGTTTGGCGGCCGGATATCTGGTACAGCGATGATACCTACCTAGACGAGATCTACCACCAAGCAAGCCAGTCGTATTTTCATAAACTGTCCCACAGCGGTGCACAAGAAGAGAAGACACCCGTCTTCTCTTCTTGTGAGAAGGATAAGGGATAGTATACTACGGTGCGGGTTGGCAGACTTCACAAATCATTTACTTCACAAACTATAATAATAGTAAATTGATATGAAAGTAAAAAAAAAAAAATTAAAAGACATTCTGCGAAAATGTCGCTTTGCAAAAGTGACATTTTGAGAAAATGGTGTTCTGCGAAAGTGACGTTCTGGGAAAATGATTGAAATTGAATGAAATATTTACAAAAAAAGTATTCTAGCAATAATTATTATTTTATCTGACTTCCATCATACATGCTTTGCTTGGTTTAGGGTCAGATGGCGCTATATGTAATGTCCTACGAAATGTAGATATTTATTTATTTTTAAAAGTATATTATGGAGTAAGGAGTATGATTAAAAGACTATACGTGAATTTCAACGACCTCGTTGTCGGGATCCGGGGACAAACACGTTTCACGAAGACCAAGCACAGGCGGGTCCGACCGTTAGAACTATTATTTGCACTGGAACTCGGTTCTAATTAGGTCCACGACTAGTTGACCTTAATTAGACCTACGTCCGACACTTGACCGCGATAAGGGCTAGTTTTCTCTGCTTTTATTACCCCGGTGCATATTATAACCTACTTACTGTGAATATATTACCTAAGCTAAACTGAAGAAAGTAGAATGGGGCTGTAGGAAAAGTTAGTGGAAGTCGTATATTGTCTTGTTCAACAGTTGACGAGATACCAGCAAGGATTTTCAAATTAAGGTACATTATGCGTACTTCTATCTTTTAAAAAGTTATATCTGTTATATATACAGCCCTGACAACCCTGTTGGTTCATTGGTAAAATGTCTGCTTCAAGAGCTGAAGGGCGTGGGTTCAATTCCCATTCAGAACAAGCTTCGTGGCATAAACAATGTTTGTTCTGTGTCTGGGTGTTCTGTATTTATTATAAGTGTATTTACAACAAAAAAAAATTTAAGTAATCTATCAGTTACCTGACTTCCATAGTACAAGGTTTGCTTAGTTGGGGGCCTGTATGTAATGTGCTGCGATATTTATATTTTTTACTAACTTTTTTATAACGTTCGATTATGAACCTCAAGTGGAGCTGGGCAGGGAAAAAACTTATGAGTACGCGTCACCGACATGCTAATGTGTTTTAAGTTTTCACTTCTGTTGGCTAGTCAATTTTTTTTATCAGAATTCCGTAATTTATAATTCGATTTTTTACTTGACAGGAATACTTTTAGTCTTTGTCCCATAGACGAGGTCAAAATCGGGACCAGAGTTAAATTTTTAAGTCAAAGTAACTGAAGAAAAAGATAGAAACTTTTTATTGTGTACACCAAAAATACAAAAAAAGTACACAAAACAAAAGAATCTTATAAGCTAGTGCCATAAATGGCGGCCTTATCGCTAAGAGCGATCTCTTCCAGGCAACCAAGAATGGAAATCATGATACTGATTAAGAACAGACGGGAGATATGTAGCGATGATAGCTCAGTGGTTAGCGCGGTAGGTTCGCATGCCGAAGGGCGTGGGTTCAAACCCCAACAATGAGCTTAAGCTGCCGGTGAAGGAAAACATCGTGAGGAAACCATAGCATGGTGGTAGGGTACTTTCTAGTACTCGGCTGGCTAGCTATCAAGTTGAAAATATGCCGCCAAGCATCTAACGGTGTGTTCCGGCAGCCTCACTTGAGAGCCAGTTCCATTCCAGGCTAGGTGTGCTTTACCATCTTCAACCACACCTTCACTTAACATCAGGTGAGCTGTGGTCAAACAACTAGCCTGTCAACCATAAAAAAAAAAAAAAATGTAAAAAATATTGTTGTTGGCAAAATATGTCATCCAAGCAAACAATATTGCGTATTACTTTTCATTGGCGTTTGCAGTCACTAGAATGATTCCAATAAACTGTCTACTAGGCTTAATCGTCACCAGAACTCAGAAATGAAACAATGGAACCTAGCCGTGTCTGGGATTAGTAGAAATGAGCCAATTTATGTTGTAAAAAAATTCACGATTTCAAAGTTGTACTTATAGTAAGTTATAATAATTTTTGTTTGGTAGATCAGCATTCCATCATCCAGATATTCCATCACAATTTCTAACCATGCAGTAGAGCGTGCCTTGGCTCCCGCGGCGGTCTCTCAGACCGCGCCGCCGATTGCTTTACCGATATCGACTCGATCAATCCACATCGAGAGATTACAAACAATCGATGTATCAATAACTCGGTATCAATCGATAAGGTTTTGCTAGTTGTTGTCTAAGCTAAGTGATTTATTTAGAGACGTTATTAGAGCAAGAAATCTCTACCGGAGTCTGTATTTCCGTTAATTTAATTTAAGTGACTACAAATCCAGAGTAAATAGGTTTCTTTTAAGTGAGTATGCTCCATACTTAAGCACTATTACTATTTAGGATTAGAATAGGGCATCAAGTCAAACGGAAACCAATGATGAGTAAAAAAAATGAAATCTTTAAAAAATTTACACACAACACGACATTCCCACTTGTCCAAACGGTATCACTTACAGACAATGAAACTGACGGATATAACGACAATGTAATAGTCCGGGTGGCAGCGTTGCAAATACAAAAGTCATAGTAAGCCGGCTGATATTGATACTGATAGTAGATCTCATATGGCTAATGAGTAAACCGAACGTCAGCTGCCCAGGTAGCGGTGGGTTTGGGAGTGGGAGGTCGTGGAAGTTGTAAAAAAAAATTTAAAAAAAAGTGATAGTACGCCGGCTGAAACCCATTTTCATGTATAGTTGACATCATACTGAGTTGAAAAATAGTCGTCAGCTGCATGGACGAGGGTGGATTATGCGTCAGCCGATCGCATGAACTTGTAAAAAATCGCGTAAAAAAAGTCATAGTACGCCGGATGAAACTTAAACTAGCTGATAGTTTATATAATTTAAAGTACGAAAACAGCAATCAGCTGCGTGGGTAGCGGTGGAAAGACCGTCAGCCGATGCAGTAAAGGTTGAAAATATTGGAGCATTGCTACTATGCGGTTTCCTTTTAAACACGAATTTCGTGGTAGATTCTGGCCTTGCTTGAGCCCATAACACGACCTTCGGGCTACCTAAGCCTCTTTCCTTAAAATTAATAAAATTGATTATAATAAAATGTATTTATTTGTTTATGTATTTATTTGGGTATATGTGCGAGTGTGTTAGAGAGGATGTGTGGATGTGTGTGTGGCTATTGACGACTAGTTGTTTTTCTTATCTTGCTTATAATATTGGCCTGATCTGGCTCTCGGTGTCGTGGCAATTTAAAGTAAGAGGGTATTCTTTGAGTTTATTTTTACAATTATATCTGTTTTTGTCTAATAGGTTAAGCAATTTATATAGCTATTAGAAAGAAATGCTCCTAGGTAACTATAGCATCTCTGCCCAAGTCTCGTTTTTCTTAGAGGTAGTTCCCATCTTTGCGTGCGCGAAATGCTATCAGTCCGTTGACGTTTGATTTGTAAGGGAGCCGGTTTGTGAAATCTTAAAGTACAGTACTTAATAAAAAGTTGCCGAAGCCCGAGTTCCTTGGTATCCTTTTAGAGGTCATCTGTAAGGTACCGGAAGGGCTTTTCGTGAGCAATTTTCAAAATGAGTCTGAGCTCTTTCAGCTTTAATGAAGTGTGTACTGCAAGCCGACCCCTATGATGTGATGCAATAAATCTGTAATGATTTACATAGTTAAATTAATTCCTCTAGGAATGCGCTAAAGTATTATCGTTAATGAACCTTTACGATTAAGTATAACTCTTATAGAACTTGAGTCTTACTAAAGATACTACTACTAGAACTGTTCCTTAAGTTTATTATTAATTCTTGTTCACAAATATTGTCGAAGTGAACATTTCGCTCCCAGTCTTTTTTCATAATATTGTTCAGAGTGATTCACGACTTTTCTCCAGTAATACACAGATGCACGCAGATGCTGCTTTAAAATTTTAAGGGCAGAAGTTTAGGTAGCCTGAAGGTCGTGTTATGGGCTCAAGCAAGGCCAGAATCTACCTCGAAATTCGTGTGTAAAAGGAAACCGCATAGTAGCAATGCTCCAATATTTTCAACCTTTACTGCATCGGCTGACGGTCTTTCCACCGCTACCCACGCAGCTGATTGCTGTTTTCGTACTTTAAATTATATAAACTATCAGCTAGTTTAAGTTTCATCGGCATCGGCGTACTATGACTTTTTTTTACGCGATTTTTTACAAGTTCATGCGATCGGCTGACGCATAACCCACCCTCCTCCATGCAGCTGACGACTATTTTTCAACTCAGTATGATGTCAACTATACATGAAAATGGGTTTCAGCCGGCGTACTATTACTTTTTTTTTAATTTTTTTTTACAACTTTCACGACTTCACACTCCCAAACCCACCGCTACTTGGGCAGCTGATGTTCGGTTTACTTATTAGACATATAAGATCTACTATCGGTATCAACATCAGCCGGCTTACTATAACTTTTTTAGTAGCAATGCTCCAATATTTTCAACCTTTACTGCATCGGCTGACGGTCTTTCCACCGCTACCCACGCAGCTGATTGTTGTTTTGGTACTTTAAATTATATAAACAATCAGCTAGTTTAAGTTTCATCCGGCGTACTATGACTTTTTTTTACGCGATTTTTTACAAGTTCATGCGATCGGCTGACGCATAACCCACCCTCCTCCATGCAGCTGACGACTATTTTTCAACTCAGTATGATGTCAACTATACATGAAAATGGGTTTCAGCCGGCGTACTATTACTTTTTTTTTAATTTTTTTTTACAACTTCCACGACCTCCCATTCCCAAACCCACCGCGGGTGCGCCAGCTGACGCTCGGTTTACTTATCAGTTATTCGAGATCTATCGAACAAGATAGCAATGGATCGGCGTAAAATCACTACCTAAAATGCAACGCTGCCACCCGGACTATAAGTAGTTCGTTCCCAACTATTGCATTAGAGAGTGGAACAAGCCTAATTTACCGTAACTATTAAAAATATTTCAAAGTATGGATGGCGTACTATCTTCGAGAACTTTTTTTTTGGCGTGACGCTAAATGTCATCGATATATGTTGACGTAGGTATATGTATTTTTTAACCGAGAGCTCTACTGAGAAAAAATAATTAAAATACATTCTGCGAAAATGTCGCTTTGCATATGTGACGTTCTGAGAAAATGATGTTCTGCAAAAGTGACGTTTTGAGAAAATGATTGATATTGAATGAATGTTTTACAAAAAAAAATATTCTTTTAATTATTTTATCTGACTTCCATAGTACAAGCTTTGCTTGGTTCGGGGTCAGATGGCGCTGTGTGTAATGTCCTACGAAATGTATTTATTTATTTTCCTTCCTGAGAATAACTTCAAAACAGAAATAGCCAGCGCTACAGTTTTAACTGTAGATCTACAAATTTTTACCATCTTAGTTTTAGATTGTTTTCTATATTGGCCTGTTAGCTCATTTGGTAGAATATCTGATTCAAGAGCTGTAAGGCGTGTGTTTGATTTCTACCAGACCAAACATTTATGTGATATTAAAAGGTTGTTCTGTGTCTGGGTATTCTGTATATTTATCATAAGTATGTATTTACAAAAAAAATAACATTTTCTGGTTCCTATAGTACCTACAAGTTTTGCTTAGTTTGGGGCTAGATAGCGCTGTGTGGAATGTCCTACAATATTCATTATTATATTCTATAGCTTTTTTTGCTTTTACAAACCTCATTTAAGCGAAAATTGATAATTTTACAGTTTTTAAGGTTCTTTTAGTTTTTCTTTAATCATAGGTTAGCAACACTGGGTTTAACGGACAAAATTCCGCAACCGCCATCTCCACGACACGCGCCGTATTTCCATAAAATTAATTTAGTATGTATGGAAGCTCTATACGCGTACAATCGTACATATGTATGTAGAAAAGTCACACGTGACCAGGTTATTATAGTCAGCGTAAAGTTCAATACTAATAGACATCGGGACTCGTTCCTTAACAATATTCATCGTCAGGCTTGAAGAGCGGGAGTGAAGTGTTTACTCAGAGACCTTTCCGAGCTCAAATATTTGTGGTCAAGCGCCTCTCTCGGATTGTGACATTCAAATGACCAGGAGATGGCAACCTATAGAGGAATTGATGATATTAGAAAACCAGAAGCTGATCTTATTCCGGAGTTCCGTACTCAAAGAGTGTCCGTGGACTGTATTAAGCTCTTATGAGGAGCTGGTTCAGTTTTTACCATTTTTTTTTTGTAACATATAGGCTTGCATTTGACCACCAACTGCGAAGATGCGGTCTATGACTTGAAGGCACCCAGATTGTGTCTATAAGAGAACAGCCACTCGGGCAGAAAATTCCAATGTCTCAATATTCACGTGCTTGTGTTTCAGATCACCCTGTTTTTAAAAGCTGCCCCGCTGCTGGGCATGCACATTTTCTTAGCATGTGAAAGGTAAGGGCATAGTTCATTGCGCTGGTCAAGTGTAGGTTACCGCCGTGAGCCGTGGAAGAAGAACCCACGACCTCTATATAGGCAAGTAGAGAAATTAAGAGACCACGTACAAGAAACGTGTCTTTTAAACATATTTTGGGTAAAGTTTATAATAGGGTAATGAGCTTTGAACAGTTATCTATTAGTAAGACATTGTATTCATTATTATGACATTTAAGGCACAACTCGTGAAAAAAAACAGCTGTTTTATAAAAAATAGTGCATTGACATCATTGACCTCTAACTTCTTTAAAATTCAAACTTGGAGCGAAATCTAGAGGATTCAACAGTGAAACAACCTTACTTTACTTGGTGGTGGATCTCCTTAGCAGGAGGTCGTCTAGGTAGGTATCACCGCAGTACCAGATATCCTGCCGCCAAGCAGTAGTGTGTAAACATTACTGTGTTCCGGTTTGAAGGGTACTGCAGCTAGCGAAATTATTGGGCTATTGAGACTATAATCATCGAAAGTCTCAAAGTAATGAGCGCCAGAGCAGTGATGCCCCGGACTTTGTTTTGTTACTCAAAGTTCTGTGTATCGCTGCAATGGTCATGGACAGGCGTTATCTCTTACCATCAGGAGAGCGTCTCGTTCGTCTTATTACTTTTTACATTAAAAAAAAAAGAACTTTTTAGCTCCCTCCATCTCGGTTCTACTATCGTATTGGCCGCCATTGCCAAAACGCCCCTCCCACATATCATAGATGCGTGGAAGTTTCGTACCGTTTGGTTTAATCGGCTATTTCTTTCGCGCGCCTGTGTTATGTGGAATTGTTTACCACCTTTGGTTTCCACCGAATTATGATTTACCTCGCTTCTAACAAAGAGTAAATAAGGTCCTGCACAGGTGTCCCGGCACCATGCGGGATACACCTTCCACCGCGTGCTTCAGAACCAAGTTAAGATCTTGGCTGCCAGAAACCTTGTTTTATGACATTGACGAGTATTTCAAACTTAAAGATTATATTGAATTACTAATTAAGTAATTATGATTTTTTTTGTCATGTCATTTTATTATATTGACAATATTTTTTTTATATTGACATGTTTGTATATTGACATACCTTATTTTGGCATGATTATAATCAGTGATTTAAAACTCATTTAATGATATGTTTAAAATTATGAAGTGACTTGTAACATTGGTGTTATCAATAAAGTATTTGTATTTGTCCATAAGCAGCGGTAACCACTTACCATCACTTGTTTGCCACTTTAAAAAAAACATGTTTCAATCTTTTGCTCAGAACACGTGTAGAGCTACAAAATTTAAATAATAAAACAACTTATAGTGCTGAATGCATAAATATTACAATAAATTATAAACAAGTGGTCGACTATTTAATATTTGGAGAGTGCGGTCGGCAGTGGCCGTCCTGGGGCGGACATTCCCACGTCTGCGGCGCAGGGTCGTCTGTGAGCCGCATACTAACACACAGTTAACTGTGTGTTTTCGGATTTATTGTTACATTTGTATTAAAACCTAAACTATAAAAAAACCTTTTTATAAACAAGATTTTATCTGGGTTTAAAACAAGATTTTAACTAATAAGTCAAAAATAAATTTGGTCAAGCTTTTAAGATTATAGGTAAGTACCTACACGCCAAATACTTACAAGAATTTATTTTTAACTTTTTAGTTCATTGTCCCAGATAAAAGCTTGTTTTTAAAAATATTTTTTTAACTTTTTAGTAGGCAAGAATTTTAGAGAGTGACGAATCAAGCGAGCCTAAACTCGGTGGGGTTATGTTGTTTTATCACAGAGATGCCGTGGCCATCTTCCGTCTCCATCATCAGACCGGCTCCATGGTACCATATCATTGTATTTTCACCGATGATACATAATTGCACCAAATTTGAGTCCAATCGGGACATCGGGAAGTGGGTCAAATTTAATTTGCAAGATTTGATGACAAACATCGGGACAGGTGAAACTAAAAAAAAAAGTTTGAAAAAAGGATAAACACTATACACGAAGATAAAAAAAGTCAGTTCTGCTACACATTATCGGTTGTGTTTCAGAGAATACACTGATCAACACACATTTTCTTTTCTTGGACCAGTTTTGGAGGAAGTGCGGTGGTAATGTGGGATTCTCCGCCAGAGTGGCGGCCACTACAAACCCTGGGATGTTTCTCCTTGACGCCTATATGCCGGGTCTACGGGAACACTTTCACCCTCATCAGTGGCCCTAACGGCACTGGTCACCTGGGGCCTTTTCCTGGTAGGGATGGAGCTAGGGGATCCATCCTTTTTTCTTTGAGAGGCTAATCGTGTCGCACGTATGATAAGGCATAAGTTTTTTTTTTGTATTTCATTATCCTGTCTGTATTGTCTTTTTTATGTTGGCCAAGCTAGGTGTTTGACCACAGCTCACCTGTTAAGTGACGGTGTGGTCGAAGATGGTAAAACGAACCTAGCCTGGAATGGAACTAGCTCTCAAGTGAGGCCGCCGGAACACACCGCTAGCCAAGCCGAGTTCTAAAAAGTGAGTACCACGCTATGGTTTCCTCACGATGTTTTCGTTTACCGGCAGCTCAAGCTCATTGTTGGACTTTGAACACACGCCCTTCGGCATGCGAATCGACCGCGCTAACCACTGAGCTATCATCGCTACGAACGTAATTTCTTATGTCTGTATTGTGTCGTAGACTGAACTTTAATAACAAGAGTGATTTTTTTCCGAAACATGAGACACACATTAGTCTTTTAGCGATGATAGCTCAGTGGTTAGCGCGGTAGGTTCGCATGCTGAAGGGCGTGGGTTCAAACCCCAACAATGAGCTTGAGCTGCCGGTGAAGGAAAACATCGTGAGGAAACCATAGCATGGTGGTAGGGTACTTTCTAGAACTCGGCTGGCTAGCTACCACCCTCAAGTTGAAAATCTGCCGCCAACCATCTAACGGTGTGTTCCGGCAGCCTCACTTGAGAGCCAGTTCCATTCCAGGCTAGGTTTGCTTTACCATCTTCGACCACACCTTCACTTAACATCAGGTGAGCTGTGGTCAAACAAATAGCCTGTCAACAATAAAAAAAAAAAAGTCTAAAGTCTAAACGAATCAAAGAAACTATACCTATCATCATAGAATTACCTCTTGTAATCTTCTACCGTGAAATCACCAACGTCGAACCGAGACAAATAATTAACCCGGCGGACTATATCAAATCTTAATCACAGTTGTGGAGCCAACGACCCTGCAGGCAGAATAAAACAATAGTTTCTACAGGAGGCCTAACAGACCGGAAATTATCGCGAGCTGAATTGTACAAAAGAATAACAACAATTTTCCTGTCAAATCCTGTATCCATTTCCATTCCAGGCTAGGTGTATCCTACCATCTACGACCACACCGTCACTTTTTTGTTTAAGATTAGGGAGCTGTGGTCAAACGCCTAGCTTGTAAACGATGAATAAAAAAAATTTAAAAAAATCAGTCTTGTAGCTGCAAACGTTTGGTTATTAATTTGGTATACAAAATTGTTTATTTGGTTAGACGCTTAAGAGTTAGCAGGAGGTATATAGTAAGTAATTTTTTATAGACATTTTATGACATACTTACATATTTATATTAAACTAGCTGCACCCCTCGGTGTTACCCGCTACATTTTTTCGAGGTAAAAAGTAACATGTGTGATAATCCTACGTGTCAGCTACCTGCATACCAAATTTCATTAACATTAGTCCAGCTGTTTGAGCGTGAAGTAACAAACATACAAACATACAAACAAACTTTCGCCTATATTACTACTAATATTACCCTAGTGTGATTACTAAGGTCCTGTGGGACCACCGTGCCCTACCGCGAAATTATAAAATTACTCGTAATTTTATACCATGTTCTGAGTTATTATAAAATTATGTTTTGTATCACAATTATGATGACCACAACGGTTACATCATTGCTTGGATTACTCCCGCATCGCGCAGCATCACAAACCGGTCAAAACTGGAAACAGCCGGGGCCTACCAGTAGCAATTATTGCATTTCTATTAATTTTACTGGAATATAATGAATTATCAGGAAGTAGACAATGTCGAAAAATTCATAGTCTCTGTGTGTTTGTTTTTATGTTTGTATTTATTACAAAATAAAATAATTTTCTTTCTTTCTGGTTCTTTTTATAAGTTATGGCATACTAATTCACGCGGAAAATCGAGTGTGGCGCCGCCCCGCCGCTCCTTAGCGAGGCGCAACTCTCTAACGTTAGTTCTTCCACGAATTCGAACACCGCCGCAACGACGACGCACGGCGCCCTTTTAAAATACAATAATCATCGTCAATCAGTCGCGAAACCTTCCGAAAAAGGGCCCGACGACACTCGCGAGTGAAGCTATAGACCACGGAGTGTTTGTGCCTAATTTGTGAACCGGCGCGCGCTGCGCTGGCCACGCTGCCCTTGCGCCCACTCCGACCTCTGGACGCTGGCTTGGTATGTACATTCTACGTAGCTTTGTACTAAGAACAGGAAACCCGGCCTTCAGATTCTCTCCGTCTTCCCTCGCACCCGCAGCATCATATCCGCCCCGCACGTATCACCACCGCCCCGCACCCCGCCGGCGTTGAGAAATCTAGATTTAATGCTTTTTCTTCGTCCTTTTTCTTTCAAAGTAGATCACTTTGCAAGAGATCACTTTTCTACGAGTTCTATGGCATCATAACAAATTCATAATTAAGATATTTTTGATGTGAAACATCTAAAGACACTTTGGCAGTAAAACCGACTCGTATGCCGTGACGGCAAACGGCGTGACGTTCTCTTATGCCGTCCTGCCCTCTCTACGCCACTTCTCTAGATTCCTTTGTGTGTCTGTGTGCGTATATTATACATTTCATAACTTCCTTGCGCTGTGTACTGTTTAAGTGCCCGTAGTCCAGTGACGTCCAGTTATTTTTGGTCGTGGTAGGCCCCACGTTAAAACTGCGTTAATACGTTAAATAGTGATAATTACGTTAACCGTTAACGATTAACGTGGCTATCCACAATTATTCGCTGTGATTGCACCGCGGTTTCCGCTGGAAAACTTGCGGACGGACGTGTGGTGCAAGTTAAAACATTTTTACTAAATAGGACACAAATAATTCATTAGAAATCTGTATACTAGATTTTAGTGGCACTCGTTCTTTTTTTAAATCGATCGATGATTTATTTCAATGAAACCAGATTATTAACAAAAAAAATGATGAAATGCATTAGTTAAAAGTTACTAGTTAGCACATTATTTTAAACTGAGGAATACGTATGTTAGATATATGGAGATTTAGAGAATTTCGTTTTGAGTAAAAAGTTAAAAAAATGCTATGGTTTCCTCACGATATTCTCCATCACCGGCAGCTCAAGCTCATTGTTGGGGTTTGAACCCACGCACTTCGGCATGCGAACCGACCGCGCTAACAACAGAGTTATCATTGCAAGTTTTTGCTAGGTTTTGCTTAGCCTTCATGCAAAGTAATGTATCTATGTCTATCTATTTGTTATCTTTTCACAGCTGGATGGGTCTTGATGAAAATGGTTATACATCGTATGTTTATCGAGGACATACATAGGGTACATTTTTCTTAATCAAGCTTTGTATGTCTGTATGTAAAGGTAACAAAACGAATGGGACGCTCTACTGATGGTAAGAGATAACACCTTTCCATGACCATTGCAGCGATACACAGAACTTTGAGTAGTAAAACAAAGTTCAAAGCATCGCTGCTTTGCGCTCATTACTTTGGGACTTTCTATGGTTAGTCTTACGAGCCCTGTATTTTCACTAGCTGCTGTACCTTACAAACTGGAACGCAGTAATGTTTGCACACTACTGCTTGGCGGCAGAATATGTGATGCCGCCGTGGTATTTACGTAAGCGACCTCCTGCTAAGATCTACCATCAAGTCAATACGTACGTTGTACTTGCTAACTTATATTATGTCGTAGTCGTAAATTACCAATTAAATTCATTTACGAAGGTAACTGACTTCCGGAAATATTCGATAAAAACCGTAGGTACACAATATTCCGCCTCCGAACGACCGAAATTCGGCTCCGTTTTAACATTTCCGGACCCGCCAAAACCGGTAATGAATAACGAAGCCGGATGCCAAGTTCCAGACACTTCAATCCGTTTCAACACTTATTCCGATACAGCACTGTAGATTTTCCCTTAGCAAATAAACTGCACAGTTTTTTTTGCGCCAAACTAATTCCAACCGTATTTCATTCGCGTAAGACGTGAAATCATCTACAAGCGAGTGACAGAGAATGATCTATCCGTCCCGTTCCAACCTGATTCCGGACTCTTCATTTTGGCGTCAGTTTGACTTTTGCTCTCAAAGCGTGATAACGATGGATAAAAGATCCTTTAAAAACGGACTGAATGCCCGGAATACGGATCCGGTGAGACTGATATCGGCGATAAAGAGGCATCCGGCAATCTGGAATAGCTGCTGTCCGGAATATAAAATTAAAAAAAACAAAGAGCACGCGTGGAACAAGGTCGCAAGTGTAATCGTCAATGGTTGGAAAGATTACAACCAAACCGAAAGAGAAACAACATGTAAGTTATGTTATTATCTATTCTGTGTCGATGTTATTAATAAATACATAAACATTTTGTTGAGTGATTAATTTTTTTCATAACGATTTCTTTTTCAATCAGGTTGGTTGCTAGGCAGCCATTTTGTCTAGTTTATTGTTTGTTTTTGTTTCTCTGGCGTCATTTTTCGAGTTTGCAGTAGCAGCCACTAGAGGGCGTTAGTAGTATTTAGTCTAGTAAGTAAAAAGTAAGAATGTAAAAGTTTCTTCTTATTAAGAAAGAGGATTAATAATGGTTGCGGGCAGTGTAGCCAATCCTAGTTTTGCGCCTAATCTACAGTTCTTTTTTTGCCGAAGATCTCATTTAAAGTCTTCAAGTTAGCTTTTGTCTAATTATGGGTTGGCAGCACTTTACCAGGCAAAAGATAGTTCGAAGAACTTTTCAACGGTCAATAGTTTTTCATTGAATTTGGTGTAGTATTTCTATGCATCACAGGTACTCTTTTTTTATTTCTAATGTTACCAGGAATAAATAAAGTAAAAACTAAAAGTGAATCTCCTGTGCCAAGCCTTTTGGATCAGACTTTTGAGTCAACCACCTAACGAGAACCTCTTGAGTTGGTGGTCGAGACTCTTCGCTGTAAAGCCTTTCCCCGTGACTACTATCTAAACAATGATCGGCGGCATAATAAGATGTTTTGAAGTAAATTATTTTATAGAGTAAATGTCTTTTTGATTAATAACGATTTAAGTTTTATTTTGAACTAAAGCATCTGCTTCCTTTATTAGTGTTCACAATTAATTATATGTATACTTGAATAACCATTCAAAAAATACTTTTATTGTAAAATTGTTTTAGAAGTGAGAGATTATTTTATTAATTGTTGATTATTGCCTCTGATACTTTGATACGGGTGAACTTTGGGGCGGAGTTAAATGAGAATACAATTTGAAATGACAAAGGCGTGATTTTTATAATACATGAAATTTTTCAGTACATTTACTGATAAAGCGCTGGAACAATATACGCGACTACCACGTCAAGTCGATGAAGGTGCAGCGACGGAAGAAATACGCGTTCTCGGAATACCTGACCTTCCTGCAGCCCGAGCTAGAGAAGAAGCTGCGCTTGTGAGTCATTTGGAAACCAAACGTCTCACTACAACTGTTTTCTACATGCTATTATGCTATCCTGAAACCGGATATTTTTCCGGGATAAAAAGTATCCAAGTTTTAATACAAGACATAATCTTATAATACTATGGAAACTGACTTGGTTTTGATATATTTTTAATTTATTATTTTGTTATTTGATTCTGGCGTTACTTTGCGGAAATTCATTTTGAGTGTACAATACATATTTAGTGTATTTCTGCTTTGGTTACAATAGTGATGAGGATTTAATTTAAAATTTATCTAACTTGACAATTTTTAAATATCTATCCGAAATAGTCCTATCTAGAACTAAAATCTGATATAAACTTTAAATCTTCCCATGGCACGTTTTCCTTGGGCCAGCACTTCGTCCCCGTGACACAAGAAGTCTGCTTATTTCGGTGGCGTAGAGGCGCTCGGAGGTCGCGACGATGGGAGGAGGGTTAATTTTATTTGTAAATGCTCGTCATTGTACTTTATACATATTATAGTGGTATAGCCTACACATTTTTTGTTTCATGTAAAATAAATAAAGATTTTTTTGTTTCTATTGTCTTTAAATCTAAATAATTAAATTAAAAATAACGAATTAGACTAACGACAAGTCGATATCTTCTTCTCGCTGCAGTTACCGACACGTGTTTTGCCTCTACACGAGGCAACCTCAGCGTGTTGTTCGGCTAAGTGCTTGAATAGCCAACTTCTCATTACTGATGTAACCAAAATAACGTTAAGCGGAAATACACTAAATATATACTTTGAACACTTACGGTTGGCATACGCACCAACTGCTGTCTTTACGTCCGTAGCTGTGTATTTTAGTAGATAAATATGTAGTGATTAGTGTCAATCTGTCAAATCAAATAGCTTATTTAGCACATTCCAATACCTTGTTTTCTTGGTGGTAGATTTCCTTAGCAGGAGTTCATCTAGGTAGGTACCACCGCAGTACCAGTTGTTCTGCCGCTCAGCAGTACTGTGTAAACATTACTGTGTTCCGGTTTGAAGGGTACTGCAGCTAGTGAAATTACTGGGCTGTTGAGACTAACCATTGAAAGTCTTCAAGTAATGAGCGCCAAAGCAGTGATACCCTCGACTTTTGTTTTGTTACTCAAAGTTCTGTGTATCGCTGCAATGGTCATGGGCAGGCGTTATCTCTTACCATCAGGAGAGCATCTCGTTCGTCTCACTACTTTTTGCATACAAAAAAATAATTAAATAAATTGTTAAAGTTTTATCCAAATACCCATTTCAGTCAACTCATGAGCCAGGCGGATGACTGTAAAATAGAAGCTATTGACGATGAGATCGAGGTGCTAGAAGAAAACCTATTAGATGAAGAAGTAGAAGAACAAATCAAGGAAGAATACGTTACGATCGTCGACACCCTAGATAACAACTTGGAGGACTCTAATCACGACACGAGACAGGTTACAAACATTTTGTTAAAATAAGGAAAATCAAACTGCAAACATTTTTTAAATTGATTGGCATGCGTTTGTCCTCCATCTTGCCTAATGCTTTGCTTAGACACGACGTAAAATGGCTAATGCTGTCCTAGAAGAAATTTAGCTGATTTGTACTACATGTTGTTAAACTTTACATCACATTCAAGAGATGCTACCCTTCCACTACTACACTTTAACACTTGTATTATTTGCATACTATAAAAATTAATCCAATTAATAGAATACTTACTAAACAACATTTTACCATAATTATGTGCAGATTAAAAAAAAAGCGGATTTGGAAAATAAAATGAGGGATATGATTTTTTACCCGACTGCACAAAAAGAAAGACTTACATTGGCAGTACTCGCATGCTCATTTGTATCATTGTATCTCCTAAACAACTATTATTAATATTTTACCAAATAAAGTGTCTTTCAAAGCGCATGATGCGAATCGTAAGATACATGTCTCAGTAAAATTAAATCGGAGGACTTCATAAACTAAATTCGTGTGTCAAGTTAAAAAAAAAAGTAATAGTGTTTATTATGAGATTTATCTCTGACAGGTTTTGGCGGGAAGAGTCGTGTCGCTCCATTGTATTTTTTTCCAAAACTTGTGTTTTGTCGAGTGTTTATGCATAAAAATGGTGGTGTTTTATTCATAAAGTGCCGAATTACAAGCGCGAGTGTGGGAAAATGATATAATGTGGTGAAACGTGACTTTTCGTGTTGCTTCCAAAACTCCATCGAAGCTTTGTAGTAAAGTCGCCACTACTTTACTAAAGCATGACTGGACTTGACTGACACGGACTGGACTTGACCATGACTATAGCTAAGAGACAAGCAGTAATAATACTTAAGACAAGGCAGTATGGCTTTACAGCTTTAGCCTGCCCGATGGGGCAAATTAACAAAAAAAAAATTGATCTCTGACAGAACTTCTAAGGCGCCAAACCCAACTGTCTAAGTTGACGTCAAAACTCAACAGTCAATGTAAACGCCAAAACTCAACCTTCAGAAATTAAAGTTAGAAATATTTAAAATGTTATTTTAATTCTAATACAGGAGACCCTGCGTTACGATAACGTGCCTGAAGGAAAAGAAGACCCAGACCTTATGTTCTTGAAGAGTTTATTACCTGACGTGAAGAAATTGGACGGCGAAGAAAAGTTTGCTTTTAAATATGCCATCATGCAGGCGTATATGGACATCCTGAAGAAACGCTACAATTCATGAATATTAAATTACCTTTCTACTATCATTTGTGTTTAGTTATTATCGTTTGATCTTGTACCAGTTTTATTGTTTTTTTTATTTTTTTTTGAATTTTTATTGATTTTATTGATTGTAACTATTCTTTTTTTGTTTTACATAGACATAAAAACGTTATAGGTACATTTACATTTATGTCCCAAAAACAAGCAAAAGGTACACATAAATCACATTAAAAAGATTAGAAAAAACAATAATAAAATCCTTCAATCAGTAAAAAACATCGTCAAGAGCTGTTACGTTCTTTACCCTTTTTATTCTTATAATTGAATAGGTTCGCGCTTGACCACATCCTGCCTGATGTGAAGCATCGATGCGGTCTAAGATGGAACACGCTTACCTAGAAGGAACCTGTTTATCCCATTGACAGGTCAAATTTTCAAAATAAGTCAAAAAATATGCTAAGATGCATTTCCAGTTGTCAAATAAAATGTCAAAATCAGTTGGCGGCGAGTTTAATCTGAGGCGGCGAGGATTGAATTAAAGGGCGGCGACGTTGACGTCTTTTCTCCTAAATTCAGTACTTATGTTAAAACTATCTTATGTCCTAAACGCCTGGCTCAGACCGGCCCCAAGCTATGATTTTAAAAGCTCATTAGTTTTTTGTTACACTATTTTGTAATAACATAGCTTTACCAATATTGCACACGTGGTCTGAATGCAATCCCGGTCAGATACAGCAATCGAATCCTCTAGTTTATTGATTGTTTTGTGTGTTGAATAAAAAAATATAAATATATGGGATACTATGACTGTAGTTTAAGCCGCATCCAGTGGCCTTAGAGACCTCTTCATGCTGTAATGTTTCTGAGACCGTAGAGGAGGACTAGTGAGGAAGGGTTCTATAATATTTGATAAATGTTTGAATATACTTATAAAGTAAGGAATACCTACGTTTAAGAAAAATATATATTTTATACTCATGAATAAATTTTTAGACTTCGATCAAAATAAAAAAATGTTTTTTATTTTTTTACTTATATTATTAAACAGGCTTGTGTTTGACTGCTTACTCCCCAATTCGCTCGGTATTTTTACATCCAAAGTGTTGTCGGCTCTTAAATAATTCCATCAACTTTGTATTCAATTTTATGCACTGTTTCCTATACATTTTAATAAGAGATTAGAATGTAATTTTATAACAAACTTCCTTCTTCTAGAAAGCGCAAGTGGCATTTGCAAGAAATACCAAACTTTTATAAGTGAAAGCGGTATGGCGGCATGAGAGGTAGCAAGATGTTCTTGATAGAAAACTAGTTTTTATGATCGACGAGCTAGACGTTTGACCATAGCATAGTGTGATCGTTACACAAGTCATTTTCTTCACAATGTTTGATTAACTATATTTCATCTATTTGATTATTTACTTTATTGTTTTTTTTGTTAATTTGCCCTTTCGGGCAGGCTAAAGCTGTAAAGCCATACTGCCTTGTCTTAAGTATTATTTCTGCTGTATCTTAGCTATAGCTATCGTCAAAGTCGTCTTAGTCAAGTCCAGTTCGTGTCAGTTAAGTCCAGTCATGCTTTAGTAAAGTAGTGGCAACTTTACTACAAAGCTTCGATGGAGTTTTGGAAGCAACACGTAAACTCATGTTTTACCATATTATATCATTTTCCCACACTCGCGCTTGTAATTCGGCACTTTATGAATAAAACGCCACCATTTTTATGCATAAACACTCGACAAAACACTAGTTTTGGAAAAAAATACAACGGAGCGACACGACTCTTCCCGCGTTCCCGCCAAAACTCTTTACTTTATTGGAATGGCATCACTTTAGAGAGTTTAGAGATGTCAACGTCAAAACGCTGTGTGATCAGACACCTAACTTGTCAACCATTTAAAAAAATTACGCACTTTAAAAACTCCACTTTTCGTGTTGCTTCCAAAACTCTATCGAAGCTTTATAGTATAGTCGCGACTACTTTACTAAAGCATGACTGGACTTGACTGACACGGACTGTACTTGCCCAAGACTGGACTTTGACTATATCTATAGCTACGAGGCAACTTATTTAACATTTGAAACTTGAAAAGATAAAACACTTGACACTGGCGAATGCTCAAAAAGCGACGCCAAAACTAAAGAAAACAAAACACGAAAAGTCATGTTTCACCCGTTCCCGCCAAAACTCCGATCGTAGGTTGTCTGCGCAGGCCTTTATTGTTCTACATACGACAAAAGCCTGTGACATACGAGTAGGTGTGTAGGTACATTTATTCTGTGAAACGAGGGAGTACATTAAACAAACAAAACGTGGACAAGTAGAGCATGCAACCGCGTAACGCTAGACGAACGAAGACGGACAAACGCACGGACAAGCGGCGCGACGGGCGTGAACCGTGAAAGTTGGGCTAGGGTTACCTCCATCACTTCTGGTACAGTGACCACACTTACAGACAAACGCTGGACACATAATTAATGTAAAAAAGTAATGAGACAAACGAGTCGCTCTCCTGATGGTAAGAGATAACGCTTGTCCATGACCATTGCAGCGATACACAGAACTTTGAGTAACAAAACAAAGTCCAGAGCATCACTGCTTTGGTGCTCATTACAAAATACAAAAACAAATATTTTATTGATAACACCAATGTAACACTGGTCACTTCAAAGTTTTAAACATGTCAATACCAAAAAAATATTGTCAATATAATAAAATGACATGACAAAAAAAACTACTTTGAGACTTTGTAGTACAAACTGTGTCTAGGTGTACTGTATGTATTAAAAAAAAAATTAAGTATTCTATCAGTTATCTGACCTCCATAGTACAAGCTTTACGTAGTTTGGGGTCAGATGGCGCTGTGTGTATTGTCCTACGATATTCGATATTATTTTTTAACGGATACCCGCATTTTCAATCGTGGCCACCCTATTCCTTAAAAGAGTAGGTGTCAAGTACAGACGCATGATATGACAGGGGCATATGTGTAAGGAATAAATGTTAAATTTTCCTACGGCAGAGGCGTGAAGCAATGAATTATTTAACATCAGGGTTTTTATTCTTACAACGATAGGTGAGGCGTTATGGCTGCTATCTAAATGGAATAAGTCGCTTTTTGTTTATAAAAATATGCTAGGTAGATTTTTTTAAGATTTGAGGATTTGAGGATTTTTCGTACAAATACAAATCATTTATTAATAACACCAAAGTTACAGATCATTTTTTCAGTCATATTTGAAGTAAAGTAAAGTAAAGTAAATTGTAGCGATGATAGCTCAGTGGTTAGCGCGGTAGGTTCGCATGCGGAAGGGCGTGGGTTCAAACCCCAACAATGAGCTTGAGCTGCCGGTGAAGGAAAACATCGTGAGGAAACCATAGCATGGTGGTAGGGTACTTTCTAGTACTCGGCTGGCTAGCTACCACCCTCAAGTTGAAAATCTGCCGCCAAGCATCTAACGGTGTGTTCCGGCAGCCTCACTTGAGAGCCAGTTCCATTCCAGGCTAGGTGTGCTTTACCATCTTCGACCACACCTTCACTTAACATCAGGTGAGCTGTGGTCAAACAACTAGCCTGTCAACCATTAAAAAAAAAATCATAACATGTCAAATAATGAAAATGAAAATGTCAATGAAGTTATCTATATATAAAATAATTATGTCAATATAATTAAATGCCCATAAAACAAACATATTATAATTACTTACTAGTAATTCAATAATCTCTTAGTTTTAAATAATCGTCAAAGTCATAAAACAAGGTCTCTTGAAGCCAAGATCTAAGTTTGGTTCTGCGCGCACGCGATGGCGCGGTGCATCCCGAATGGAAGCGGGTACGCGGTTGTAGACCGCGGGCCCAGAATGTATACCGACCTCTCCGACTTGACGAGCCGATGCGACGGCGTTACTAGTTGCTCTTTCTTTACCCGCTACATGTTTTCGGGATAAAAAGTAGCCTAGATGTGTTAATCCAGGGTCTCAGAAAATTTCATCCGAATCCGTTCAGTAGTTTTTGCGTGAAAGAGTAACAAACATCCATCTATCCAAACTTTCACATTCATAATATTAGTGGGATTTTTAGGTAGTCGGTCTAAATATATCAACAGCAAAACTCCCAAAAAGTTTATTCCCACTTGATAAACATTAAACTCCTTTATCAACACATCTTTTCAATAAACAACTTATCTAAGAGCGGATCTCTTTTGTCTGCAATTTTGTTTTTTTTTCCCAAACTTTTCTGACATTTGGAATTAACTTATATCAACCTTATTTGGTTAACATAAGAGATCTTCAAGTGAAATAAGGTTTGGTAGGACAGTTAAATAAAGGTAGCGACACACATTGTGTTTGTATTTTACTGCAACTGAAATGCCTATGTAAAAATTAACATTATAAATAATTGAAATCGTTAAAATTTTATGATTTTAGAATTTCATAAATATAACATTCGTCATGATTGCCAAATTCAGCACATATATTTTTATACATTCTGCACGGCTAATACGTACGATTAATATAACTGATTGGAAGCTTGGGATCTACTAAGCCAAACTAAATTCATTTATAACCTACTATAAGCATACCTGAAATTGTGAATTGTTGCATGTCTCGATTTCAAATAACTAACTTTTTTATAATATGAAAAAGTAATGAGACGAAAGATACGCTCTCCTGATGGTAAAAGATAACACGTGTCCAATTGTCCATGACCATTGCAGCAATACACAGAATTTTTGTAGCGATGATAGCTCAGTGGTTAGCGCGGTAGGTTCGCATGCCGAAAGGCGTGGGTTCAAACTCCAACAATGAGCTTGAGCTGCCGGTGAAGGAAAACATCGTGAGGTAACCATAGCATGGTGGTAGGGTACTTTGTAGTACTCGGCTGGCTAGCTACCACCCTCAAGTTGAAAATCTGCCGCCAAGCATCTAACGGTGTGTTCCGGCAGCCTCACTTGAGAGCCAGTTCCATTGCAGGCTAGGTGTGCTTTACCATCTTCGACCACACCGTCACTTAACATCAGGTGAGCTGTGGTCAAACACATAGCCTGTCGACTTAAAAAAAAAAAATTTTGAGTAGCAAAACAAAGTCCAGAGCATCGCTGCTTTGGCGCTCATTACTTCGAGACTTTCGATGGTTTGTCTCAACAGCCCTGTAATGTCGCTGCCGTAACCTTCAAACCGGAACACAGTAATGATTACACACTACTGCTTGGCGGCAGAATATCTGGTACCGCGGTGGTCCCTACGTAAACGACTTCTTGCTAAAAGAATCTACCACTATGTAAATATTGTACTTACACCGATACCATGTGTGCGCTCACCCTAACGTGTTCATTTTGCGTTCTTCTCTCGGATCGAATATGCAAGATGATATTCGATGCACTCAATTTTTTTTAAAACGGCATATCAGGTTTCTCCATTGTGCCGTCGATTTTGATAATTATGCTCCGGCTTGGTAAAAATAAAGGCACCGCAAGTAGAGAAATTGACTTACGATGAATTTTTAGTATTTACGAAACAAATGCAAGAACTCCAAAATACAAGTATACTAACCATCGAAAGTCTCAAAGTAATGAGCGCCAAAGCAACGATACCCGGACTTAGTTTTGTTAGACAAAGACCTAAGACTAACCTTAGGTCACATAAAACAGGCCTTGCCGTCGACAGTAATATGTATTACAATGAACGTCTAGAAAGCAAGGGATTTACTTGTGTGCTGTTTCAAATAGTTGCACTCTGTGGAAGCCTGTCTAGCCCTGCGATTCGCCGCAGAGCCAGACGATCGCCCGATAGCGTCCCGGCTCACGCCCACTAATACGTCGACTTACCTTAAATACCCCTTTTAGATAAACGGCAATTGTGTAGGCAGCTTTATGTTCTTTTCAAAACAAGAAAAAATACATTTGAAAAAGTGTAGAAACTCAACGCGAAACTACATCTTTCGCAAGAAGATAACTCTTTATTGTTCACACTACAAATAAAATGTTGATAGCAGAAACAGCTTAACAATAGTGTAACAAATGGCGGCCATATCGCTTCAAGCGATCTCTTCCAGGCAACCTTAAATAACATTATTATAATTTTAGCACATCTTGTCCTATTCATCATCATCATTTCAGCCGTAGGACGTTCACTGGACATAGGCCTCCCTCATTTACTTCCATAAAGACCGGTTGGAAGCGGCTCTCATCCAGCGCGTTCCTACGGTCTTTATTAGGTCGTCTGTCCATCTTGTGGGGGGACGTCCTACGCTGCGCTTGCCGGTTCGTGGTCTCCACTCCAGAACTTTGCAGCCCCATCGACCATCAGTTCTGCGTGCTATATGCCCTGCCCACTGCCACTTCAACTTGCTAATCCGTTGGGCTATGTCGGTAACTTTGGTTCGTCTACGGATCTACTCATTTCTGATTCGATCTCGTAGGGAAACTCCGACCATAGCCCTCTCCATAGCTCGTTGTGCTACTTTGAGCTTACTTCTCCCATTGCTTAGCAATAATTCCTCTTTTCAATACCTCTTAAATAAAATAACTAATACATATCGTAGGGCATTTCACACAGCGCCATCTACTCCCAAACTAAGCAAAGCTTGTACTTTGGGAACCAGATGACTGATACAATACTAATATAATTGATTGATTCAGGCGTAACTTTGCGGAAGTTAATTTTGTAAGTTCAAGGTATATATTTAGTTTATTTCCGCTTAACGGTACTGTTAAGCGGAAATAAACTAAATATATACCTTGAACATTTAATACTTTTACGTGTATATTTTTTTGGTGAACACATACTTATAACAAACCACCCAGACACAGATCAAACAATATTATGTTCAGCACACAAAGGTTTTTAGAACCAACGCCCTGCAGTTTTGAAGCAGGATACACTACCAATGAGCTAACAAGGAAAGTCCATAAATTTTAGAAAATCCAGTCAGAATAAACAGGACCCATAAAACTTAATCCAAAGGAAAGTTTCAACACGACCGTTCGATAAAATTAGCATGAGAACTTTCACGGTGGACTTTACTTTACACTGCAGTTTCTCCATGCAGCTGCCAACATGCATCACCTGCGTCGCGTCGTGTCGCGATCGCGTGCGACAGATTGTCGCGCCGTGTGCAGCCCGCCTACGCAGCCTTGTTCCCCTACCTAGTATCTTGCTCATCCTGGTAAACTACTAGTAACCGCCTACATTTCTCTTTGAAACATTACCTTACAAACTTTTATCTCCACCTGCCATGCCCTATAACAAAATACAGGGTTACTCTAATATGCTATTTTATGCTCAACTTTTTTTAAATGTATAATTAATGAGACGAACGATATGCTCTCCTTATGGTAAAGGATAACGCATACGCAGAACTTTAAGTTGCAATTTGCAAAACAAAGTCCGGGACATCGCTGCTTTGGCGTTAATTATGGCGTATTTATTATAAGTATGAACCAATCAACAATCAAACAGTATCAATCAAACAATATCAATCAAATAAAATCAATCAAACAGTATGAACAAATAAAGTACAAAAAAAAAGTATTTAGATATTCTATCAGTTATCTGTCTTCCATAGTACAAATTTTGCTTAGTTTGGCTCTATTAGGGCAGGTGGCGCTGTGTGTAATGTCCTACGATGTATCATTTACACAAATTTCGCATTTGCAAGTGAGATAAAAATTTAAATTGTTGCGTGGAATTGGGTAGATGAGTATGTTTCACATTTTATTAGAAAACTTTGCAAATGAATGGCTCTATCTGTCGCCGTAGAGAAATTCACATAAAATGTAACCGACATAGAAATGCTAATTAGCTTCCTACTGGTGAAATATGATCCTGATAGTCATTTTCTATTGATAAATTATGTTTAGGTGTCTATGCGCCCATTAAGTACTATAAATATTGGTTTGCCTTGTTACAGCTATCTAATTTCATACGGATAGATGTTATTTATTTTCTAATTTGCAATTTAATCATCATGTTTTTGCGTGAAACGACGATCTTAAGTGTGAATATACGCTTACGCCTCGTTGAAAGACTTATGAATTTCTTTAATGATAGAGGTTTTCAAGGCTGGGTGTTTAATCTTATCACATCTGATGTTAAGGTGTGTTTGATGATGGTTAACACTACCCTGGAATAGAAATGGTGATGTTTCCATTCACGAGCGGCTCGAGTTTATTTTTCATATTTAAACCCACATTTGGTGTTTGAACTGACCGAGCTAATCACTGAGCTACCATCGCTAATATTTGTCACCGTTGCCATGAGTCATGAGGTTGTACGACGTACCACCGCCGTATCAGATATTCTGCCGCTAAACTAGTATTTTGATGTGTTCCAGTTTGATGGATATTGTATTGTTTGCAACGACCATTGCAAACAATACAATTTAAAACAATAAAATATTGTTTGCAATAGTCATTGCAACCAATCGGACGGACAAAATACTCACGTTATGGTGAGACACAACGAGAGTATTTTGTCCTTCTCATTACCCCTAAATTAAACCAAAGACGAACTAACAAAGCTTGTGCTAAAATGCACATATTGTTAGCGTGATGGAGAGCTTAGTCACCATCGGTCAATAAGTTTAATCATCATCGCTTTCATATCTGGCAAATTGATAACAATTTTTAATCTACTTTTAGTAATCTTCTTAGCAGGAGTTTGTCTAAGTAGGCAGCGCCGTAATATCAAACATTCTGCTGCCATGTAGAAATGTGTAAACTTTTTTTTTTTTTTCTTTGGTTTTGGCGTCGCGTTTTAGCATTTGCCAGTGTCAAGTAATTATATATTTTCAAGTTTCAAAAGTTAAATAAGTGCCATCGTAGCTAGTTTTAGTCAAAGTCGTCTTTGTCAAGTCCAGTTCGTGTCAGTTAATTCCAGTCATGCTTTAGTAAAGTAGTGGCAACTTTACTACAAAGCTTCGATGGAGTTTTGGAAGCAACACGAAAACTCATGTTTCACCACATTATATCATTTTCCCACACTCGCGCTTGTAATTCGGCACTTTATGAATAAAACACCACCATTTTTATGCATAAACACTCGACAAACTCGACTCGGTTTTTTTTAGTGTGTGCAATAAAGAGTTAATCAATCAATCAATCAAAACACTAGTTTTGGAAAAAAATACAACGGAGCGACACGACTCTTCCCGCGTTCCCGCCAAAAACCCTGTGTAAACTTTACTATGTTCCGGTTTGAAGCGTACTGAAGCGACATTACTGGGCTGTTGAGACTAACCATCGAATGTCTCAAAGTAATGAGCGCCAAAGCAGCGATGCCATAGACTTTGTTTTGCAACTTAAAGTTATATGTATCGCTGCATTGGTGATGGACATGCGTTATCTCTTACCATCACGAGAACGCCTTGTTCGTTTCATTTCACTCTTACATGAAAGAAAATTACAAATTTAGCTACGGTATATTTAAATTAAAACGCATCTTTGTGACACAATCAGAACATATCATTTAGTGAACAATAATCAATGGATCTTTCCGCCTGTCTTGCCGCATCGTATCGCCTTGCATCGCTTAGCGCAGCATCAAGTTGAAGCATTCGCTGCGCTCCCGAGTTAAGCACATAAGCTTAATTGAGCGATCAACTTAGTCGATCAAGTCGGAGATAAGTAAAGAACGCGGGAACAAGACACTGAATTGGTTTTTAAGTAGGCTTTTATTATGTGAGCTATGGCTAGTTCCAAAGTAATTGGTCGAGTAATGAATAGGAATCGTATGGGTTAATTGCTGTTGATAATTATCAGGTCATAAATCACAAATGCTCGTTATTACTTGAATTTATGACCGTCTTATGACCACTGTGTCTTTTACAGGATGCCATGGTTGTAAGGCAGGAAATCTCAACTACTTATGACTTCCATTTTTTTTTTAATGTAAAAAAGTAATAAGTCGAACGAGACGCTCTCCTGGTGGTAAGAGATAACGCCCGTCCATGACCATTGCAGCGATACACAGAACTTTAAGTAGCTGTCTAGAGCACTGCTGCTTTGCCGCTCATTATCTCACCGTTTTACACCATTTAATTATCATTTTGGTTTGTTCTTCATCTCTTTTTTATGTTGCATATTTGTATGTTTTTGTTTTGGAGTGTAATAAAGTCGTATTCTATTCTACTTTGAGACATTCGATGGTTAGTCTCATCAGCACTGTAATTTCGCTAGCTGCCTTTCAAACCAGAACACAGTAATGTTTACAAACTACTGCTTGGCGGCAGAGTATCTGGCATAGCGGTGGTACCTACCTAGATGACCTCTTGCTAAGGGAGATCTACTTCCAAGTTTTAATATCATGGCTAGATGCAACAACCCCATTAGGTAAAGTCTGGTACCCTATCTCAGAAGAGGCCACGTCAAGCTGTGGATAATGATGTTAATAAAGTACTTGGGCACAATATAAATAACAGTGAGAACTTTGGTACGTATAACTCGGGCGATCTTGTAAGGAAAAACATTAATAAAACCCGTCGCTTTGGTCGGAGCTTTTGGTAAAATATCTGAGATAAAATCTCCAAAATTAGATGACTAATTGAGTGACAAACAGAATGACAAATCATTTGAAAGACTTTTTTATGTGAAGACTCGGACGATCTGATAAATTTGTCAAAGTTAAAAGGACTTGACGTGGAACCACGCGGTTTATTCAGGGTGTAAGGGCACTTTCTATACATAATTTTTGTACTTTTGGTACACACTGAATTAAAATATTAGAAACATTGTATTTCAATAATGTGATCTAAAATTTAAGAGTTTTTATTTTTATTTTAAAAGTAATAAGACGAACGAGACGCTCTCCTGATGGTAAGAGATAACGCATGCCCATGACCATTGTAGCAATACACAGAACTTTGAATAACAAAACAAAGTCCGGGGCATCGCTGCTTTGGCGCTCATTACTTTGAGACTTTCGATGGTTAGTCTCAACAGCCCAGTAATTTCGCTAGCTGCAGTACCCTTCAAACCGGAACACAGTAATGTTTACACACTACTGCGTAGCGGCAGAATATCTGGTACTGCAGTGGTACCTACCACAGTTCGAATCTACCTTTATTGTATGAACCGCTAAACAAAGGAATTTGCTGCCCGAGTGGATGTTCCCAGATTTATATGATATATGACAGCCCCGTTGGCTCATTGGTAGTATATCTGCCTTGAGAGCTGTAGGGCATGGGTTCGATTCCCACTCAGGGCAAACATTTTGTGAATAAACAAATGTTTGTTCTGTGTCTGGGTGTTCTGTATGTATTTACAAAAAAAAAGTACTTATGTATTCTATCAGTTAGCTGACATATCTTGTACATACTATACATATAGTACTTACTTAAGCATTTTGTGACATAAAACCAAATGTTTGATCTGTGTCTGGGTGTACTGTATGTATTATAAGTATGTATTTACAAAAAAAAAATATTTAAGTATTCTATCAGTTATCTGACTTCCATAGTACAAGCTTTGCTTAGTTTGGGGTCAGATGGCGCTGTGTGTAATGTCCTACGATATTTATTTATTTATTTTATTTATTTATTTATTTATTTTTCTCATTTTAAAAACACAATTTAAAAAATATGAAATAGAATGTACCTTTTTTCATTCGACATCATTATTATTTCAATTAAGTTTCCCTTAATGACTTTTCAAATTGGTTTCATGAGAATAAAACATCTCATCAATCAATAATGTGCTTCTACTGGTAGGCTGTTCGTACACGAAGCCACCTGTATGTTCACTAGTGTGGGATACCAGTTCTGTGACCACTCGTGGTATTCGTTAGAGATTTTTTCATTTGGCCACCATCTCGCTAGATGCGATCTACGATGGAGCACGCTTGCCTAAACCGATCCACTCGCGACTTGAAGGCACCCAGATTGTATCCATTAAGAAACACCCACTCGGGCAGTAAATTCCATTGTACAGCGGTTCGTACAATGAAGGTGAAATCGAACCATTTACATGTCCTGTTGGTTCATTGGTAGTATATCCCCTCCAAGATCTGAAGGGTGTGGGTTCGATTTCCACCCAGAATAAACATATTGTGGTATAAATGTTTGTTCTGTATTTGGGTGTTTTGTATTTATTATAAGTATTAGTATGTATTTACTAAAAAAAGTATTTGAATATTCTATCAGTTATCTGACTTCCACAGTACAAGCTTTGCTTAGCTTAGGGTCAGATGGCGCTGTGTGTAATGTCCTACGACATTTATTTATTACTAGCGGACGCCTCGCGGTTTCACCCGCGTAGTTCCCGTTCCCGTAGGAAATACAGGGATAAAAAGTAGCCTATGCCGGGGATAGTGTAGCTTCCTAACGGTGAAAGAATTTTTGAAATCGGTCTAGTAGTTTCGGAGCCTATTCAATGCAAACAAAGAAACAAACGATCAAATATTTCCTTCTTATAATAGTATATACATAGATAGATAGATTATTATAAAGATTACGTGTACGAACGTGAATTTTATCCAAAAGTTCTGTACGAAATAAAGTTTTTGCTTAATTATGTAAGTGCTTACCAAGTTATCAATCCCTTCGGAATAAGAGATGTACGACTAGTACAGACTACGTTTAAAGCTGTGATGAACTTACCTGTAACAACAAACATTAGAAAATTGAACATGAATCATAATTAGATATTCTGCCGCCAAGCAGTAGTGTGCAAACATTACTGTGTTCCGGTTTGAAGGGTACTGCAGCTAGCGAAATTACAGGGCTGTTGAGACTAACCATCTAGTCTCAAAGTAATGAGTGGCAAAGCAGCGATGCCCTGGACCTTGTTTTGTTACTCAAAGTTCTATGTATCGCTGCAATGGTCATGGACATGCGTTATCTCTTAACATCAGGAGAGCGCCTCGACCGTCTCATTACTTTTACATAAAAAAAAAAAAAAAAAAATTAAAAAAAAAAATTAATTAATATTGGAAAGAATACAATAATCCAAACTGATTAAAATTTCAGTAAATCAAGAGCTTCGTGCACACGTTCTCAAAATGTCATAATATGGTGGTAGCGTACTTTCTAGTACTCGGCTGGCTAGCTACCACCTTCAAGTAGAAAATCTGCCGCCAAGCATCTAACGGTGTGTTCCGGCAGCCTCACTTGAGAGCCAGTCCCATTCCAGGCTAGGTGTGCTTTACCATCATCGACCACACCTTCACTTAACATCAGGTGAGTTGTAGTCAAACACCTAGCCGGTCAGCTATAAAAAAAAATGTATACGGAAAAGAAAAAAAAGATACACGATTGTGCTAGTTTCTTGGGTGTTTCACCACAGCTGACCGGATGGAATTTTGTAGCGATGATAGCTCAGTGGTCAGCGCGGTCGGATTACACACTGAAAGGCGTGTGTTCAAACCCTAACAATGAACTTGAGCAGTCGTTGAAGGACAAATTATTTATTGATAACAGCAATGTTACAAGTCACTTCATTTTTAAAATGTCATTAAATGGGTTTTAAAACACTGATTACATGTTAAAATAAGGTATGTCAATATAAAAAAAATTATTGTCAATATAAAAATATGTCAATACCAAAAATATTATCAATATATTAAAATGACATGACAAAAAAATCATAATTACTTACCAGTAATTCAATAATCTTTACTTTACTTTACTCTCTAATATTCGATTAGCCAGCTACCACCCTTAAGTTGAATATTTGTCGCCAAGCACCTAACAGTATGTTCCGACTGCCTCACTCGAGACCCAGTTCCTTTCTAAGTCATATATTCAAATAAGGTCGAAAATTGTCCTTGTGGTTCTTTACATGTAGAGTTTATTCTGTAATACTTTTTTTTTTTTTGTATGGTTGACAGGCTAGTTGTTTTGACCACAGCTCACCTGATGTTAAGTGAAGGTGTGGTCGAAGATGGTAAAGCACACCTAGCCTGGAATGGAACTGGCTCTCAAGTGAGGCTGCCGGAACACACCGTTAGATGCTTGGCGGCAGATTTTCAACTTGAGGGTGGTAGCTAGCCAGCCGAGTACTAGAAAGTACCCTACCACCATGCTATGGTTTCCTCACGATGTTTTCCTTCACCGGCAGCTCGAGCTCATTGTTGGGGTTTGAACCCGCGCCCTTCGGCATACGAACCTACCGCGCTAACCACTGAGCTATCGTCGCTACAAAAACATATACTTACATATAAACATATATTTACATATCATGTATCTAGGATGCTGGACTATTGACTTACCGGATTCGTGAGTCTCTACTGTATATTATAACTTCTGCCTACCTCTACAACGTACAATACAAACATATGATCATAAAATTATGTAATACGTAACCAATTTATAAAACCAAGATGAACGCGTGAGAAGTCACGGGTAATATTATGTGTATAGATATTATAAGACATGCCCCCAATTTGTTATTCGGAAGAAATATCTTATCTTCGAATTTAATGTCTCTCCGAGAAACCGTTCACTTTAAAACTTATTCCGACGTCGAATTAGCATAAATATGTTATTTCGTTGTCGAGATATTTGTTTGTTATTTATTTATTCAGCCATCCTCTCATTTATCAGTCTATTGATTACTTTGAGCGTGGTATGTGATTGTGCTTGTATATTTTTCAAGCGCCACTCCAATGATGCTCTGTGCTTTGTTTTGGCCATATCTTTGACATTTCCCTTGAATTGTAACTCAAAGTTCTGAGTACCGCTGCAATGTTCATGTCTTTGACATTTTCCTTGAATTATTACTCAAAGATCCGAGTATCGTTGTAATATCAATGTCTTTAGCATTTCTCTTTTGTTGCTCAAAGATCTGAGTACCGCTCCAAACCCATATCTTTGACATTTCCATGAATTGTTACTCAAAGATCTAAGTACCGCTGCAATATTCATGTCTTTGACATTTCCTTTGAATTGTTACTCAAAGATACGAGTACCGCTGCAAAATCCATATCTTTGACATTTCCATGAATTGTTACTCAAAGATCTAAGTACCGCTGCAATATTCATGTCTTTGACATTTCCTTTGAATTGTTACTCAAAGATACGAGTACCGCTGCAAAATCCATATCTTTGACATTTCCTTTGTTTTGTTACTCAAATATCTGAGTACTGCTGTAGTTGTTATACAAATACAAATACAAATCATTTATTAATAACACCAAAGTTACAGGTCACATATATCTTCAGAGCTGTAATATTTAAAACAAAAAAGTTGTAAACTACTTCGTAACCATGCATATGGAATAGGGTACTTAAAGGTACTTAGGTAAACCTAAGTACTTATAGTATCAGGTATTTATTATGTGTTTAAAAGTATCAGGTTCCAACATGTTACATTAATTTACATATTACTCCTTAAGGACAGGACCGATACCATATTCTCAATAGGATAAACTAAAACCTATATAATAGGATGGTGGTAGAGTATTTTCTAGTAGGTACGCGGCTGGCTACACTAGCTAGCTACCATATACAAGTTGCAAATTTGTCACCAAGCATCTAACGGTGTGTTCCGGCAGTCTCACTTGAGAGCTCAGAGATCTTCCATCACACCGTCACTTAACATCAGGTGAGCTGTGGTCAAACGCCTAGTCTTACTATCATAAATATGTATATTATATATATAAATATATATTACCGGGTAGGGAATACAGGGATAAAAAGTAGCGTAAGTCACCCGGGGATAGTGTAGCTTACCAAAGGTGAAAGAATTTTTGAAATCGGTCCAGTAGTTTCGGAGCCTATTCAATACAAACAAACAATCAAATAAAAGGTTTGATTGTTTGTTCTCTTTATAATAGTACAGATAGCTCGAAAAATGAATTAATGGGGATTTTGATAGATAGCGCACTCAAGTATTCGACATACCGGGATGCTAATGTTCAGATGGACACATCCTTACTAATAAGATCTTTGGTATATTAGATCCAGACGTTCTCTGCTATTTTGAAATAGATAGCCCGTGCAGTGTTCCCTTCAATGAAATTAGCATTTTATTATAAGTACCTGATATTTTCTCGTTTATAGCCGGTAAGATTCGTTCACTAAGATAACGTAGCTTAAATGTTACGGGGCACCTTCAGATCTTATAGTCCATAGAGCTGGAAGTATCACATATCGAAAATAAGTCGCCAGGGTCCTTTGATATGGAAATCTAAAGTAATCATGAGAGGTTCACATCAGGATCTGAAACTCCCCTTGAGGTGGTTCGATTTCCATACAAATCAATTTTTGCCATTTATGGACAAATGGAGCATAATTTTACAGTGAAATCACAGCTACTGGCATTTATTTTGGTCTTTATTTGCGGTAAATCACAATGACTTGAATAAAACATTAGATTGTTATTTTTGTCATGTCATTTTATTATATTGACAATATTCTTTTGTATTGACATATTTTTATATTGACATGTTTGTATATTGACATACCTTATTTTGACATATTTGTGTTTTTTAATTTTTTTATTGACATAATGTATTCAATCAGCGTCTTAAAACTCATATAATGGTCAGACATATTTGAAATTTTGATTTGACTTGTAACATTGGTGTTATCGATAAAATATTTGTAGTTTGTATTTGTATTTGTATTTGTATTTAAAAAAAAAACATGTTTAATTTCTCTCTCTGAACCCAATTCTCAACTCAATGAGGACAAAGTCGCGGGCGCAAGCTAGTATTTATTTATATAAATATAAAAATAAATATTTAATGTTAAAATGTGCATAGGCGTACGAAAGCAAATGAAAACAGTCTCCTGCTATTTAATGGCTACTTGCAATTTAGCACCTGATTATTAGTTAGATTGTAAGCAAGACAGGTGCGAAACGAAACAAAAGCGATAAAAATTAAAAAAAAAAAACCAGTTAAAAATATCAACACTAGCGGTTGCCGGAACTCGCTCCGGCCATTACCCCTGCAGGTGGAAACAAAATTAAAAAAAAACAGGACGCGTATCTAGTTCATCTAGCCATAAAAACAATGGCTTGAATTTATAAACGGGTCAAAAAATGCTTAACTAGTAACGCTATGCGGTTTAACTAGTTTTCCTGCAGATTTTATTTTTCGGGAAACGACTTGTTTTTTTTATGTAAAAGTAAAGAGACGTACGAGACGCTCAAAAAAAAAGAAACAAACACAAATATTTTACTAATAACACCAATGTTACGAGTCAATTGACAGCCCTGTTGGTTCATTGGTAGTATGTCTACTCCAAGAGCTGAAGAGCGTGGGTTCGATTCTCATGAATAAAAAAACAACAATTGTCAAAATAAGGTAGGTATATCAACATACAAAAAAAAAATTGTTAATATAAAATACCGGCAATATAGAATCCTCCTGCTCGCTCTCCTGATGGTAAAAATATCGCATGTCCATGACCATTGCAGCAATATACAGAACTTTGAGTAGCAAAACAAAGTCAGGGCGGCTTATTCTACGGAGTTGCTAATGTTTTTACGATTTCAGTGTTATAAGTTGTTCTTAATAATAAAAACTAATAAGTACCTAGATCTGCTTGCGGGTTAATATATCCCAAGTTTATCACCCTTTAAAGTGAGTTTTGGCGGGAACGCGGGAAGAGTCGGGTCGCTCCGTTGTATTTCTTTCCAAAACTTGTGTTTTGTCGAGTGTTTATGCATAAGAATGGTGGTTTTTTATTCATAAAGTGCCGAATTACATGCGTGAGTGTGGGAAAATGATATAATGTCGTGAAACATGACTTTTCGTGGTGCTTCCAAAACTCCATCGAAGCTTTATAGTAAAGTCGCCACTACTTTACTAAAGCATGACTGGACTTGAATGACACGGACTGGACTTAACTAAGTCTGGACTTTGACTATAACTAGCTACGAGGACACTTATTTAACTTTGGTAACTTGAAAATATATGAATACTTGACACTGGCAAATGCTAAAACGCGACGCCAAAACCAAAGAAAAAAAAACCCTTTAAACAGATTTAAAAACTGACAGCTCTTTACCTTTTAGCCAATACCACCGTTAGACAAGATCCACTCCCCCATTAACGGGGATACCAACCTGAGTACACGAATCGTCAATTAGCGTAGGTACCAACCCAACGACACGAGTTCAGATAACTTGATTTAGCTGTCTATTGCATGTCGCGATAATTAGGTGGCTTTCTCAACGTTAAACGACGTCTTAAAGGTTGCCAACTAATACAGGAATACCTACTAATAATATGCAAGTTAGTATCCCTTTCTATCCAAAATAAAAAACTAAAGATATTTTTAGACGGTTGGTGTACGTGCCCAGTACTGAACAAAGTCCAGTGCATCACTTCTGTAGCCATCTTTACTTTGAGACGTGATTTGTCTCGTCGGCGTCGGCCCCGTAATGTAATTCCAATTGGTGTATACATAACATTTTTTTTTTAAATACGGATCCGTCCGCGTTTGACCACCAACTCGCTTGATAGTAAGCGACGATGTGGTCGAAGATGAAGCACGCATACCTAGAATATGACCTATACCTTTGTCAGCATGCTAATCTATATTCAGTTTAGGTATTTAGTATTTTATATGTATATAATATTTTTATGAATATACGTTTATTGTATAGTTCTTTTTTTATACACCAACCTAATATTTATTTCTGTTTTTCCCCCATCCAAAGTTTGTCTGGAAGAAATCGCTCTAGGCGATAAGACCGCCCTTATAAACAAAATATATATGTATATTATATTGTTTTTTATGTTAATTATTACAGCTAGCGAAATTACTGGGCTGTTGAGACTAACCATCGAAAGTCTTAAAGTAATGAGCGCCAAAGCAGCGATGCCCCGAACTTTGTTTTGTTACTTAAAGTTCTATGTATCGCTGCAATGGTCATGGACAGGCGTTATCTCTTACCATCAGGAGAGTCTCGTTCGTCTTATTACTTTTTACATTAAAAAAAAAAACTCTTTTTTTAAGTTTCATATTTGTATGTTGTTGTGATTTGTTTTGGTGTATAATCAAGTTATATTTTATTCTATCTTAGGTTATAACTTTAATTTTTTACTTGCCAGAGTCTAAAAAAGGAGTTGGAGGATTTTCACACAGCGCCATCTAGTTCCAAATTAAGCAAACCTAATATGGAAACTAGATAAGTGACGTAATAAATATCGTTGGACATTTGACATTGTGCCATCCAGTGAAGCTAAACAAAGCTCGTATTATGAGAACCAGATAACTGTTTTGGCAAGAACGCGGAAAGAGTCGTGTCGCCCCATTGTATTTTTTTCCAAAACTAGTGTTTAGTCGCGTGTTTACGCATAAAAATATGGAGGTGTTTTATTCATAAAGTGCCGAATTAGAATCGCGTGTGTAGAAAAATTTATATAATGTGGTGAAACATGACTTTTCGTGTTGCTTCCAAAACTCTATCGAAGCTTATAGTAAAGTCACCACTACTTTACCAAAGCATGACTGGACTTGACCAAGGCTGGATTTTGACTATAACTATAGCTACGAGGCGACTTATATAACTTATGAAACTTTAAACAATATAAAACACTTGACACTGGCAAATGCTCAAAGTGCGACGCCAAAACCAAAGAAGAAGAACTGATGGAATACCTACATACTTTTTTTTATAAATAAATATCATAAAAAATTGAAAATATATACCTATTTATAGTAAATACATTACACCCAGACAAAGAACAAAATATTTATCGTCACAGAAATGTTGGTAACTTTAAAGTTACTAAAATATTTTAATTCCACGAGGACAAAACTGTTTTAAAGTGCCTATTGTAAAACATTTATCAACTTAAATTGTACACAGTTTTGCACAATAAAATATTTTACATACTGAGTAGGAATCCAACCCACGCTCGATTACTTTTGAAGCAGACATTACCAAATGAGCTAACAGTTGAGTCCATAAATAGAAACAATTATTATATTTTTTGTAAAGATCATCGTATAATATTGAAAGAGTTAGTTTCTCTCCAGAAACAAATATCTCTGGCCAACAAATATCTCTGGCCAACAAATATCTCTGGCCAACAAATATCTCCGTGAAGTGCGGTAATAAAACTAGTTTTCCTCCAAATTCTTGTGCCTGAGCTTCAGTTAATCATCAGAGAAGTGCCGTAAAATGAATGGTTTTGTATCGAGCACGCATTTTAAATGACGTTGGACAGGTTGAAATAATGGGAGTCCGGGGAACTGCCCCGGGGGAACTATTTCGTGGAAAACATACGGCAGGATTAGCGGTTAGAAATACAATTCACTAAAAACGTTTTTGACTAAATATTTCTGCTTCATAAAAGAGGTTTTTTTTTAATGGTTGACCAGCTCACCTGATGTTAAGTGAAGGTGTGGTCGAAAATGGTAAATCACACCTAGCCTGGAATGGAACTGGCTCTACTGGTTGGCTAGTGTACGTATTTCCGCTTTAAAGCCGTTTTAAAGAAATCCTCACCATTGCTGTAACGAAGTCATACGCCAAAAGTATGAACACTGATAGGATGATGGAATCTCTGCCACTGTTTACCTCGACGTCTGCTGTCATCCACTGACGTTTCAGAGGTGAATAAAGAATTACGAAGACAATCCTTTGTGCAATTCAAATCGATTCGCAATATGTCACACTGAGCTGTGGCCGCTGCAGTATTTGGACGTTTTGTACCGAAAATGTTCCCGTATAATTGTAAGCGAGCTGCTTTACGGTGGTTTCGAGCAATTATAACCTACTCGCGAGCTTCCTAACCGGGCTGGCACGCTCCTCTGTGCTGTGACCACTGATTTAACCACTGGATAGAATAAACATAGGCGGCTATTTGCCTAATACGTGTTCTATTTATAAACATCATTTTGTTCTTTTTCAACCTATTTTATGAACCGACTAGTTCAGCTATTTTTTTTTGAAAGTAGCGGAAAAGCCGTGTCGCCTTCTTGGATTGCAAAGTTTTCGGCACGAAATAAAGATCTGTATAATGCCCACAGATTATTTTAACTTTTTATTGCGAGGGGTCTGAAACAGTGCCCTCCGCTCGACTTGGATCACTTCCTACCTTGTTCATTTCAAAAGTTGTTCACTTCCTGATTCGTCCACTCCTACGATGTTCTTTTCCTAATAGTAATTCTTCAAATCCTAATTCATTTTATCAATTCTAAATCCACTTTCTTTCATTCCCCATTTGTTTATCCCTGTTTAGTTTCTTCCTAACTTAAAATAAACATCGTAGGACATTACACACAGCGCCATCTGGCCCCAAACTAAGCAGAGCTTGTGTGATGGAAGTCAGATAACTGATAGAATACATAAATACTTTTTTTTGTAAACACTTACTTATAATACATACAGAACGCCCAGACACAGAACAAACATTTGTTGATAGGTACCATAAAATGTTTGTCCTGAGCGGGAATCGAACCCACGCCCTGCAGCTCTTAAGGCAGATATAATACCAATGAGCCAACCGGTCTGTCAACTTGTCCGCTTTACATTCCTAAGCAAAATTTATGCATATAATAAACATAGTAGTAATCATAAAGAGATTTTTCAATTAAACATTTCTTTTTGCGATTAGAACTATGGTATCCATCATGTATTACTTAATTTTTTTTTTTAATTTTGCTATTTATTCGATTGGCATGATGCTCCAAAAGGATCTTTGGGAATGGCCAAGGAAGTAGACGAGATAACAAGTGGCCGAATCGAAAAGTTAACACAATTTAGAGAGCGATGGTTTTAGAAATTTGACAAGTTAGGACGAAGACATGTTAGGAAGTGGACAACTTTCAAAATGTATAACTCAAGACAGCCAAAGAGAATCAAAGTATTCGTGTAAATCTCAGACGATACTAAAAAGCAAAACTAAAAATTTTGAAAAAACCCATGACATGTTTATCGCCGTAACACCTACACCCATCACTGAAAACTGCATCAAAATCTAACTAGTAGTTTTGGAGAAAAATGGCAACGTGGATTTGCACAAACAAATGTTTACTGCAGCGCCCCCCGGCGAGTTGTCACCATAACACCTACCTAAGAACATGCACCAATCAAACCCGAACCCATAACTGAAAACTGCATCAAAATCAAACTAATAGTTTTGGAGGAAAATGGCAACATGTATTTGCACAAACAAACACACAAACAAACGTCCTCTCACCCCAAACGCATATACCGTCTCCGTTCCGTCGTGGGTAAAAACTAAATTAACCTCCACAATTAAAAAAAGTTTTTTTTCTTTATGTAAACGTGATGTCAAATAAAAGTTTCTCAGAAACTGACAAACTTATTCCACATTTTGCGAGCTGAACAACTTGTGGCTATCCAAACAGATCGTAACTTTCACCTGACTCCTTGTAACATAATTCTAACTTAAAATGGCTTCTTAGTAAGTATAAGCCGGGTACTCATTAGCGGATAATGAGCGTGTGCATGCCGGGTTCGTGTGTCCGCGCCCTTACATGTCGCTAATTGCCGATAACTGCTTATAGATTACACGCAACAAGATGACAATACACATTAAAACCACCATACATAGTTTTGACGTACTCGGAATAATCCTCGGGAGAAATCCATTACCCGACTACGTACCAAAACTAAAAAGAAAGAGTTTGTAGTATCTGTTGTTACGTATTCTTTGTCAATTACTTTTTAACCGTCGTTGGTTTTTCAAAATTTTTAATTTTGTTTTTTATTTATAGAACAAATCAAGAAGAAAAAAAATCCATTACAAACAACTGAATTTTAGTATCGACGGGTAAAGACTAGCGAATATTGTGCCGTCTCTTTTGATTTCATCGAAATTAAACGAGATAGCGCTATGTTTGTTGGCCCAGCCTAATATAACTTCAAACTTTTGTAGCGATGATAGCTCAGTGGTTAGCGCGGTCGGTTCGCATGCCGAAGGGCGTGGGTTCAAACCCCAACAATGAGCTTGAGCTGCCGGTGAAGGAAAACATCGTGAGGAAATTTTAGCATGGTGGTAGGGTACTTTCTAGTACTCGGCTGGCTAGCTACCACCCTCAAGTTGAAAATCTGCCGCCAAGCATCTAACAGTGTGTTTCGGTAGCCTCACTTGAGAGCCAGTTCCATTCCAGGCTAGGTGTGCTTTACCGTCTTCGATCACACCGTCACTTAACATCAGGTGAGCTGTGGTCAAACATCTAGCCTGTTAACCATTAAAAACAAATGAAAAAAAAAATTGCCTAATTTTTTTTAAAGAAAGAAAGAATAACGTTTAATTTTGTAACAAGCATAAAAACAAAAACAAACAAACAGAGGCAGACAAAAGTTACAAAATAGGGGCTCACCTCAACATAATGCTGGTCATACTAAGTGGTATGACCAGCGCTGGTCTTCCGGCGAGCCCTTGTAGTTTATACAACCAAAATATATTTATATATATATATACAATGTACGGCTTACATTACAACCAGACTTCTAGTTTTATTTATTTATCGTAGCACCCAGACGAATAACAGATTATATAATACGCACGTACGCGATGTCACTGTCAGTGACAGAGAGTGACATTGGCAAATACACAAAACGATGTTATGTCTTTGATTTTAGTCTGTGCGATGTCCGCACCCAATGTTCAGACTAGTAATTATTATTGTAAAGCAGGTAGACAGTTTACGTTGGTCAAAAATAGTAACAATAAACTAGTATTTATTTAGTGAAGGCTTGCACCTGCTTATCCATCACCAATTAGAAAACTACAAGAGTTCTTCAAACAGCTCGCGAGCTACCGAGAAATTTAACATCGCGCGTCTCTCTCGAACACGTTTGGACGAAAGAGACGGATTATGTAAAAATGTGTGAATAAACACTTAACATGCGTAGCGCATGTATGACAAGGCATGAGAAGATATGGTATCTAGTTACAGCCTGTATTGTTCGCAGCTATTTGGACAGTCACCATTGTCGCCGTGTCATTTTAAGGTTTTCCCAGTTTGTTTGAAACATCAATCAGCCTCAGATCTAAGACTTTCCTGACCTAAGACAAAAGCTTCACAGTGGCACCCTCTCCTCTAGTATTTGAGATAAATTATATTTGATATACAATCAATTTTCTACAAAGTTTGTCAATGTATAAGTAACTTCCAAGCCTGCGTGCCGTTAATTTTTAACCGATTCATAAAAGTAGAAAGTTCTCAATTCGACTGAACGTTTTTTTTGTATGTAAAAAGTAATGAGACGAACGAGACGCTCTCCTGATGGTAAGCGATAACGCCTGTCCATGACCATTGCAGCGATACACAGAACTTCAAGTAACAAAACAAAGTCCAGGGCATCGCTGCTTTGGCGCTCATTACTTTGAGACTTTCGATGGTTAGTCTCAACAGCCCAGTAATTTCGCTAGCTGCAGTACCCTTCAAACCGGAACACAGTAATGTTTACACGCTACTGCTTAGCGGCAGAATAACTGGTACTGCAGGGGTACCTACCTAGACGACTTCCTGCTAAGGAAATCTACCACCAAGTAAATTACATATGGAACACAAGCATTGGACCTTCAACAGCTGAGATGATGATGGGCGCCTAAGTGTATAGTAAAGTGTTGTACACGTCACGAGATCACGACGTTCGCGTTCCGTCGGCCACGCGGCTGTGAAGGCGGCTTATCTCGGCTCATCCATCTAACGGATATTAGAATCAATTAACACCACGCAACACAACCTCATGCTTCTACATCCAACGTGTTATGCAACTTCTGTCATACAGGGTGCTTTTTTTTCCTTTCTCCACCATAAATACCCCTAACGTGATCAGGGACCTCGGTTTTGATTTTTTTTTATGTAAAAAGTAATGAGACGAACGAGACGCTCTCCTGATGGTAAGAGATAACGCCTGTCCATGACCATTGCAGCGGTACACAGAACGTTGAGTAACAAAACAATGTCCAGGGCATCACCGCTTTGGCGCTCATTACTTTGAGACTAGATGGTTAGTCTCAACAGCCCTGTAATTTCGCTAACTGCAGTACCCTTCAAACCGGAACACAGTAATGTTTGCACACTACTGCTTGGCGGCAGAACGTCTGGTACTGCGGTGGTACCTACCTAGACGACCTCCTGCTAAGGAGATCTACCACCAAGTAAACTTGTATCTACTTTTAAATTAAGGTAGCATACAGGGTGCTTGCTAGCTTGGAGTGCACTAAGGCGAAAGGGGACAGATCTATCAACGCATTAATATTAAAAGCCGGCCAAGTGCGAGTCGGACTCGCGCACGAAGGGTTCCGTACCATATCACTAATATTATAAATGTGAAAGTTTGGATGGATGGATGTTCAATAATCAATACTTTATTGCAACATATTATGTACAGGTGATGCAACTTATAATTATTTTTTTTTACAATGTTAATATCTAGGACATATGACCCCAGTAGGGTATGGCAAACAATTCACATCAATTGATTTGAGCTACAGTAGTACATTATAAATTTAAATAAATTATGTTTGAATATTCAAGGTAAAACGTGTTTAAAATCTCATTTAATGACATATTTTAAATTTTTGAAGTAACTTCTAACATTGGTGTTATCAATAAAATATTTGTATTTGGTATCCTACTAATATTATAAAGCTGAAAGTTTGTATGTTTGGATGTTTGGACGTTTGGATGTTTGTATATTATATTTTTTTTTAATGGTTGACAGGCTAGTTGTTTGACCACAGCTCACCGGATGTTAAGTGAAGGTGTGGTCGATGATGGTAAAGCACACCTAGCTAGGAATGGAACTGGCTCTCAAGTGAGGCTGTCGGAACACACCGTTAAATGCTTGGCGGCAGATTTTCAACTTGAGGGTGGTAGCTAGCCAGCCGAGTACTAGAAAGTACCCTACCACCATGCTATGGTTTCCTCACGATGTTTTCCTTCACCGGCAGCTCAAGCTCATTGTTGGGGTTTGAACCCACGCCCTTCGGCATGCGAACCTACCGCGCTAACCACTGAGCTATCATCGCTACACTTATATTTAGTTTATTCGTTTCAGTTACAACAGTAATGGATGGATGTTTGTTACTCTTTCACGCAAAAACTGCAGAACGGATTTGGATGAAATTTGGTATGGAGGTAGCCGAGACCCTGGATTAACACATAGGAAATTTATCCAGAAAACAAGTAGTGGGTAACACCGCGGGGCGCAGCTTCTATTATAATATATCATGTTTGTATCCAATTAATTTAAAATCAATCAAATATTAAAAAAAATATGTGTATCCAACGAACTCTTCAAGCGTCAGTGTATGCATCTAATCTCATCGTTAACTACCCGCAGACGATGCGCTGTAATGAAATTTCCTCTACAATGTAGGCCGTTCTTAATGCACCAGATTAATTTAGATTACAGTGGTTGATAAATATGCTGCTTCCTAAGAGACAGTGCATAGCTTGACCACGATAACCAGCACAGGCTAGACAGAGAGATTAACAAGTAGATCAAAAAAATTAGTCATTTTCTACTATAAACAGATGGAATGTGTGCTTTTTGGCGCGTAGGGTGCTTCTCCCAGTGGAGCCGGCTCTGTATGTTATTATTTACTGGTCAAAGATATCTCGCCGACGTATGGTTTTAGAGATGGTTAAAAGAAAAAAGAAAGAAAAAACGTTTAATTTAGCTAGTTTTAGTTAGTAGCCCCGCTAACTGATACGCTATCTAAATTGATTTTATTTTAAGTTGTTTATTAATAAGTTGGTATTAAGTGATAATCAACAATCAACCCCAACAATGAGCTTGAGCTGCCGGTGAAGGAAAACATCGTGTGGAAACCATGGTGGTAGGGTACTTTCTAGTACTCGGCTGGCTAGCTACCAGCCTCAAGTTGAAAATCTGCCGCCAAGCATCTAACGGTGTGCTCCGGCAGCCTCACTGCCAGTTCCATTCTAGGCTAGGTATGCTTTACCATTTTCGACCACACCTTCACTTAACATCAGGTGAGCTGTGGTAAAGCATCTAGTCTATCAACCATAAAAAAAACATTTTTAGCTTGTGAACCTCCTTGTTGTAAGTTTTTTGTATTTAGTCATTTCCTCGCTGAGGTGGGATGAAAAATTACGTGTTGCACTCACCTCGTGCTCTTTTGATTCCCTCGCTAACGCTCAGGATTCTAATTTTGGAATCACTTGCTGCGTTCGTGATTCAATTTTAGAATCCTTCGCTTGCTCGCTCATCAAAATTGAGCACGCGGTTAAAAAGCAACTTAGCACTCTCGTATAACAAATAACTATTCTTATTCTTATTCTTATTCGGAATGGGGGCGATGAGTCCTGCACTGACGTCCCGCTTGGGGTGTATTGTGCATTTCCCCCTGCCAGCGTCTACCCGAGCCAACCCAGCTCCTTGAAGTACAGGAGCGAGGCTCTGGGGCGCTGGCAAAGTAGCTCCAGTGGATGAGATGGAGTTAAGCATGATAGCGAAAAGCAGTCTGCCTGTTGCGGGGATTTGGATGTGGTTTGTGAGGAAGCTGCTTCATGCAATCTAGTGAGGATCCTAGTTACTTCTGTGGCTTTGCAATGCCACAGCACGTGCTCTACAGTTTCGTCTTCCACCAAACAGCCACGACATAGCGGACTATCTGTGGCTCCTATCTTGTACAGATGACTATTCAGATTACAATGACCGGTTATAACATAACAACATACTATAACGAATAGCTATTTTACGTTTCTGTATTTTCGTCTCTGCAAGTGGGTCGAGCTGTATCCGTGATTGAATAACCGTTGTGCGGTCGTTCAGTCCTGTATGGAGGTGTTTTCATCATCATAATAATTGGAATACTCGAGAATCATCTATCACGAAGCTGTTAACGGGGCTCTGGTGTAAACAGATTGTGATGAAATTCAGATCAGTTCGAGCCCTTCCCCCTTCCCCTTACCACGCGAATGGGGGGGGGGGCTAAGTACACAAACTAAACAAATATAACTGAACTGAAATAATAGGTGGTAGCTGATTCCCACCCAGGATAAACCTTTTGTGGTAACAAATAAATGCTTGTTCTCTGTCTGGGTGTTCTGTATTTTTAATCGCTGTGTAGTTTATTTAATTTAGTTTGAATTTTTTTTTTATGGTTGACAGGCTAGTTGTTTGACCACAGCTCACCTGATGTTAAGTGAAGGTGTAGTCGAAGATGGTAAAGCACACCTAGCCTGGAATGGAACTGGCTCTCAAGTGATGCTGCCGGAACACACCGTTAGATGCTTGGCGGCAGATTTTTTAACTTGAGGGTGGTAGCTAGCCAGCCGAGTACTAGAAAGTACCCTACCACCATGCTATGGTTTCCTCACGATGTTTTCCTTCACCGGCAGTTCGAGCTCATTGTTGGGGTTTGAACCCACGCCCTTCGGTATGCAAACCTACCGCGCTAACCACTGAGCTATCATCGCTACAAATTAATAATAATAATTGTATCTAGCCAGATTCTATTGTATGTTCACAAAGAACTTGACTGTTGACACTTCCTTAATATTAAGACCTAAATGTAACACAGCTCCACACAATAACTCTTTATTGTGCACACCATAAATAGAAAAAACCGGCCAAGTGCGAGTCGGAATCGCGCACAAAGGGTTCCGTACCATTATCTATAAAAAATCAAGTTTGTATGGGAGCCGTCCTTAAATATTTATTTCAACTGTCCAGCTATCACCGTTCTTGAGATACGGCCTGGTGACAGAGGGATGGTTGGACGTGCAGCGGAGTCCTAGAGAATAGGGTCCCGTTTCACCTTTCGGGTACGAAACCCTAAAAATGCAGATGGTTCATTCATTGATATTGGTTGGATTCAAAATTTGTTTTTATCCCAAAAGTGAATTATCTATTGTTTATATTCCAAAGCATGTAAATTTGTACAAGATCGTTGTGTACGCGACGGGGGGCTTTGGTCATAAACTGATTCTTACCTACCTCGTCAAAACAACATGTATCGACGGCGAGCCCGTGTCCAATAGTACGTTTACTATTCATATTGTTAGGGAAAGTCCAGAGTTGGATTCGGGTACGTTGAAAAATATAGTACAAGACCATCAAAACAGTAGTACGCCGATAGTACACTTTTTTTTAAATCTTACAGTGTTTAAAAAAAAGCTATTAATCAATAAAATAGATAGAAATCAACATGTTTAAGTATACAAAATTTACTCCTCTTCTAAATTATGTAAGTTCTTGACTGTTATTTTCTTCAGCCTTAGCATGTAATCATAAAAACATCTCTTCTAAACTGCGAGTATACGAAAGAATAAAATCGGTACAGTTGCCACTTTCGCGGCATTTTTTTTCTTAGATTTTGGCGTCGCACCCCAGGCATTTGCCAGTGGCAAGTTACAATTTTAAGACAAAATGCGAAGCCAAAATCAAAAAAGATGAAGAAGAACTATTGTTTGACTGCTTACCACAATGTGCTGAGGTAAGCTGTCACACAATACTCAATGATTTTTTTTTTTTTACAGATGGTTTGGCTATAAACGGGTGTCATATTTACCTATTTTGGTATTTTCTAAGAGAAGTAACGAAATTGTAGTATTTTTCCGTACTATCCTTAGGTATGGATATTATCTAGTACGGAGCATGAAATAGTAGTACAAATACTATAATTATAGTACGAAATCCAACGCCGAGGGAAACCATTACTCCTCACACGTGAGGTGACATTTCCACGAGCTGTTGTACCTTGATTTATGCCTCGGAAATATTGTGAGACGTCGTGAAATGCTAACGACAATACGCAATGGTGTGACGCCATATAACCAAACAGGATGACAAGCATCATAGACAATTCAAACCAAGTGTGAGTCGGACTCGCGCACGAAGGGTTCCGTACCATTATCTATAAAAACGGCAAAAAAAAATCACGTTTGCTGTATGGGAGCCCCCTTAAATATTTATTTTATTCTGTTTTTTAGTTGTTGTAGCGGTTCATCATATGTGATAATTTCAACTGTGTAACTATTGCGGTTCATGAGATACCTACCCCCAACATTCTACTGTATATAAATTGAACATGAAACCATTTATGGTCAAGTCATTTATACGGTTTTAATAACCGTTTTAGCTTTATCGTGCACTTTTGTTTTAGTTAAAAATGGGAATAGTTAGTTATTTAGTAATCTTATATAAAAATGAAGTTGGGAAAATGGACAGGACATGTTGCTGAACAGAGTAGTGGCGGGTGGACAAAAACGTTGACGGATTAGCGGCTACGAACCGTGATACGAAGCGTCGGGCGTCCAGCTCGTCATCGTAAAGATCGCGGGTCGAACCTGGATAAGGGTGGCACAGGATAGGGATGAGGGGCGTACAAGTACATGAGAGGCCTATGGTCAGCAGTGGGCGATTATGGGCTGAAAAAACAGTCACACTGTAACACTAATATGTGATATCTGACCTTTAAAAAAATAAGCAATAATGCAATTTTGAAAGTTTTAAAGTAATGAGCGCTAAAGCAGCGACGCCCTGAATTTCGTTTTGCTACTCAAAGTTCTGTGTATCGCTACAATGACGGACATGACATGTGTCATCTCTTACCATCAGGGGAGCGTTTCGATGGAATAATTATTTTTATAAAAATCCATTAAGTTTATCATCGCTCCTCTTATATTACCGCTCTGCGCTCGTGGAGACGGCGCCTAGTTTAGCCTTTCCTTGCACGTTTGCGAGAACGCGTGTCGCGCCCCCCGCCCCTGCCCCCGCCGCGTCGCGCTCACTGAGAGCGCGATGATTTATGCGCTATTTTTGTCGCGTTTTAATGTGAATCCGAATAAATAATGGATATTTTAAACTTTATTACAAGCTGTTAGAACGGTAAAATCAGTGTTTATTGATTTAGGCGGAGACGAACGCTAAGTTTTGAGATATATTGGCATCATCTTTGTTTTTATTAGGGTACCCAAATGGTAAAACGGGACCCTATTACTAAAACTTCGCTGTCTGTCTATCTGTCCGTCCGTCTGTCACCGAGTTGTACTCATATCTCGTGAACCGTGATAGTTAGACAGTTGACAATTGATTGATTCAGGCGTTATTTTGCGGAAGTTCATTTTGAATATTCAAGGTATATATTTAGTTTATTTCCGCTTAACAGTCGTTCCAGTTATAAAAGCTGTGTCAAATTGGCTTAATTTAGTTAAATCCTCATCACTTGTATAACTTTAACATTCAGACAGTTGACAATTTCACTGATGATCTATATCTATTGCCACTATAACAACAAATACTAAAAACAGAATAAAATAAATATTTTAAAAAATCACATGATTTTTTTGCCGTTTTTATAGATAATGTTAGGTACGGAACTGTTGGAACAAGGACGCCTCGGTTAGCAGAGAGGGGCGCGCCCGCTTCGACGTCACACACCTCATCAACCGAGCGTCACAAACGCGCGCGTATCGCCAGTACAATTATAATATGAATTCTTCCATATAACATTGCAGTCCACTCATCTGTCATTAGTCAATATATCTAGGACCCGAACAGAACCCTTCGTGCACGAGTCTGACTCGCGCTTGGGCGGTTTTTGGTGTTCGTATTACACAATCGACGTTTGAAGGGTACTGCAGCTAGCGAAATTACTGGGCTGTTGAGACTAACCATCGAAAGTCTCAAAGTTATAAATAAATATCTTAGGACATTACACACAGCGCCATCTGACTCCAAACTAAGCAAAGCTTGTATAGTAAATACGCCATAATGAGCGCCAAAGCAGCGATGCCCCGGACTTCGTTTTGCAAATTGCAACTTACAAGTTCTGTGTATTGTTGCAATGGTCATGGGCATACGTTATCCCTTACCATCAGGAGAGCGTCTCTTTAGCCTCAAAAAAATATCTAAATTATTAATTTAATGTAATTATCAATATCATTTATAATGATTTAATGTACCTAAATTATTTATCATATGTAATGTTTATGGCATTCTGATTTAAATAATATAATTGGTCATACCGTTTTAATAAAATAAAATAAATAAATACAAAATCAGTAGCATCTTCAATTACTGTCAGATGGGTCAACAGTTAGTTATCTACGGTTATTAAACTATAACTATGTTTAACGAAGTTCTTTGGGCATATCTCCAGGAATGAGGACTCAATCGAGAGACTTGTTGTGCAAGGCCGCATAGAAGGCAGGAACCATCGTGGTCGGTCTCCAACTCGTTGGATTGACCTTGTCAAGTCGATTACGAAGTCCACTGCAGTACAGTGTGCTCGCAACGCGGAGGATCGCCACAACTGGAGAGACATCGCGCGACGTGCAGCAGCCCTGGGAACTAGCGGGGACGACGGGACGCAAACTTGTCCATCTGCAGCCACGACCACTCTGCCAAGAGTGTCCGATTGAGAAGATGTTTAACGAATGTTGATAATTTTTAACTGACTCAAATTAATTTTAAACATCTAAACCATGGAAACAATTTGATTCACGTTCATTGTACGGATTGTTAGACAGTGGAAAGCGCTGCTTTGTTCCCAATTGGATACAACCTGGGTATCTTCAAGTCAAGAGTATATCGTAATCTTCTAGGTAAGCGTGTTTTAGAATTTGTTTTTATTAGAGGCATCAATAAGGAATAAGGATAAGAACGGAATGTACACGTCATTAACCAACCATTATGCGTTATGTACGACAAAAGTAGGCAGAAAAGAAGACCAGAAACTGAGAGAATACATAAATACTTTTTTTTTGGAAATACATACAGTACACCCAGACACAGAACAAACATTTGTTTATATCACAAAATGCTTGTCCTTGGTGGGAATCGAACCCACGCCCTTCAGCTCTTGGAGCAGACATACTACCAATGAACCAACAGGGCTGTCATTTTTTAATTTTTTAACAAAAACTTAAAAGCTTGATTTAACGTTTAATCTCGAAAAAATGCGGGTAACAGTAACCAATAAAATCGGACAGTTTCGTTCGACACTTTATCGTGGCGGGCTTCATTACCCGGCCCGGCTTGCGTCTGCGTGGAAAATACTAATCTTTATGAAAATTGGATTGGCTTTCGAAATGATCTGTAGACTAGAAAATTGGATCCCGGAGATTGCATCTCTCCCCGCGAGCGAATTACAGGCTAAGTAGAGAGTACACACTCTGAAACTGGAAGTATATACTTGACAGCCCTGTTGGTTCATTGGTAGTATGTCTGCTCCAAGAGCTGAAGGGCGTGGGTTCGATTCCCATCCAGGATAAACATCTTGATTGATTGATTAACTCTTTATTGCACAAAGCGTATAATAAAATCCACTACTTTACTAAAGCAAGTCTTTTTTTTTATGTAAAAAGTAATGAGACGAACGAAACGCTCTGCTGATGGTAAAAGATTACGCCTGTCCATGACCATCGCAGCGATACACAGAACTTAAAGTAACAAAACATAGTCCAGGGCATCACTGCTTTGGCGCTCATTACTTTGAGACTTTCGATGGTTAGTCTCAACAGCCCAGTAATTTCGCTAGATGCAGTCTCCTTCAAACCGGAACACAGTAATGCTTACACATTACTGCTTAGCGGCAGAATAACTGGTACTGTGGTGGTACCTACCTAGACGAGCTTGCTAAGGAGATCTACCACCAAGTAAACTAGAAACTCTGGACTTTGACTACTTTTTAACTTATGAAACTTGATAATATGAAAACACTTGACACTGGCAAATGCACAAAATGCGACGCCAAAATCATAAAAGAAAACAATCTAAAACTTGACATTTCACGCCGGCGCCGACCGCGGCAAAATCTCCAGTCAACTGCCATCAAAAAAAAAAAGCAAGAAATGAGGAAGAATCGATCGATCATCGATCGAAGCTGTACTTTCGCTGCGTACAACGCTGTACTTGTAGACGGTAGCTTACGAGCGATACCATCTTGTCTCCGAGGGCCGACGCTCGCCATGTTACTTTATGACTTTTTATTTTTTCTTTTTTTATCGCGGTAAAAAGGTTTCAGTTCTCAGGCCTTGTAAATTGGCGGGATTAAATTGTCTGGCCAGTGTTTTTCGAATTAACGTTGCCCGTGCTGTAAATTCCGTAGATAACAATCATCTTTTTATTGATTGGCAATAATTAAGTTCATCAATGTCAGCTTTTTTAATGAACGCTATGTTTATGGTCAGCGTTTTACTTCAGTTATTAGACCACTAGCGACCCGCCCCGGCTTCGCACAGGTTCATATAGTAATGTGGTGTGTATGCATGTATTTTTAACCGACCTCCAAAAAAGGAGGGGGTATTATGTTCGACTGTATGTATTAAACAAACACACTTACAAACTTTCGCTTTTATAATATTACTGTTATTGGAAACTTAGATTTTTTAAATATTAGGTTTGACCGCTATCCCACCTGATGTCAAGTGATGATGCGGTGAACTTTCGTCTTTAAAATATTGGTGGGATTAAATTGGTGATTAAACTGCAACCTCTTTTGTGAGTAATTAAAAACTGGTTTTTATACGACTGCCCAAAAAGAGTGCACTTGAGAGCCAGTTCCATTCCAGGCTTGGTGTGCTTTACCATCTTCGACCACACCGTCACTTAACATCAGGTGAACTGTGGTCAAAACACCTAGCCTGTCGACAATAAAAAAAAAAAAAAAGTGTGATATTTTCGTATGTACCTATGTATGTTTCTTTACTCCACTATAACTTTTAAATTAACAGATTTGGAAATGTATGGTGTTGTAAGAATCATCATGACAAGGGACTCTGGTAATAATTTAAAAAAACCCCGCATTTCGTGTTTTGCAGTTTTCTTAATCAAGTTTATTTAATAATATTAATAATAATTTATTTGATGTAAAAACATAGTGAACAGATACAATTTACCAAAGGCTCCCGAACTAGTCAAAGACTGTGGGTCAGGAGCCAGTGGCTTCTCCTATTATGTACATGAAACATATTATTTACATACAAACAATAGACAGCATTCATCATTATCATCATCCACAGCCTTCTTTATCCCACTGCTAAGTATAGGCCTCTCTCTTGTCATGCCATCTGCCTCGGTCCTGTGCCAATCTGGTCCAGGTTCGACCCGCGACGGTGACAATATCGTCGACCCATCTTGCGGCTGGACGACCGACGCTCCGCGCTAGACAGCATTAAGTGAATTAAATTTTGAATTTAGAAAGAATTTTTAGTGTTGCCGAAAATAATTAAAATAATTAATAAAATTATTAAAATAAAATGTAAAACTAAGATTAAGACTGTTTGCTTCATTCAAAGAAATCTTTTTTAAAGTACAGTTTGCCTTCGTTTCAACATAAAAACATTAGTGTACTTTCTACTCTATCTTTGTATTCAATACAAATGTCTCTCGGTGTAACTGTCAGTATTGACATACGTAACGGAAACAAACGTTATCTGCTGCCTTGATCTCATGATAGTCTATTGTCTATGTTTTTATTACTAAGCGATTGTTAACTTATGATTTGTGCCGCAAGTAAAGCTTTTTCTTTTTTGATTTTGGCGACGCATTTTGTGCATTTGTCAATGTTAAGTGTTTTGTGTATTATCAAGTTTCATAACGTAAATAGAAGTCAAAGTCCAGTCTTGGTCAAGTCCAGTTCGCGTCATTCAAATCCAGTCATACTTTAGTAAAGTAGTAGCGACTTTACTATAAGCTTCGATCGAGTTTCCTTTTACAATCAGGAGAGCGTCTCGTTTGTTTCATTTCTTTTACATAAAAAACTTCTAGATCCCGCACCAGACTAAGATCAAATGTATCTCGAAAGTTATTCCTCCCGCAGCCAATCCGACCGCAAGCGTGTTGAAATTCCTCTAACGTTGCACTTGACAACAATGGCTAATACGTAATATTTCTGCACATTGGCCGCTTAGCTCCGCGGCTCGCGTCAGCCATTGTGCGGGGAAATCATTCAAAATAGCTTTATTTTGCCAGGAATTTATATTTACGATCGCTTAGTCGCCAGTTCTAGTAATGAAGAGAATGAACTCGTGCAATGGTATTGACAATAAGGGTTTGAGAAATGTAACAATGGGCAATTTGTTATTCTCTTGAAATGCTAAGTTAAAATTACTTTCTTGAGTTCGAGTTTGCATGATTAGCTGCTTTAAAGGTTTGAGGATACTGGAGATAATTTTTATCTTTAGATTCGTTGATCAATTTGAAGTGTGACTGTGATTGGATAAGCCTACCGGAAGTCGGATGTTCTGAGGCAATATTACCAAACAGTGAAAGACAGATGGCAGAAGACCTCGAGGCAAACTATAAAAGCAATGGCGGGACATTTCTACAAGCACCAGAAGTACAGAACATTACTGTTCTGGTTTGAAGGATGCTGCAGCTAGCAAAATTACAGGGCTGTTGAGACATCGAAAGTTGCAAAGTAATGAGGACCAAAGCATCGATGCCCTAGACTTGATTTTGTTACCGGAAGTTATGTGCATCGCAGCAATGGTCATGGATGCGCGTCATGTCCTACCTTCGCAAGAGCATTTTGAAACAAGACCCGTTTCAGTTGACAGGGAGTTTAAGATGCGTAAGGTCTTTGCTCAGCATTTGTTGTACCATACTCTAGAAAGTTCAGTGACGTGAGAGTTATCTATAGTTACATTTAAAGTCACTATACAGCTTCACTCTAATTTAAAAAATATATAAAAGAATTGGTAGAAGCAACGCAGACTTAGTTAGATCCCTAAAGGGTACAAGCCCTGCAAATGAAACAAAAATAATACTCACTCATTACACGACGTCACTGAAGTCTGCGAAACAGTCACCAACGTGGTGGTAGTTGTCGTCAGTTGATCTCCCAGGCACTTACTCCTCAAACACTTGCTGAGCACTCTGTCCTCTTTCAACGGTTGCAAAACTTCTTTACTCTTGTTTGGACCGGTTTTCACGGTCGACCTTTGAAATTTCAAATTCGCGCTTGTCTTAAAATCCGTAGAAATTTCCGTGTCTTCAGTAACTATAGCTCCTTTCTTTGTTCTACTTACTAACTTACAATTTTTACCAACTGTGGCTCCATCTCTTACCAACTGTTCTTTAGAATCTATCACTTCCTTATGTAGAGGTAGACCGTTTTCAATCATGCTCTTAATATTATCAGTACTGAGTAAAATGTTATCTAAATCTGTGGTATTCATGTATTCATCGAAGTTATGTTGTATGGGTTGTCGTCTTTGGTCTTTTTGCCACGTGTTTTGGTAATCAAAGCCGTATATAGGTTCTGTTTCTACTCCATAAGTTCTGTCTTCATCCGGAGCCGGTTCTATATTAGTGTCCTCGAAAAATTCGTCTGTCAGTTCGGTAATTTGAGCTCCAGGCCTTTTTGTATCCATATTGTCGAAGTTTAGGAAGTTAGTGTTAATGTTGTTGAATTTTCTCTTCCCATACAGTTGTCTGTAGTATTTCTCCTGGTCACCGTACATCCAGCATACTTTCCACCATTGCTTACACATGAGTATGTTTGCCGAGTTCGATGCCTTCACTTGACGGGTCGCCGTGGCCGACATTTTGTTTGTCTGTTTATCTGCCACTGCTGAGTGATTAAGTTAAAATTTATGGAAGCTGTTAAGTCAAGAATGTTTATTGTGATGAATGAGATTGCAATATGTCTTAATGTAAAAGTGTTATATCTAATTTGCCAATACATTATGTACATGGAGTTTGTATTGTATGTATATTTACGAGTAATTCAATGACGTTACATATTTTTGTTAAAAAGTCCTGTTCAGTTTCTACTTTCCATCATTTTAAAACAGAATGCCAACGTTAGTAAATCCGCGATAAAGTTTCGCTCGTGCCGCAGCCGAGATGTTCCTCAGACCTGTCATTATGTCGATTGTCGGCTACTCCATCTCTGCGGTTATATCTTATTTAATTTTATTTATGTTCTTGAACATTCCATTGTCTACGTGATATACCGACTAATTGCGCTTTGAAAAAAAATTCTACTTTTATGACTTGATGCGATCAGACACGTATCTTTGTTTGTTAAGTAAAAGTAACTGTTTATTGTGCATATAACGTTCTTCAGAGTTTAACCTCAGGCTGTGAAATCAAGCGATAAACAGCAAGTTATGTCGAAATGTATTTAATAATAAGAAATAATAAATTACATAACAATAAACAAACAAAATAGATTTTTTAAATAAAAAAAGTGTTATTTTTTTTATGGTTGACAAGCTAGGTGTTTGACCACAGCTCACCTGATGTGAAGGTGCGGTCGAAGATGGTAAAGCACACTTAGCCTGGAATGAAACTGGCTCTTAAGTGAGGCTGCCGGAATATACCGTTAGATGCTTGGCGGCAGATTTTCAACTTGAACCCTCAAGTTAGCTAGGTAGGTAGCTAGCCAGCCGAGTACTAGAAAGTACCCTACCACCATGCTATGGTTTCCACATGATGTTTTCCTTCACTGGCAGTTCAAGCTCATTTTTGGGGTTTGAACCCACGCCCTTCGGCATGCGAACCTACCGCGCTAACCACTGAGCTATCATCGCTATTCTTATTCTTATTCGAAGTGGAGGCGATGAGTCCTGCACTGACGTCCCGCTTGGGGTGTATTGTGCATTTCCCCCTGCCAGCGTCTACCCGAGCCAACCCAGCTCCTTGAAGTATCAGAGCGAGGCTCTGGGCCTCTAGCAAAAAAAGAACTGAAAAATGTTGAAATAAAAATTATAGCCATCTGAGAAATTCCTGTCCAATAATGACAAAGTCAGTTCACAAAAAAATATACTCTCCATAAAATTTACATCTTTTGCGATTTTTTTATGAACAAGAAACGAGATCGGAAATAAAATTCCGGTTATATAAATATCGGACTGGTGATACAGAAACGGTACAAATAATGTTATTATCGAGGACTTTTATGGCTCTATTATAAATATTGGAGCAAAGCAAGGCCAAGAGCACACTGCCGGCGGAATGCTCATAAAACCGCAGAATCGGATGAAATGCAATACCTGCCACGAAACTAACGCTAACTAACTGGAAGGGATCGCTTTTAGCGACAAAGCCGCCACTTGTCACTTTTATCTTCTGTACAGTTTTTTATTACTGATGTGTTTAAAAAAGGATTTTATCTATATAATTATATCTAACTAGCTGACGCGTCGCGGTTTCATCCGTGTAGTTTCCATTCCCGTAGGAATACAGGGATAAAAAGTAGCCCATGTCACCCGGGGATAATGTAACTTCCCAACGGTGAAATATTTTTTTAAATCGGTCCAGTAGTTTCGGAGCCTATTGTAATACAAACAATCAAATCTTTCCTCTTTATAATGCTACAGATAGATAAATGAAAGGATTGCATTTTTGATTGTAACAATTATACTAAACGAATACGAATTAGATTTAAAGTTATCTATATGCAAGCTTCATAATTAAATAATAGTAAATCTCTCTGTTATGCACACACAAATTTTTTTGTATCCCTGATTGCCAAGCTAGGTATTTGACCATAGCTCATTTATAATGTAAAGCAACGGTGTCATCGACGATAGTGAAAGGCAACTGGTTCTCGCGTGATACTGACAGAACACAATATATATATATATATATTTATGGTTGACAGGCTAGATGTTTTGACCACAGCTCACCTGATGTTAAGTGAAGGTGTGGTCGAAGATGGTAAAGCACACCTAGCCTAGAATGGAACTGGCTCTCATGTGAGACCGCCGGAACACACCGTTAGATGCTTGGCGGCAGATTTCCAACTTGAGAGTGGTAGCTAGCCAGCCGAGTACTAGAAAGGACCCTACCACCATGTTTACCTTCGCCGGCAGCTCAAGCTTATTGTTGGGGTTTGAACCCACGCCCTTCGGCATGCGAACCGACCGCACTAACCACTGAGCTATAATCGCTACAAAAATGTGTCAAATGCGAGACCGTAGAAGACGTGTAACATGTTTGTACTGATAGAATGAATCCGGAACGAGGCATAAAACTTGCCTTAAAATAAGTTGAATTGACAGCCCTGTTGGTTCATTGGTAGTATGTCTGCTCCAAGAGCCGAAGGACGTGGGTTCGATTCCCACCCAGGACAAGCAATTTGTGATATAAACAAATGTTTGTTCTGTGTCTGGGTGTTCTGTATGTATTTAGAAAAAAAAATATATTTAAGTATTCTATCGGTTATCTGACTTTTTTTTTTTTTTTTTAATGGTTGACAGGCTAGTTGTTTGACCTCAGCTCACCTGATGTCAAGTGAAGGTGTGGCCGAAGATGGTAAAGCACACCTAGCCTGGAACGGAACTGGCTCTCAAGTGAGGCTGCCGGAACACACCGTTAGATGCTTGGCGGCAGATTTTCAACTTGAGGGTGGTAGCTAGCCAGCCGAGTACTAAAGTACCCTACCACCATGCTTTGGTTTCCTCACGATGTTTTCCTTCACCGGCAGCTCAAGCTCATTGTTGGGGTTTGAACCCACGCCCTTCGGCATGCGAACCTACCGCGCTAACCACTGAGCTATCATCGCTACTAACTGACTTCCATAGCACAAGCTTTGCTTAGTTTGGGATCAGATGGCGCTGTGTGTAATGTCCTACGATTAAATTAATTATTAAGTTGAATTAAAAGATGAAAGAAGTACAAAAGAACATTGACTTGGCCTGTCAACCATTAAAAAAAAACAGTTCTGTGAATCGGTCACTCACAACGCCCTGCAGTGAAACACTGGCCTAACGCATTTTTCACCTCAGATCTGTATACCGGTAACCGATTGGTTATGATAGTGTTCTGGGAACTGCCGGCTAATCGGCGGGTTAATGAGGAGGTCAATGGAACGGAGGCGAGCGCTCAAATTAGCGTCGATTATTATACGCGTTCGCTGCGCTTCCGTAGGTTAGCAAATCAGCAACTTTCTTTACTTTACTGTGGAAACTGACTTGGTATTGACTTATTTTGATCGTCTAACTCCTTCTGAAACTACATTAAATGTACAGTATCAAACGTGAGTCATAAATAATAAGTTACATTTTGACAGCCCCGTTGGTTCATTGGTAGTATATCTGCCTTGAGAGCTGTAGGGCGTGGGCTCGATTCCCACTCAGGCCAAAAATTTTGTGAATATATAAATGTTTGTTATGTGTCTGAGTGTTCTGTATATATAAAAAAAAAAGTATTTATGTATTCTATCAGTTATCTGAGTTCCATCGCACAAGCTCTGCTTAGTTTGGGGCCAGATGGCGCTGTGTGTATAGTCCTACGACATTTATTAATTAAACGAACTCGCAAAGTGAAGTTCTATCAATATTATATTAAGTAAGCTTCATGCGCAGATATATACTCCCACCCTCCCAATAACCCAAATAAGAAAACTTTGTGGCTAGGTGTTTGACCACAGCTTACCTGATGTTAAGTGACGGTGTGGTCGAAGATGGTAAAGCACACCTAGCCTGGAATGGAACTGGCTCTCAAGTAAGGCTGCCGGAACACACCGTTAGATGCTTGGCGGCAGATTTTCAAATCGAGGGTGGTAGCTAGCCAGCCGAGTACTAAAGTACCCTACCACCATGGTATGGTTTCCTCACGATGTTTTCCTTCACCGGCAGCTCAAGCTCATTATTGGGGTTTGAACCTACGCCCTTCGGCATGCGAACCTACCGCGCTAACCACTGAGCTATCATCGCTACAAAATCATCGCTCTGAAGAATGAGGAGCTCTCACAGTGCGGACGACTATGAAGGCTATGGCCTACCTCCATTTTTCTCACTTTCTCTATAAAACGTGCATTCATATATTCATACATTCGTAGGATAAAAGTACTACCTGTTGTTTATATCTGAAGCATGAAGCTACGAATATATAATTATTATAATTGATGACAGCCCCGTTGGCTCATTGGTAGTACATCTGCCTTGAGAGCTGTAGGGCGTGGGTTCGATTCCCACTCAGGGCAAACATTTTGTAAATAAACAAATGTTTGTTCTGTGTCTGGGTGTTCTGTATGTATTGTAAGTATGTATTTACAAAAAAAAAGTATTTATGTATTCTATCAGTTATCTGGCTTCCATCACACAAGCTCTGTTTAGTTTGGGGCCAGATGGCGCTGTGTGTGTAGTCCTACGATATTTATTTATTAATTACGATAGACTGACGATGATGATAATGATTTCGAGTCTATTTAGACACTTGGCAATAAATAGTAAACAAACACCAATTAGCAAGTCGCAAACGTATCAACGTTTGTCGATGCGCGTTAATTCGAGCCGTGTCGGATTAACGAGTCGAATTTACACAATGTCAAATAGAATACCAACAAGTTCTACCGTTATCGTATTAAATCACCTTATTAACCTGTACACGAAGCTGCGCGAACGCATGCAAAATGACATCGCAGCGAAACTGAGGCTATCTCTTTTGCACACCCCCACACTCGCACAAGACTAGAGTGGAACGGCCGTAGTTTTGGAATGTTGCTTCAGTTTTATGGTAATAAATTATTTTTGTATTGTCTTGCCTCTGTGGAAGGCTTTCGGTAGCTTAATTTAGTGCGGCCTCCGTTTTTATTGGGTTTAATGATTAATGCGCGGAAAAATAACGTTGTATCATACTGTTTCTGGATTATATTGTACTGTATATATTATAAGTATGTGTTTACAAAAAAAAAGTATTTAAGTATTCTATCAGTTATCTGACTTCCATAGCACAAGCTCTGCTTAGTTTGGGGCCAGATGGCGCTGTGTGTATAGTCCTACGATATTTAAATAAATAAATAAATAAATATCGCAGGACATTACACACAGCGCCATCTGACCCCAAACTAAGCAAAGCTTGTACTATGGGAGTCAGATAACTGATAGAATACTTAAATACTTTTTTTTTTGTAAATACATACTTATAATACATACAGTACACCCAGACACAGCACAAACATTTATTTATTTATTTATTTATTTATTTATTTATTAGTAAATAGCTGCGCTCCGCGGTGTTGCCCGCTACATGTTTTCGGGATAAAAAGCCTATGTGTTAATCCAGAGGGTTGGATTCGGGTACGTTGAAAAATATAGTACAAAACTATCAAAAAAGTAGTACGTCGATAGTACACTTTTTTTTTTTAAATCTTACATAGATAAAAAAAAAGATATTAATCAATAAATAAATAGAATCAACATGTTTATACAAAAGGAAAATAATATAATGTGGTGAAATATGACTTTTCGTGTTGCTTCCAAAACTCCATCGAAGCTTTATAGTAAAGTCGCCACTACTTTACTAAAGCATGACTGGACTTGACTGACACGGACTGGACTTAACTAAGACTGGACTTTGACTAAAACTAGCTACGAGGACAATTAGTCAACTTTTGAAACTTGAAAATATATAAACACTTGACACTGGCAAATGCTAAAACGCGACGACAAAACCAAAGAAAAAAAAGGGTACCATTTGTAGTAGCTTTAGCACTCTGTGCTACCTGTCGTAATTTATAAAACTAAGCCTCATGTTATATAGCTCCAATACTGATTTCCTAACTAATGATGCTGATTTCATTCTGTTATATAAACTTATAATCTACGCAGTAAACGTGCACTTTGTGGTAAGTTTTATGTTATCATTAAAATGTACACAAAATATATAAAGATTTGAGATAAAATGAACCACTTACATTTTCATTTTAGCCATACTTTTTAGTCACATTGTCAGGTGGCCTGTATTCGATTCTACATCAGTTCTTATCAATTCTTCGGGTTGAATGGCTCGAATTATTTACCGTTTCTATGTGAATGTAAATTCGTCTATAGTAACGAACTCGGGGGATACAGTTTGGTGTTTCAGCTACATTTTTGTTTTATGTGAAAAATATTGAGACGAGACGCTCCTGACGGTAAGAGATAACGCCTGTCCATGACCATCGCAGCGATACACAGAACTTTGAGTAGCTAAACAAAGTCCGGGGCATCGCTGCTTTGGCGCTCACTACTTTGAGACTTTCGATGGTTAGTCTCAACAGCCCAGTAATTTCACTAGCTGCAGTACCCTTCAAACTGGAACACAGTAATGTTTACACGCTACTGCTTAGCGGCAGAATAACTGGTACTGCGGTGGTACCTACCTAGACGATCTCCTGCTAAGGAGATCTACCACCAAGAAAATCCAACATGTAATCACACCAATCGATAGTTTAAGGCTCGATGAATTCGGTTACGTCTAGGGGAGACTTGAAACATTGGCTAGCTACCACCCTCAAGTTGAAAATCTACCGCCAAGCATCTGACGGTGTGGTCCGGCAGCCTCACTTGAGAGCCAGTTCCATTCCAGGCTAGGTGTGCTTTACCATCTTTGACCACACCGTCACTCTGGTGAGCTGTGGTCAAACACCTAGCCTGTCAACCTTAAAAAAAATGTTTTTTTTTTTAATGGTTGACAGGCTAGTTCTTTGACCACAGCTCACCTGATGTTAAGTGAAGGTGTGGTCGAAGACGGTAAAGCACACCTAGCCTGGAATGGAACTGGCTCTCAAGTGAGGCTGCCGGAACACACCGTTAGGTGCTTGGCGGCAGATTTTCAACTTGAGGGTGGTAGCTAGCCAGCCGAGTACTAGAAAGTACCCTACCACCATGCTATGGTTTCCTCACGATGTTTTCCTTCACCGGCAGCTTAAGCTTATTGTTGGGGGTTGAACCCACGCCCTTCGGCATGTGAACCTACCGCGCTAACCACTGAGCTATCATCACTACAAAAATACTCGTCTCTGTTGTAACCAAAACGTTTTTTAAAGCGGAAATACACTAAAAATATATCTTTTCATATCTTTATATTTATTATAGTGAGTATTCGATTTATTTTCAATAACTCTATCAAACATTTATGTGCGATTGATAAAGCCGTGCGGCCGACTCGAATAATATCAATAGTGTGGTATTGTCATTGAAATTGAAAGCTGAGATTGAATTATAAGTTGGAATCGAATCACGTACTCGATGATAACTTGAGTTCGAGCTGCACTCGGGGGATAGCGGGAACCACAACACGGGGTTCCTCGGTACTTTGTTTTGAGACAGGTTGGAGTCCCTACAGCGAAATTAATACAACACGCGTATGACCAGTAATCAAAAAAAAAAGTATTAAAAAAAACTTTTTCATACAGTGATTTGATTTTGTTGTTTGATTCTTTTTTTTTAGTTTGTTTTTGGCGTCGCAGTTTGTGCATAACAGCCCTTCCTTTGACAGCCCTGTTTTTTTTTTTTCTTTGGTTTTGGCGTCGCGTTTTAGCATTTGCCAGTGTCAAGTAATTATATATTTTCAAGTTTCAAAAGTTATATAAGTGCCATCGTAGCTAGTTTTAGTCAAAGTCGTCTTTGTCAAGTCCAGTTCGTGTCAGTTAATTCCAGTCATGCTTTAGTAAAGTAGTGGCAACTTTACTACAAAGCTTCGATGGAGTTTTGGAAGCAACACGAAAACTCATGTTTCACCACATTATATCATTTTCCCACACTCGCGCTTGTAATTTGGCACTTTATGAATAAAACACCACCATTTTTATGCATAAACACTCGACAAAACACTAGTTTTGGAAAAAAATACAACGGAGCGACACGACTCTTCCCGCGTTCCCGCCAAAAACCCTCGACAGCCCTGTTGTCTACTTCAAGACCTGAAGCGAGGATTCGATTCCCACCCAGGATAAACATTATCTGGTATTTATAAACAAATGTTTGTTCTGTATTTATTATAAATATAGATTTATAAAAAAAAAAAAAGTATTTAAGTATTCTATCAGCTGTCTGACTTCCATAGTACAAGTTTTGCTTAGTTTGGAATCAGGTGGCGCTGTGTGTTTCATTTTATTTACCGGTGCCAAGTATTTAAATATTTTCACGTATACCATGAAACTAGCCACCCGCCCCGACTTCGCACGGGTGCAATGTAGATACTAACGTAGTACACTATTTTGATCTATCTCGTAAGGTGTAACCAGCCAATAAGGTGTAGCCAGCGTTTGCAATGTAAGCGCACAAGAATATGGTTTTTACAAATGTTTGAAGTTCTCGGGTTTTCTCTACTATAACATGCATGTATTATTATTATATGAGTAAGAGGTTAGACCTTTAGAATTCACATTTTATTATGTTTTTTACGTAAAAGTGAGACGAACGAGACGCTCTCCTGATGGTAAGGGATAACGCCTGTCCATGACCATTGCAGCGATACACAGAGCTTTGAGTAGTAAAACAAAGTCCAGTGTATCGCTGCTTTGGCGCTCATTACTTTGACTCTTTCGATGGTTATTTATTTATTTCTTTGAAGCGAGTATAAATTAATGAATTTTAAACTATTCAAATATATAATACATTACCAGTACATAGGTACATGTAAAAAAATAATTGAACTTATAAATACATTTGTTAAATCTCTCAAACATGTTCTTATACAACCCAAAAGTTGGTATACTTAATACATTACGACGGACGTTGATCTCCACACTAGGATTCCCTGTGTTGTGGAGATCAGCAGACATTGGTGGTTAAGCGTTACATATAGGTACTGTGATCGGTTAGTCTCAACAGCCCTGTAATTTCGCGAGATGATGTATGTGCTTTATTATATAATTCACAGCTGCACTTACAATTTTTTTTTTATGGTTGACAGGCTAGGTGTTTGACCACAGCTCACCCGATGTTAAGTGAAGGTGTGGTCGAAGATGGTAAAGCACACCTAGCCTGGAATTGAACTGGCTCTCAAGTGCGGCAGCCAGAACACACCGTTAGATGCAGATTTTCAAACTTGAGGGTGGTAGCTAGCCAGCCGAGTACTATAAAGTACCCTACCACCATGCTATGGTTTCCTCACGATGTTTTTCCTTCACCGGTAGCTCAAGCTCATTGTTGGGGTTTGAACCCGCGCCCTTCGGCATGCGAACCTACCGCGCTAACCACTGAGCTATCATTGCTACAAATTTTTGCATTTCAATAGATCCTATTTTATAGTCCTCATCTCGGGCTGCGCGTGCGCTGGCTGCTGGTAAGCCACAATCCATCATTCAGTTCTGATTTACGGCTTGTTTTTATAACTTCCCTTTCCAGCGTCCAGCGTTGTTAATGTAAAAAGTGTATTGAATCTGCAAAGGAATGCTTTAGATCTAAGACGAAGTCAGAGATCGTTCTTACCTAGGTTGGCGGCATACATGATAAAACTTTCAGCCTTTATAAGTATGAATACTTGTACACATTCTCTGCTATAAGATACTATTTTCTCAAACACGGCCGATAGAACCGCTTCCCGACATAACTTTAGTAAAAAGTCAATTGAATCAGGGGCAGAATGCCTCAGAGCTGTAGCTAGTGGCAGAATTGATACGTTTTTCGCATTTCGCCGCGCCGCCCGCCGCCTCGTAATTTGTCGTTAACGCCAATACTGGTTTAAGGAGACATGGTGACTCTATAGTCTATACTCGGAGATGTGTGGAGATCTTATCTATATTCTCTTTTTATTCTTTTAGCTACGTTCTGCTGTATCTACAAAGTACTACTTGGGAAACTAAAATCTGTGTATTGGTTTATAAATAGCCGATCTAATTATCAAATTTTTCGGACAATTTTTTTTTTGTTTTGTAGTAAAACAACATAATTTTTTACGGAATGACTCACGTCGGGTTCTCTGACTACAGTTTCAACCACATTCGGTGGCCTTCTTCACGGAGTTAAAGCAGAGTACAGCGCACGCGAGCACGACTTGGTTCTAAGTGAAACAAAAATGTATAAAAACACCGTAAGTTTTTATTGTACACAACATAACTTATAACTAATAATTTTCTTTATTTCTTTGTTCTATTATTATTTATTAACGTTAAAAAATTGCCAATTATATCATCACCGAGAAATATTTAATTTTTACTTATATGCCTAGATTTGTCAACGAATGAACATTTTAATATATCTGTAAATCTGTTTGAAGCGAAGTTGCCTAACTGCGAAGGTTCGGTAGCCTAGTTGGGAGACTGTCTGGCTTCTAACCCAGAGGTTGTCGGTTGGAATCCCACGGCACGCACCTGTCTTTGCTAAGTTATGTGCATTGCCGCTGACTTCAAACGTGAAAGAAAACGTCGCGAGGAAATCTATATGCATCAAAACAGCGGACTTTGTTTTGCTACTCAAAGTTCTGTGTATCGCTGCAATAGTCACGGACAGGCGGTATCTCTTACCAACAGGAGAACCTCTCGTCCGTCGCATTACCTTTACATAAAAGAATAACAGAGATTTCTTTTTAAAAAAAAGTTCTTGAAGATGAAGTTGGACTATGGCCTTAGACAATGATAAGAGACCCACGCCCAGCAGTGGGACAGTTTGTAAAATCAGGTTACCTATATATATAATAAACTAAATGGAATATATCGTTGCTGGTATTATTGAATGTGTCATTTACTGCGGTGTGTGCGTTTCGAGACGTTTTTACTGCCATGAATATTTATTAGAGAATATTAGCTTTAACTTTGTAAAGGAGTTTCAATTTATGCATAATATACTGTCAATTACTAGTTATAAACTTACATTATCTCATTAAAAAAGTTATGTTATATAATTATTATTATTACATTAATGCAATTCGAATCATAGACAAAAAAAAACAATAGTTGAATTTATTCTAGCGGACGCCTCGCGGTTTTATCCGCGTAGTTCCCGTTCTTGGAATACAGGGATAAAAAGTAGCCTATGTCACCCGGGGGATTAAATTTAAAAATATATTATAATTAATTGTGTCTCTATGCCACTATTTAATCATTTCTACTAGTTTGTATGGAACCTTAGGTGGGAGAGTCTCGCAATTGCACGTGTTTTTTTCAGCTTTTTTACTTTGAAATATTCAATTATTATTTTTTTATTTAAAATAGGTTCGCGTTTGACCACACTGCCTGATGTTAAGCAGTAGTGTGGTCTAAGATGGAGCACGCTTACCTAGAAGAAACCTATTCACTCTAGATTTGAAGACGCCAATATTGTACCTAACAGGGAACACAGACTCCGGCAGAGAGTTCCACAACCTCGCTGTGCGAATGAAAACGCTTTGTGCGTACACGGGGAACATCCACCATGTACGGATGACGTTTTGGTCGCGTTTGTCTGGCCGTCCGGTACAAGAAAGGTGCAGGAGGAACCAAATTGTGCAGCTCAAGCGCACACTCTCCGAAATGTATCCAGTAGAAAACTGACAAGCTGGCAACACTACGACGATGACCGAGACTCCAGCAAAGCGTCGTTGCCAATTAACCTCCTGGCGCGTCTCTCGATCGACTCTAATGCCGCAATGGTGTAAGGTCGTCCCCTTTAAATCGAAGACAATAATGCTTACACATTGACACTTATCCCCGTTTTCTTTATACTTTGTCTTCCACTGTGTATGTTTAAAAATAACGGCCGAGGATCTGACATTGACATTATTCCATCGCGTGCAAACCGACCGTAGCATCTTATATTATCACAAAAGCAGTAATACAAGCGTAATTTGAAGCCCGGACTGTAATTTAACAGGACCTAACCCCAGGCTATGATATTTTAAATTAAAATAGACAACTTGCAACTCTATTGCGTAGCTGTAAGATCAATCGAAAACTTACGCTGTATAAAAATATCCTCAGAAACAAATAACCAGTTCTTTAAAATATTATTTGCGACTCTATTGCGAAGAAATTAAGGATGAGATTCAGCGTCGTAATAACATTCTCAAATTTAAAAAGAAATAAGCTTTATTACAGCGGAGTAAAGTTGATAATGAGTCGAAGGCGACAATGTGGGCAGGTTAGGTTAGGTCTCTGGTTTTGCCTGCGGCCACCTGTGACTACCGTTCTTTGTAAGGTTTCTGTTTTCCCGTAATTGATATTTAATGATATTGTCTGATATTTTTCTTATAATCATAAGCTTAGAATAGGACATCATAGTTATAAATAAGACTATAGTTTTTAGTTAATATTCTATCTGTTATCTGTCTTCCATAGCACAAGCTTCGCTTAGATTGGGGTCAGATGGCGCTGTGTGTAATGTCCTAAGATATTTAGGACAGCCTAGAGGATCCTTAGGACAGCCCCGTTGGCTCATTGGTAGTAGGTATATCTGCCTTGAGAGGTGTAGGGCGTGGGTTCGATTCCTACTCAGGGCAAACATTTTGTGAATAAACAAATGTTTGTTCTGTGTCTGTGTGTTCTGTATGTATTATAAGTATGTATTTACAAAAAATAGTATTTAGTATTCTATCAGTTATCTGACTTCCATCACACAAGCTCTGCTTAGTTTGGGGCCAGATGGCGCTGTGTGTATAGTCCTACGATATTTATTATAATTATTCGTAGGCATGCGTTATCTCTTATCCTCAAGAGAAAGACTCGCCCGTCCGACTTTTACATACAAAAAAACCTTTACAATACCTTATTGCCCATGAAACAACCTGCCAACAGATCTATAACAATGGAACGTACGCATGCGAGTGCACATAATTGTATAGTTAGTATGACAATGTCACAGATTGCTAGAAAGCTTATTCAGTAGCAACACAGTTTATTTAGCAACATGTAAGTTTCACGGCATAGAACGGAGTTCGACAGCAGTTTCACATTGTTGTGAACTGTTTAATAATGGACAATTTATTCTGGTTCCCATTGTACACTCATGCGACGCATTGCGACTATATTTTATGGCATTTTCTTTTTGCGCGTGACAAAAATTTTGGAATTGTGTTCAGTGTCATCTATCTATCTCTATACTAGTATAAAAAGGAAAGAATTGATTGTTTGTTTGTATAGAATAGGCTCTAAAACTACTGAACCGATTTCTAAAATTCTTTCACCATTGGTTTTCACTATTCCCGGGTGACATAGGCTACTTTTTATCTCTGTACTGTTTAACACAGTAATGTTTACACATTTCTGCTTGGCGGCAGAATAACTGGTACTGCAGTACCACCTAGATGACATCCTGCTAAGGAGACCTCCCACAAAGCAAAAATTACTTGAGAAATTCGATGGTTAGATTATCGTAGCCATGATATCTCAGTGGTTAGCGCAGTCGGTTCACACGCCCATGGGCGTGGGTTCAAATCCTTGTAATGGGCTTCAGCTGCCGGTGAAGAAAACCATAGCATGGTTGTAGGGTACTTTCTAGTTCTCGGCTGGCTAGCTACAACAAGTATTCTATTAACAATCTGGTTCCCATAGTACAAGCTTTTCTTACTTTGGGGCTAGATGGCGCTGTGTCAAAAGTCCTGTGATATTTATTTGTTTATTCAATTCTATAGTCATATAGTAGTTTATTGATAGCATAAGTTACAAAGCCAATAAAATAATAATAAAAATAAATATTAGATTAAATAACAAATAACAATTCGATAATGAAAATTGAAAATGAAATTGAATTACAATGAAAAACTAATTCAAATTATACAAATATATATTATAGTAGCGATTTCTTTAATTTAAAGATAACTCGCATCGTTCATTGCTTTGGTGGTATAGTCTGAGAAAAGTGGCCAAGAAATATGCGTAAACCTTCACTATTCCAAAAGAACGTAAACCTACCGCAAACCTATTTCAAGTAGCTAGTTGCTAGATACAATCGGTCGCTTCCAGACGCGCTACAAATTATGAAAACCGTATTTTAATACCCGACTGCCGTCAAAGCCTAGATGCTATCGCAATGAAATATTTTATGGAATTAAAAGGCAAATTTGCTGCTATTCATTGGTTTTATCGATTCAAATTGCAATACTCGGATGGCGATAGAAATTCTCGATTGATAATTTTTAGAAAGGGTTTGTTTTAAATACGAAATCCCATACTACATACCCGTACCTACTAAAAGATAAGTTGGTCGTGCCATGGACTAGGTCAGGTAAAGTTGAAAAAATGACAATTCTACACTAATATTATAAAGAGAAAAGATTTGTATTTTTTTGGATATTTGTAACGAATAAACTCAAAAACTACTGGACCGATTTCAAAAATGTTTTCACCGTTGGGAAGCTACACTATCTCCGGGTGACATAGACAACTTTTTATCCCTGTAGTTTACAGCTTTAGCCTGCCCGATGGGGCAAATTAATTTAAAAAAAAATCTCTATGGTCATTACGTAAAATTAAGTTTACAGATGCTGGGATAGTCCCGCAGTTGGCCAGAGCCGAAATAGCTATGTTTAGTAACATTTAAATATTTAGTTGCGTCCGCCCGGGTGTAAAAACTATGTAGATGTAGTTGTTACATCGAACCGCAGGTGGTCGGTTAACTTAACTGACAGTTAACTTTTTTATGTCTTAGTTAACTGTTGTTTATAGAGTATATTTTAAGTAGTTTTATAATTATGTAGGTATGTAAATTATACAGTAAAAAGCAATCACATTACATTATGTATCTGCCCCTACGTTTCTACTTAGTTTAAAATGAGGATTATTATCAGATAATCTCGTATTTTGGAATACTAATAAATCTTTCCTTTCTTTGTAAAAAAATATTTACTTATTGCTTTTTTTATAGGATAAAAAGTAGCCTATGTGTTAATTAATAAATATATATATATATATATATATATATATTACATATTAAAAATAATTTATATTAATAATTACGCCTGTCCATGACCATTGCAGCGTTGAAGGGCATCACTGCTTTGGCGCTCATTACTTTGAGGCTTTCGATGGTCAGTCTTAACAGCCCTGTAATGTCGCTGCAGTACCCTTCACACAGTAATGTTTACACACTACTGCTTAGCTGCAGAACATCTGATACTGCGGTGATACCTACCTAGACGACCTCCTGCTAAAGAGATCTACCACCAAGTAAATTATAATTCTGACGTAATCATGAGAGCGATAAAGTAATCTATTCTATTCTACATTACGTCACTGATTACATTTAAACAGACTATCTCTTCCCCTTGATTACCCGACATAAAATGCTTATTAATATCTAATTAAGTTGGTCCATTTTCTCACGGGTTTTGTTCAAATAGTTAAAATAAAATTTCTCCATTGTAGAGATACCATCTACGTGCGGATTAGGAGGCTGTATTTTGTAACTATCAAAACTTTTATTTAGTTTCTATCAAATAGAGAGGTGAAACAACGAGCTATGGAGAGGGTCATGCTCGGAGTTTCCCTACGAGAACGAATCAGAAATGAGGAGATCCGTAGACGAACCAAAGTTACTGATATAGCCCAACGGATTAGCAAGTTGAAGTGGCAGTGGGCAGCACGCAGAACTGATGGCCGATGGGGCTGCAAAGCTCTGGAGTGGAGACCATGGACCGGCAAGCGCAGCGTAGGACGGACGTCCTACGCTGCGCTTGCCGGTCTTTACTAGGTCGTCTGTCCACCCATAAGGTGGACAGACGACTTAGTAAAGACCGCAGGAACGCGCTGGATGCGAGCCGCTTCCAACCAGTCTTTATGGAAGTCAATGAGAGAAGCCTATTTTTTTATTGATTGACAGGCTAGGTGTTTGACCACAGCTCACCTGATTTTAAGTGAAGGTGTGGTCGAAGATGGTAAAGCACATCTAGCCTGGAATGGAACTGGCTTTCAAGTGAGGCTGCCGAAACACACCGTTAGATGCTTGGCGGCAGATTTTCAACTTGAGGGTGGTAGCTAGCCAGCTGGAAAGTACCCTACCACTATACTATGGTTTCCTCACGAATAATGAAAATGAAATAGAGAGGAAAAAAATATTCATGAGTACTATTATTTAATTGATCGAGCGATGCTGAGACTTACTTATCTCCTGAGAAATATAATCTAGAATCTAGATCATTTCAAGGTCAGTGAGAATGGGTATATAAGTCAGCGTGCTTCATCTTTGACTACGTCGTCGCTCACTAGCAGGTGAGTTGGTAGTATGTGTGGTTTTATATCTATGTACATTTCTTTGATGATGACTGAAAAACCGGTGAAATTCATATATGAGGTAATGGTTTTAGTTTATATTTAAAATTGTAAATTAATTATTATTTGAATGGTAAGGTACTGAGACCATACGCTCTTCTGATTCCCATTATCAGTACAGCGGTACTTAGAATTTTAATTTACAAAATTAAGTCAATGGCATTGCTGCTTTGGCGTTCATTATTTGATGATAAGCATTAGTAGTTAAAATATCGCTGCTTAAAAACCTTGAAAACTGGAATTCAGTAATGTTTACACACTACTGCTTTTTATCTTACAACATTAATGTTAGTATACCAGAAAAAATTGTACCAACTTTGAAAACAAAATGTTTGTTGTTGTGTTTTTGTTTAAAAAAATGTGTTTTCTTAGTAAAAAATGCGCTTTTTTTTGCTCTATTAAAGCTAAATGAATTTGGATTAAAATAATACGGAAGCACCTGAAGATATCTAGGATCAATTCTTGCTTTTTATCCAAATGTACCTACGGCCTTATAGAATAATTAATTCGCAAGATAAAGTGGAAATTTTATAAAATCATATATTGCAATCTCATCAACACAAGTTACCCCTGAAATAGAATTTAGCTGAAAGTTCAGAAGTCTAATAAATTAATTTCAATTGACATAATTATGACGCAAGCTAAGTTAAAAATGATGCAAATTAAATTCTTCCATAAATTAACTTTAATTGGCAATAAACTAACTCTCACGTGTTCCAAACAATAACACTGTAATCCTTTGTCAGTTCACTTTCTACCGCACAAAAAACGCACTGCGCCGCGGATACGTTGCCTCCATTCTGGCCACGCCCTTATATCACTCATGCATCAACGTGGTATCACAAACGCTAAACTTGAAATTCAAATTTCGAATAATCACTGGCCACTGAGAACGTAAACGCGCGAAAAACATTCGAAATTCAAACGCGAACGCTTCAAGCGACCGCGCATGCGCTACTGGCGTATGAGTGGCCATCCAAGCGAGATGCCACCGCGCGTGCGACAAAACATGTCATTTTTCTTTTAATAGAAAGAGATGGGCTGCAAACCATCCCTTTATGACTATAAAGGCTTTAACTAGTTCTTAATTCAAGTAAGAAACTAGTAGCCACTTACTTCTGCACAATTTGTTAACTTTTTCTCAAATTGACATTGGAAAGTCTTCTCGTCGTTCTCAAATGGTCAAAGATTTTCAAGTGATTAAAAGATTGACAGTAGAGTTGACTGTTAACATTAAATAACAGATATAGCTTAATATTGGACCAATGTGCTTCTGGTGAGAAGACAAATTTAGTTTAAAAAAAATCTTACTGTAATATTTTTGTCTATGATATATCAGTCTAGTTATTTAAATTCTAAGGGAATATATAAAAACTGACATAGTTACACCAAAATCTATCTGCCGTAAAAACATTTCCATTGTTTTTGGTCAGTCGGGTAAAAAGCATTATGTCACTGCAGTGTTACGAAACGTCATAAGCACATTTTTCTTCTGAGTTTTGGCTCGTAACAGTGAAGTTTCCATTTTAATTAAAAATAGAAAGTTTTTCAAATGAAGAATGTCGGAGGTTGGATTAATGAGGTTCGTAATAGCGAGTAATAAATAGGTTTTATGAGTTTTAGATTAACATTGATGTCTGGCTTTATGAGTGATATTTCATCTGTGACTTAGCTTCGACTGAATCTCGTTATTCCCGAGATCGAGAACTATCGTTATGAAGTCTCATCTCTATTTTTTTATTTTCAATGTAATTGTCACAAGTTTTGGCGGGAACGCGGGAAGAGTCGTGTCTCTCCGTTATATTTTTTTCCAAAACTAGTGTTTTGTCGAGTGTGTATGCATAAAAATGGTAGTGTCTTATTCATAAAGTGCCGAATTACAAGCGCGAGTGTGGGAAAATGATATAATGTGGTGAAAAATGACTTTTCGTGTTGCTTCCAAAACTCCATCGAAGCTTTATAATAAAGTCGCCACTACTTTACTAAAGCATGACTGGACTTGACTGACACGGACTGGACTTGACTAAGACTGGACTTTGACCATAACTATAGCTAAGAGACAGCAGAAATAACACTTAAAACAAGGCAGTATGGCTTTACAGCTTTAGCCTGCCCGATGGGGCAAATTAACAAAAAAAAAATATTGTCACAAGAAAATGACTTTGCACATTCTACCAATATGGTTGTTTTCTTATTGTATCTTAAACACCCTAACACAGAAATTGGATAGATTTACATGAAACATAATTTATGGTTGACAGGCTAATTGTTTGACCACAGCTCACCTGATGTTAAGTGAAGGTGAGGTCGAAGATGGTAAAGCACATCTAGCCTGGAATGGAACTGGCTCTCAAGTGAGGCTGCCGGAAAACACCGTTAGCGACAGATTTTCAACTCTAGTGTGGTAGCTAGCCAGCCCAGTACAAGAAAGTACCCTACCACCATGCTACGGTTTCCTCACGATGTTTTCCTTCACCGGCAGTTCAAGCTCATTGTTGGGGTTTGAACTCACGCCCTTTGGCATGCGAACCGACCGCGCTAATCACTGAGCTATCATCTCATCAACCTCGTCGCGATGTTTTTCTTCACCGTTTGAAGTCAAATTAGAAAAGAGATGTAGGTACGCGCCGTGAGATTTGAACCCAGGACCTTCAGATTGGAAGACAGACAGCTGCTGGGCAAAGACATTCCTTCTCCTTCCAGACTGTCCGGCTTTTGGCTCTGTGACTTGTCTTGACGGTTTACTTTGTCACACTAGCTTTGTCTGGGTTGACCCTGAGGCCGTTTAAATTTTGGGATGCAATCTGTGTTGACCTTTGCCCAGCGGTTGTGCGGCTTGTGACAAACGTTTCCCGCCCAGTCCCACATAATTGACAATACGTTGTGTTTATCCACATTATTTACGTGTGGTTGATTTAAGGTGGTTTGATTCGTGTGGTTCGATTTCCATACCAGTAGCTGTGATTTCGCTGTAAAATTATGCTCCATTTGTCTATAAATGGCAAAAATTTATTTGTATGAAAATTGAACCACCTTAAGACCTAGACTGTCAACCATAAAAAAAAGTCTGATGTCGGAGTTCTCGTAGATCATATGTGTAGTCTACCAACCCGCACTTGGCCCGCGTGGTGAACTATGAGAAGAGACCCACGCCCAACAGTGGGCCAGTTTAGAAAAACGGCTGATTCGATATTTGTAATAGTGAATAGAGTTAGAACCGTTAACTGTTAATCTCCAAACGATCAATTTTTAACTATTGGAATCATTTCCTTTCGCCTGATTAGGCGCCATCAAACTTGTGATGTTAAGTATTAATTGCTGCGAGACTCGCACGCTGTAAACTTTGCTTCGTAGCATCTCATTACTCGACTTCTCAAGAAATAGAGGGTAATAGATTCGTTAACCATCTTCTTTGTTTTTCTTGCCATCCAAAGTTTGTCTGGAAGAAATAGCCACAGGCGATAAGACCGCCCAAAACCAAATATCTTTTATATTGTTTTGTTTCGTTAATTATCTCTTTTTTTTTATGTTTTATATTTGTATGTTGTTGTGATTTGTTTTGGTGTATAATAAAGTTATATTCTATTCTATTTTTCGACCACACCGTCGCTTAACGTCAGCTGAGCTGTGATCGGAAACCTAGCCTGTCAAACATAAACAAATAAATAAATATCGTAGGACATTACACACAGCGCCATCTGTCCCCAAACTAAGCAAAGCTTGTATTATGAAAGTCAGATAACTGATAGAATACTTCAATACTTTTTTGTTTGTAAATACATACTTATAATAAATACAGAACACTCAGACACAGAACAAACATTTGTTTATATCACAAAACTTTCTTTGTAAAAATTTATGAATAGTAAAGTTCACAATACTGAACAACTACTTAATTAAAAAACACTACATTTCCTCAGTCGAGAAAGAAGTAAAAAAACATTTAATTTAATTTAAATGTTCCGCGTAAATCATCGCTCCATTAACAAACATGACTAATGATTCCAATAAAAAAAGAGATACTTGTATGTAACTAACGAAAACAGTCTAGGATTCAACAAGTTATTGACCAAAAGTGTTTCGTAATTAAGTTATAAAACTGATATCATATTAGACCTTTGGCTCAATAGACTGATATTCACAAAGCCGCTGTAAACGAATTCGCTCCATTTTGACTAGTTATTATCAATTAATATTAATATTATAGCCAACCTAACAACGCTAATATATCAAACACCCGTTACCAACCTTATTAAACCAGCTTCTCTTTCGGTAGCTTTTTGAATCTATGCCACTCACTGGCCAGTGATGAATCAAAATGGAGAGTAATTTAAATTGATTTTCTTTTTATAAGCTTTTTTGACATTCTTTTTTTACGTATTTTTGGCTTGTGTCGTAATATTGTGATGTATATATGTGCTTTTTAGTAATTTTATTCTTTTCTAAGAGGTGTTAAAGCGAATATTGTGATTTTGTTAGTGGCAGGCGTTTCAAAATTATCAAGTTACCTTGTGAACATTATCAAAGTCAAAAGCAAGCGAAGTAAAACTAGTCTCATGTCCAGCCCCATTAATATAGCCAAGAACTTATTTACATAATTAGGTATACTATAACAATAATAATCGAAATTCATAAGAAATTTAACTAGTAAATTTTCTTAGTAGAGTAATTTCTAGTTTTTTTTTTTTTTTTTAATGGTTGACAGGCTAGGTGTTTGACCACAGCTCACCTGATGTCAAGTGAAGGTGTGGTCGAAGATGGTAAAGCACACCTAGCCTGGAATGTAACTGGCTCTCAAGTGAGGCTGCCGGAACACACCGTTAGATGCTTGGCGGCAGATTTTCAACTTGAGGGTGGTAGCTAGCCAGCCGAGTACTAAAGTACCCTACCACCATGCTTTGGTTTCCTCACGATGTTTTCCTTCACCGGCAGCTCAAGCTCATTGTTGGGGTTTGAACCCACGCCCTTCGGTATGCGAACCTACCGCGCTAACCACTGAGCTATCATCGCTACAAATACAGTAGTAGTAGTACAGATTTCTTGGAGTTTTAATAAAAAATCTGAATTTGTTCCAAAATTTTTAAAGCCTTGATGATTTTGGTGCCTTGAAAGAAAATTGAAAGTGAACCAAGAAAATTTACACCATAAAGTTGGGGAAAAAGATAGATACATATAATCATATTTTTTTACCCATAGGGGTGCGCTGACCTTGTCTATCTACTTTCTACAATCTGGCACAAATTTCTTATTTCTTCTAACTTCCTGAGCTATGAAAACGTTAAGTTTTTAATACATACTATGTTATAATTTTACCCTTTTTTTATGTAAAAGTAATGAGACGAAAAATACGCTCTCCTGATGATTACAGATACGTATCCATGGCCATTGTAGCGATACATAAAACATTGAGTAACTAAACAAAATCCAGGGCATCACTACTTTGGCACTCTTTACTTTGAGACTTTCGATGGTTAGTCTCAACAGCCCTACAATTTCGCTAGCTGCAGTACCCTTGAAACCGGAACACACAACTTCTTGGCGGCAGAATATCTGATACTGCGGTGGTACCTACCTAGATGACCTCTTGCTAAGGAGGTCTACAACTAAGTAACTGACGATAATAGTAAAAAGAAATATTTAACGCGATACTGTTATGTCGGCTATGTTCAATCGATTCCAATCTTCATTCGCATCGGTTCGATAAGGCAAATCGACTAATACTACTTTTACTTAAATGTCACTGATAAATCAAAGAGTGATAATTTCCCCGTGCTTTCGAAATGCATACTACTCCGATCGGTATAAATCAATTAAGCACTTCTAGTTTTTAATTATCGCATATGAGGCTGTTTCTTATCACGGAGTTAATTAGTGGATGCTTTCTAATACATTTAAGCGTGTCTCTATGATCATTGACTTATGTGTTACAAACCTCCGTATGGACAGAACAAATAGTACGAGAGCCTACGCCCAAAACCATGTATCATAGCAATACGGTCGGAACTATATAAAATCGTTAAATTATATGATTCTGAACCCGATGAGGTGTCACAAATTTAGCAACTGGGTTAGAGGCCATTTTTGCTATGTCAAAAAAAGGTAGTCAGTATCATAGCAAAATGTTACATTAATTATTAATTATAATCTCAAGTGATGAGCAAAATTTAAAATAAGTAAAGTGTGTTTTTTTAATTTAAAAGTAATGAGACAAATGAGATTCTCTTGATGGTATGAAATTAATATATAAATATCGTAGGACATTACACACAGCGCCATCTGACCCCAAATGAAGCAAAGCTTATACTATTGAAGTCAGATAGGAACAAGAAAAGTTCTTTTTTTGTGGAAAAATGTCAAACAAGCGAGGCGTCAACTGATGGTAAGTGGTTACCGCCGCCGATGGACACCTACAATATCCGGAGCATTATCAGAACGTTGTCTATCTTTAATACCCCACGTTTAAAGCCAGGTAGAAATAATTTAAAATTAAACTAAACTACATTAAAACCGTAATAATGTCTTCGTTATTTGCGGTTCGCATTCTGGTCCACCGCAACGACTTCAAAATGGGGCTACCAAGGAAGTCCCCAAGATCTTTTAATATGCCGTTCCTTGAACTCCTCAACCCAGGTTGCCGTGGAGAGCTAGCGAATTGGTTTGCAGTTGATCAATTCATTTATTTTATGATACGTCGCCTAATTGTAAAAGTATCAGTAGCATTCACGGCTGTCAACAATTTGGTGTAATATTCGTATTATTTATGTCTACTGTAAACATTTTTTTGATGTTTAATAGACAGTTTTTTAATAATTGTCAGGCTAGGTGATTGTCCACAGCTCACCTGTTAAGTGACGGTGTTATCAAAGATGCTAAACAAACATGACCTGGAATGGAACTGACTCTTAAGCTAGGCTGCCCGAACACACTGTAAGATGCTTGGCGATAGATTTTCAACTTAATGGCGGTAGCTAGCCAGCCGAGTACTAGAAAGTACTCTACCATCATTCTATCGTTTCCTCACGATGTTTTCCTTCACCGGCAGCTCAAGCTCATTGCTGGGGTTTGAGCCCGCGCCCTTCGGCGTGTGAACCAATAGCGCTGACCACTGAGCTATCATCACTACAAAGAAAGAGTTCGACAGATGGCGTTATTTTTTAATATGAAATGTAAATGTTCTGATCGTGTCCTTAGTTTTAAGTTCTATGTTTTGAGAGTCGTTTAATGGTTGTGTGAGTGTTTAGATAAAGTGAGACTTACTTCTGTGATAACATAAGACGTTTACTATTGTTGGCTCACAGAAACGTAAGCATATGAGATTAAGTTAGTGTATTTTAATGATCATTACATTCAATTTAATATAATATAGACCCTATCTATATTACATTTTTACGAGACATATATAGTCACTGATAGTGATTGTCGTGATTTAACTCGTGGGTTAATTGAGATGTTTTTAGAAATATACCATTTGTTTATTTTAGTTTTGGACTAACAGCTTGGCTAGCTACCACCCAAATCTGCCGCCAAGCATATAACGGTGAGTTCCAGCAGCCTCACTTGAGAGCCAGTTCCATTCCAGGGAAGCTGTGCTTACAATCTTCGACCACAGCGTCGCTTAACATCAGGTGAGCTGTGAACAAAAACGTAGTCTACGATTTTTTTTTCCAAATATTTAAAAAAAAAAAAAAAAATGTTAAATATGGCAATATGAGTAAATGCATCTCTTTCGTCACGTTTCTTTTACAAGAAAAAAGTTAAGAAAAAGCAATGGAAGTCTTCTGAAACTTCTTGAAATTACAAGAGTTTGCCTACAAAAGACATCAACGCGCGCTCGTGTTTCTGACCCATACCACGAAAGGTAAAAATGGTTATCTAGCAAATAATTTTTATTTTTATTTTATTTTGAAGATTATACATAAACCAGTTCAAAACAAAATTATTTAAGACCAAGAGTAGTACCTACGTCCTGCGAGCGCACGCGCCACACGATTTCATCTCATCACGAATTCCCACTTAAGCACTTTTGATTTACGGCTCAATTCACCTTTATCTAACCTGGAATTTATGGGGCTACTTCGAAAATTATTTTCTGCTAGCCACATCTCCATCTAACATTAAACGTTAACCCTCACTAATAGAGTACAAGTAATATTATCTATTATTTTTCAGACAATCTTACATTGATCAAGAATTGATCTCTGTGTCACGGATAATAAAGTTGAAATTAGTTTGTAAGGTGACTTAGTTCTGTTAATGTAGTTAGAGAAGAAAAGTTCCGGTAACAAGGTATTACAGTTTGATTTAGAGACTCGCTGTGATATTAATAATGGACTGGGAACGTTTTATCCGAGTCGAGGCGTAGATTAGTTTTTTGATATGACATTTTTTAAAACACGCAAGAATTGTGGTAAGATTGGTCACTACTAGACAGCGACTATATCATATATTAAATTCATTATGTTTTATTAAACATCTGAAAGTGTGAAAAGCCACATTCTCAAAGACAACAATTTTAAGTCAGTAATTTGAGAGTTTTGGCGGGGACTCGGAAAGAGTCGTGTCGCCTCGTTGTATTTTTTCCAAAAGTAGTGTTTTGTCGAGTGTTTATGCATAATAATGGTGGTGTTTTATTCATAAAGTGCCGAATCACAAGCGCGAGTGTGGGAAAATGATATAATGTGGTGAAACATGACTTTTCGTGTTGCTTCCAAAACTCCATCGAAGCTTTATAGTAAAGTCACCATTACTTTACTAAAGCATGACTGGACTTGACTGACACGGACTGTACTTGGCCAAGACTGGACTTTGACTACAATTTTAGCTACTCTTACTTTCTATAACTCAGCTGGCTAGCTACCACCCTCAAGTTGAAAATCAACTGCCAAGCATATAACAGTGTGTTCCGTCAGCTTCATTTGAAAGCCATTTTCATTTAAACCTAGGTGTGATTACCATCTTCAATTACACCGTCACTAGACAGCCCCAGTGGTAGTATATCTGATTAGAAGACTTCCATTAAACATTTGTAAACTCTTATATCAACTTTAATTAGTTAAATAAATATCGTAGGACATTACACACAGCGCCATCTGACCCCAAACTAAGCAAAGCTTGTACAATGGTTTTTTTTTTTTTTTTTTAATGGTTGACAGGCTAGGTTTTTGACCACAGCTCACCTGATGTCAAGTGAAGGTGTGACCGAAGATGGTAAAGCACACCTAGCCTGGAATGCTACTGGCTCTCAAGTGAGGCTGCCGGAACACACCGTTAGATGCTTGGCGGCAGATTTTCAACTTGAGGGTGGTAGCTAGCCAGCCGAGTACTCAAGTACCCTACCACCATGCTTTGGTTTCCTCACGATGTTTTCCTTCACCGGCAGCTCAAGCTCATTGTTGGGGTTTGAACCCACGCCCTTCGGCATGCGAACCTACCGCGCTAACCACTGAGCTATCATCGCTACAAAAATCAGATAACTGATAGAATATTTTGTTAGCGATGATAGCTCAGTGGTTAGCGCGGTAGATTCGCATGCCGAAGGGCGTGGGTTCAAACCCCGACAATGAGCTTGAGCTGCCGGTGAAGGAAAACATCGTGAGGAAACCATAGCATGGTGGTAGGGTACTTTCTAGTACTCGGCTGGCTAGCTACCACCCTCAAGTTGAAAATCTGCCGCCAAGCATCTAACGGTGTGTTCCGGCAGCCTCACTTGAGAGCCAGTTCCATTCCAGGCTAGGTGTGCTTTACCATCTTCGACCACATCTTCACTTAACATCAGGTGAGCTGTGGTCAAACACCTAGCCTGTCAATCATTAAAAAAAAAAAAAAAAAAAACTAAAATACTATTTTTTGTAAATACATACTTATAATAAATACAGAACACACAGACACAAAACAAACATTTGCTTATACCACAAAATGCTTGTTCTAGGTGGGAATCGAATCCTTGCCCTTCAGCTCTTGAAGCAGACATACTGTATTCCAAATGGTAATTAAAATTTGAGCTATTTTGTCGGTGTAACTCTCTAGATTCCCACCGACATGGCGTTCCCCATAACAGAACAGGGCCAAGTGCCCTCCGGAAGTATGTTCAAGGTTGGGTTAGCTTTCTACCCGCAATGATGCGTGAATCCTCCGTCAAGTCTTGCCGATACATCTTCATATTTTTCGTAGTTACAAATGTCGCAAGTAGTGTGCAGTGTGCAAGTAATGAAACTCTAGACTTTGCTTTTTTTTGCTTGACAGGCTTGATGTTTAACAATAGTTCACCTGATGTTAAATAAATAAATATCGTAGGATTTCACATAGCGCCATCTGACCCCAAACTAAGCAAAGCTTGTGCTATGGAAGTCAGATAATAACATACGTAAATACATACTTATAATACATGCATACACAGAACAAATATTTTTGTTCATACTACACAATGTTTGCCCTGGGTGGCAATCGAACCCACGCCCTACAGCTCTCAAGGCAGATATACAACCAATGAGCCAACGGGGCATTCAAATATAAGAAAGTTCGAAAAGTAAAACAAATATTATTATGGGTACGTTTTCGACCGGTGGACCGAGTTTTTAATTAATTAGTTTTTTTTTACTTCTATTGACATAGTATGTATTTTAGACAGTGTTATAAAGTTAAGTGCTGTAATAAGTTTGTACCAAATTTAATTTAATGAATAAAAAAAAAAACAAATATTATTTTCGTCGTTTCAAATCATTTTGAAAGCTAGCACTCTTTTGTTTTTCATGAATCTGTACAAATACAAATACAAATATTTTATTGATAACACCAATGTTACAAGTCACTTCAAATTTTTTAAATACGTCATTTAAATGAGTTTTAAAACGCTGATTACATGTCAACACATAAATAAGCAACTGCATATCAGAACTGCAATGCGTGATGCGAATCTTTTGATCTGTGATCGTGAATCGAGTCATCGAATCAAATTTTGAATCATTTTATATTTAGATTCCATTAGAGCGCGGCCGTATAATCAAATCGAATCAATAACCACAACATGTTATTCGATTTTACAACAAAAGAATTGGTATAAAGCCTCGATTAGGTCCAATCACGAAACTGCACTGTAGGTAAAAGTTTGTAGCGTGCGTGACTTGCGCGTGGAAAATAACGTGAAACCTATTGTGATAAATGTTTTTTTTTAATAGTTGACAGGCTAGGTGTTTGACCACAGCTCACCTGATGTTAAGTGACGGTGTGGTCTAAGATGGTAAAGCACACCTAGCCTGGAATGGAACTGGCTCTAAAGTGAGGCTGCCGGAACACACCGTTAGATGCTTGGCGGCAGATTTTCAACTTGGGGGTGGTAGCTAGACAGCCGACTACTAGAAAGTACCCTACCACCATGCTATGGTTTCCTCACGATGTTTTCCTTCACCGGCAGCTCAAGCTCATTGTTGGGGTTTGAACCCACGCCCTTCGGCATGCGAGCCTACCGCGCTAACCACTGAGCTATCATCGCTAATAATATTAGTAGGATTAGGTATTGCCTTAATTTCTTTGTCAAAACTAAATACCACATTGTACATTAGGAGAACAACGATATTTTCGAGACAGATATAAACTCGAAGGAGAGCAGCTATTATAGCATAACAAACCTTTTCGAATCTTCCGTGCGTGCGCTTGAATCAAAGCATAAAAAACCGGCCAAGTGCGAGTCGGACTCGCGCACGTAGGGTTCCGTACCATAATCTATAAAAACGGCAAACAAATCACGTTTGTTGTATGGGAGCCCCCCTTATATATTTATTTTATTTTATTTTTAGTATTTTGTTGTTATAGCGGTAATAGAAATACATCATCTGTGAAAATTTCAACTGTCTAGCTATCACCGTTCTTGAAATACAGCCTGGTGACAGACGGACGGACGGACGGCGAAGTCCCAGTAATATCCCGTTTTTACCCTTTGGGTACAGAACCCTAAAAATGGGCGCGTTAGTGGACGGCAGACTGCAGCGGTAGGTGGTCATCATCCAAATTGCGCGTAATGACAGCGAGGAGACTCGCTTTGAATCTATTAACGTCATTTACTGGTCAGTGGCATCGCCCTGAATAATGGTAACGCACGTCATATTTGTGAAATTATCTTTCGTGCTTCCAGTACTTGTACACAGCGACGCTTTTGTGTTTTGTGGTTGGAGTAAAGTGTCACTAAATGTATGTATTTAAGTTATTATATAAATGTTTCACACGCTGCTGGCGGGCTGTTAGTATTATCTGGGATATATTTCAAAAGTTAATCTTGAAAAATTTTAAATTTTCAGTTCTCAGCATTTTTTTTAAAGTCTCGTTTGCGATGAGTTTTCTGTAAGACTATTATACTATTATTTATCTATGTACTATTATAAAGAGGAAAGATTTGATTGTTTGTTTGTAATGAATAGGATCCAAAACTACTGGACCGATTTCAAAAATTCTTTCACCGTTGAGAAGCTACGCTATCCCCGGGTGACACAGGCTACTTTTTATCCCTGTATTCCTACGGAAACGGGAACTAAACGGGTGAAACCGCGAGGCGTCCGCTAGTTCTTTATAAAAACAAAAATTTCAAACACTTTCACCAACCAATCAAATCAACATCAACTGATCTGATCATAATTAAAACTTCGCCCCATTAAGTAGTTACACATACCTTCGGACAAGATTGCAATAACTAGTTAAAATGTAAAAAATAACTTGAATTCACAAAAGAAAACCTTAGTTCTACAATGTTCGCGATACATTGACCCCCTGCAACTAGAATGCTGGCGGACGCCGCCAATAAAAGATGCAATGTATGTAAGAGTAGTTGATGAAGTATGATTGTAAAAGCTAGTGGAGATAAAAAATCTAAAAAAAGTTGTTGGTATACATTACTAGAGATGGGGTGGTGGTGTAATTTATAGGCTGTCGACGTGTTATGGCGCAGACCGCTTCTCAGCCAGGCTAGCGATCATTCGAGTGGAATTTAAATTGTTCACATTAATTATAAGGCATGTTATTGCAGTCTCTCGTTGGGAGTCAGGGCTTTGGTTACATGCACTTCCTTCAAAAAACGTTGGTAACCTATTAGATAACAACACTTTCCGGGTGGCCATGTCTTTAAGATTAGGAGCAGTATGCCAGGTCCCTCATCGCTGTTCGTGCAGGGAAATAGCGGATCGCCTCGGCCACCACGCGCTTTCATGCGGTAGGAGTGCTGGGCGTATATCGCGGCACGCCAGCCTAAACAACGTCATCCGTCGGGCTTTTGTCAGTGCCGGCGTCCCATCAGTTTTAGAACCAAACGGACTGATGCGTGACGACGGCAAGAGACCCGACGGGATGACCCTTATCCCTTGGAAGATGGGACGGCCTCTTGTGTGGGACGCCACTTGTGTCGACACCTTGGCGCCGTCTCATCTTCCTGTGACTTCGGGACAAGCTGGTGCTGCCGCATCTAAAGCTGAAAACCTCAAACGGCACAAATATAGTTATTTGGATAGAATGTATCTTTTTGTGCTGTTTGGGGTTGAAACTTAGGTCCGTGGGGGCCGGCCGCTCTCGAACTGTATCGGGACCTGGCCAAACGTCTAGAGGAGGCTTCAGGTGACCAGAATGCTGGTATCTACTTTGGTCATAAGCTAAGCATTGCCATCCAGCGTGGCAATGCTGCCAGCATTCTGGCCACATATCCCTCCTCTGACGGTTTTTTAGACTAAGTTTTTTGTATACATTTTGTAAATAGTATAATTTAAGGTATTTTTTATTTTGTTTAGTAAATAATTATATATTATAAGGCATGGTGTGTGAAACGTCATTTTAGAACTGTTTTTATTTGCCAGCCCCGCTGGCTCATTGGTAGTATATCTGCCTTGAGAGCTGTAGGGCGTGGGTTCTATTCGCACTCAGGGCAAATATTTTGGGAATAAACAAATGTTTGTTCTGTGTCTGGGTGTTCTGTATGTATTTTAAGTATGCAATTAAAAAAAAAAAGTATTCTATCAGTTATCTGACTTCCATTACAGAAGCTCTGCTTAGTTTGGGACCAGGCGCTGTGTGTATAGTCCTACGATATTTATTTATTTGTGTGTTTTTTGCGTCTACAATTTTAATTCCGTTTATCTGTGAGGGGGTTTACCCCTCAGGCGACGTAACTCGGGCGATATCGCGACGATAAGCGATTTTAATCGCGTGTATGCCTTTGTGTTTGTTATTAGAACGATTTTTTCAAACTGAGAGTGTGAATTTAAAACTGTGAAATAGTTTTGAATCTTTGTTACAAATTATGCATGTTAGTTAAGTAAAATGAACTTTTTTTTTTTTTAAATCTTTATTTATTAATTTAATGGGGCTTAGTCACGCAGTGACTATGTCACCCCCGTAATACACTAAACTACATTTTTTTAACTTATAACTTATTCACTACTTTTATATACTTTTAACAGCATTTTGGCTTCCTCTGAAGCGGGTGAAGCCAAAATGCTGTTACAACACCCTACATCATAAGCAATACTATGGACACCACTAAACAAATCTTGCCTTTGCGCCTCGTTCCGGACACATTCCATCAGCACATGATGCACGTCTTCCACGATCTCACATGTAGTGCAGTTCGGTGAATCTGTCACTCCCATCAGGTATTTAAACTTGTTTGATAGAATGTGTCCGGACCGAAGTCTCATCAACAGTACGATATCCCTTCTAGTAAAATGAACTTAATATTGGAAAAACTTACCTATTTTTTTTGTTCCAAGACGAAAAATATTTTTTATGGTTGACTGGCTAGGTGTTTGACCACAGCTCACTTGCAGTTAAGTGACCGTGTGATCGAAGATGATATACACACATAGCCTGGAATGGAACTGGCTCTTAAGTGAGGCTGTCGGACCACACCGTTAGATGCTTGGCGGCAGATTTTCAATTTGAAGGTGGTTGCCAGTCGAGTACTAGTGTAAGGACCACCACTCACTAGTACTCACAGGTACTGCGGTGGTACCTAGGCGACCTTCTGCTAAGGAGATCTGCCACAAAGTAACCCGCTGCGTGTCAAGTCAAAAAAACTTGCTCTATCTCCGATTTCTCATGGCTTGCACCACACCCTGTTGTCTATAAACGTTAGACACCATTAGCTGTTTCCAGCGCTGAGGACTGACCCAGCACCGGCTGTATAATCCGACACCAACTATTTGCAATTCAATGCGTAATGCCGCGATGACAACTGGATTACGCTCAGGGACTCCATAAAACTGTCTCGAGATAATTTCATTACTTATGATATGAAAAGAAGCTTCATTATATGCAACTTGTCATTGGATTACAAATATTGAACAGCAGGTACGTTGCTTTTAATTAAGTTTTTGCAGCGATATGTTTATAATAAGTGATATTTTTAATCTTTTTTAATGTGAAAAGTAATTAGACGAACGAGACGCTCTCCTGATGGTAAAAGATAACGCCTGTCCATGACCATTGCAGCGATACACAGAACTTTGAGTAACAAAACAAAGTCCAGGGCATCGCTGCTTTGGCGCTCATTACTTTGAGACTTTCTATGGTTAGTCTCAACAGCCCTGTAATTTCGCTAGCTGCAGTACCCTTCAAACCGGAACACAGTAATGTTTACACACTACTGCTTGGCGGCAGAATATCTGGTACTGCGATGGTACCTACCTAGACGACCTCCTGCTAAGGAAATCTACCATCAAGTAAACATCTCCCAAGACACGCCACTCAACCCGATCTTCGGCTTTTCGCGTCCATTCACCGCCAGCTGTACTACGTATATCGTCACTCAATGGAGTCTCAGAGCGTCCTACGCTACGTTTGCCAATTCGCCAAACCACTGTTCACCTGATGTTAAGTGACGGTGTAGTCGAAGATGGTAAAGCACTCGAAGCCTGGAATGAAGGTGGCTCTCAAGTGAAGCTGCCAGAACACACCGTCAGATGCTTGGCGTCGATTTTCAACTTAAGGGTGGTAGCTAGCCAGCCGAGTACTAGTCCTAGTTGTAAAATGACGCATGAATAAAATAACATTAGACTTACAATATATACATGTAGAGAGCTCGGTTTAAATCAGTTATCTCGATGTGTACAAACAAAACTATCAGGTTGAGAAGTCAATCCAGCCCGCAAGTCACGTTGTGTATATCGTGAACGATACAATGATACTAAATAATCGCTAATCAGGATTCCATCCGATGGCTATCACTGCAGCGCCGTATTTGGCACGGGACAGATACGGATCTACATCGGAGGAACAATGCTTGTGAGAACATGAAGATTTTGTCAAGTAATAAAAGCTCTCATCAGAATATGGTACGTGTTTGGTATTTAGTATAATATAAAGTAATGTATTCGTAGGTATTTAAAATAACGAATCGTCATCTACACAATTATAAAGACAGCCCCGTTGGCTCATTGGTAGTATATCTGCCTTGAGAGCTGTAAGGCGTGGGTTCGATTCCCACTCAGGGCAAATATTTTGTGAATATACAAATGTTTGTTCTGTGTCTGGGTGTTCTGTATGTATTATAAGTATGTAATTACAAAAAAAAAAGTATTTATGTATTCTATCAGTTATCTGACTTCCATCACACAAGCTCTGCTTAGTTTGGGGCCAGATGGCGCTGTGTGTATAGTCCTACGATATTTATTTATTTTATTTAAAGAAGAAAGATTTGATTTTTTGTTTGTTTGTATTGAATAGGCTCCGAAACTACTGGACCGATCTGAATAATTCTTTCATCATTAGAATGCTACACTGTCACTGAGAGACAAAGGCTATATTTATATTGTTAATCGAGTTTTGTTTTACCGTGCGAAGCCGGGGCGAGCTGCTAGTATATGATATACTAGCGGACGCCTCGCGGTTTCACCCGAGTAGTTCCCGTTCCCGTGGGAATACAGGGATAAAAAGTATAGCCTATCAAAAAGTAGTTTCGCAACAGTGAAAGAATTTATGAAATCGGTCCAGTAGTTTGCAAGTTTATTCGTTACTTACAAAAATACAAATCTTTCCTCTTTATAATATTAGTATAGATATACATAGATGTCGATATTATAGTTGTATTCTGTCGGTTTGTGAGTCATTCTCTAAGATTTGTTTTATTACAAACATTTAGTAAAACCTAATTTTCTTACAATATTTATGATTATTTTAATAATTTTTTTTTGTTATTTTAATTTAATTTTTGTCAAATTAAGTATATTTTTAAGTTTAAGCGTTCTAGATTTTAAGTAAGATTAGGTTTTTAATTAATAAGCAGTGTAAAATTAGTTTAATTGAAGTCCTCATCACTGTTGGAACTGGAACGACTGTTAAGCGGAAATAAACTAGATATATACCTTAAACATTCATTTAAAAAAGTCCCTGCAGCGCGCTAAATTAGCTGCCACGATGACGATTAAAACTAAAACTACACGACACATTTTGTGATTATAACGTTGTACGTAATATATGCAAATTTTGATTTACAATCTTCATTTCTCGCCAGTAACCATCAAGTGGAGTTAAATGCGGCCGTATTAGCCGCGCTCTGTTATTTAATATCGATTTAATCGATCGAATCGCAGCAAATCATCACGCATCACATCGTAATGGCGGGCCACACGCATCCGATCGGCCATTACTGGCGAATGTGTCGCTTCTGCTATTACGTATGGAGATCTTTGAGTGATGGGCGTTTTGCGAAACTTCTGATTTAGTGGTTGGACGTGCGACATCGCTTTAAAAGTTCTGCAACTAAACATTGTCGCGCATCTATCCTTCTATCTGTATCTATTTTCTATACTATTATAAAGAGGAAAGATTTAATTGTTTGTATTGAATAGGCTCTGAAACTACTGGACCGATTTCAAACATTCTTTCACCGTTGGGAAGCTACACTATCCCCGGGTGACATAGGCTACTTTTTATCTCTGTATTCCCACGGGAACGGGAACTACGCGGGTGAAACCACGAGGCGTCCGCTAGTGATCGATTAATCTCATCTCGCTCGAAGTGTTTTTATAAACTGTCTCACTGCTGGGCGTGGGCCTCTTCTCACTGTGAAAATGGTCACCACCACTGTGGCCAAGTGCGGGTTGGCAGATTTTTCAGTTTTTCGTAAACATTAAGAACTCTCAAACGTGCAAGTTTTCTAGAGACTAATTTAGCGATGATAGTTCAGTGGTTAGCGCGATCGGTTAACACGCCGAAGGGCGTGGATTCAAACCCCAACAATGAGCTTGAGCTGCCGGTGAAGGAAAACATCGTGAGGAAACCATAGCATGATGGTAGGGTACTTTCTAGTACTCGGCTGGCTAGCTACCACCCTCAAGTTGAAAATCCACCGCCAAGCGTCTAACAATATGTTCCGGTAGCCTCACTTGAGAGCCAATCCAGGCTAGATGCGTTTACCATCTTAGACCTGCGATCAATCCATCAACACCAAGCCTGTCAACCACAAAAAAAGACACATCACCCTCAGAAACAACAATACTGCGATATATCGGACCATTCTTCGCTCCGTTTTCTAGCAAAGGGGATAGATGTCGCCACTATCTATGCGTGTCGTGCGCGGTTTAGCTTTACTCCGTAGTAGTGAACCGCCAGATCAATAGATGGCGCCTATTTTCCTGTTAGTTTATTGGTAGTGTATCTGCTTGAAGAGTTGTAGGCCGTGGGTTTGATTCCCACCCAGAACAAACATTTTGTGGTATAAACAAATGTTTGGGTGTAATATAATTATGTATTATGAGTATGTATTTACAAAATTCCAGATCGCTTCTTTTTCGGAACAAACTTGACCTATTCCGTAGCATTTTACTCTGAGGTATCTATTCTAGTATGAAATTACCCGTGGCCCGGGCTAATGAGTGCGGGATCGGCTCCCGATGGTATCTGCGCGCGCTTGCGTGTGCGCATGTTGCGGCGACGTGCGTGCCGATCGCGCGGTCCGGTTTCCGCTCCTGAACATATTCCAATTTGAAACTTTTTTATTTTTATTTGGTTGAGCATTCATTCCTGCCTTTATATAATTAATATGCAAAATTGTATGTACAAGAAAGAGCTAGATTTCAGGATTGTTCACGAGAGGCGCCACAAGCGCGTTGTCGCACACGCCTCTCGAGTAACCCAATGTTTTTTTTTTTTCTTTGGTTTTGGCGTCGCGTTTTAGCATTTGCCAGTGTCAAGTATTTATATATTTTCAAGTTACAAAAGTTAAATAAGTGTCCTCGTAGCTAGTTATAGTCAAAGTCCAGTCTTAGTCAAGTCCAGTCTGTGTCAGTCAAGTCCAGTCATGCTTTAGTAAAGTAGTGGCGACCTTACTATAGTAGTGGCGACCTTACTATAAAGCTTCGATGGAGTTTTGGAAGCAACACGAAAAGTCATGTTTCATTTTCATTTGTTATCATTTTCCCACACTCGCGCTTGTGATTCGGCACTTTATGAATAAAACACCACCATTTCTATGCCTAAACACTCGCCAAAACACTAGTTTTGGAAAAAAATACAACGGGGCGACACGACTCTTCCCGCGTTCCCGCCAAAACTCTGGTTATTATATTGTCAATCAAAATGATTGTCGAATCCACAGACTAATGAAAATAGACACCAAATCAAATTTGAAATTATATCAAATGTAAAATTACATAAATCAAATTCTTTTTATTGCAAAAGATAGAGAACGAAATTATACAACAAAAATTAATTATATTCTTTTTTAAAAAAAGAGGTAAGTATTACGTAAACGGTACTTGTACGTCTTTTGTGAAGTAAATCACGGGTGGTGACAACCATGGCCAATCTCTGATGAATGGTTTCAACCGCCATCGCATTACTTGTTGTTCGATATTAAACTTTAGAATCAAACATTATAAGATTCCAAATTAAACGGAATGGTTTCTAAAAGCGTCAGGATACATTCTGGTTCTATCTTGAACTTAAATTCAACTTAAATATGGTTGAAAATAATATGTTAATATTTTTAATCAACCGTGATGTTTAAGGCAAAGAATTTGAAAATATTTAGAGTTGGCGTGATTTAAATTAAAATGGTGGTGCGTACTTACTGTCTTAATGATCCTCATTTTCTTTTGTCCGTATCGATACAAAGAAAGTAACAGAAAATAAATTAATGACTGGGAAAACAGTACCCTACGCGACACCCGTCCTCGGAAGCACTACTACGGTAAATTTCAATTCTCAATTTTCTACAGGGTTCATTTCGGAGAATGTGCTACTGAGCTGTACGACCTTGTTCTACCATCCCCTTTTTACCACAGGACAAGTAGAAAGACGGCCCACTACCACCCATACGTAGTGGAATTTCCTTGGGTGCGTACCAAACGTTTTGACTCTACGTTTCTCATCCGTACGGCCAAGGAATGGAACAAGCTACCGGCTTCTTTGTTTCCTGATAGATATAATTTGAATCTTTTCAAGGTCAGAGTGAATAGGTATCTTCTAGGTCTGCGTGCGTCATCTTCGACCACATCGTCGCTTACAATCAGGCGAGTTGGTGGTCAAACGCGGACTTATTCGTATTAAAAAAAAATAAAAAAACTTAAAGACAAAAAAAAGAGACGTTCATCTAAGATTTGTTTGACGTTTGGCCACCAACTCGCCTAATGTAAAGCGACGGTGTGGCCGAGGATGGAGCACGCTGATCTAGATCTAGAGTCCAGCGGGGAAGTTTTCTAGCGATCATAATATCAACAAATATCTGTATCGTAATAAGACCCTTGTGGCCACACCCGTCGAGTATAGAATTGAGGAACATTTTGTTTTCAAAAGTGTGAAAATAGTATCACCACGAACCCAACCAAGTCGCCAGTAAAGAATTCATTCTACCGAAACAAAAACTTGATATGACCACAAAATAACTAAACATCGTGTCAGTTGAACCAGTTTGGGTACCTGAGACCCCAATTCAACGCCCGGGGTCCGTGAGACCCTAGAATTATCTGCCATTACGCATATCTACGGAGATTTATGTCTGTTTGTCCGTGTTTTCCTAACGTGGAACCGGATGGGAAGCTTGGAGTAATTTGGAAGACAATATTTTAGATCTGATATGCCAGCAATGAAATTACTCGGCCTTCTGTCATCACTTGAAGTTTGGTGGACTAAGTTGATTTTGACTAAGTTAATAAGTTGCTCCGATGAGCAAGTTACTTTTTTATTGCAAGCATTACGTGAAGCAACGGTAAAATTATTGTTATTATTTATTTATCTGTATCTTCCCCTTAATAGAGACAGTAATAAAAGTATTAATGGACGCAATCTTCGTTTATACTATACTTAGCAATTTAAGTTTTATTAAAATTACTTGTTAGTCTGAACTAGGCTAGATTTTAATAACAATGAGGTATCTAACAACAAACAAATACATCAATAGAAGGAAATATATATTTAAAAAAAAAACGTAGGACATTACACACAGCGCCACCTGAGCCCAAACTATTCATATTCATTCATATTCATATTTATTGGTAAATATAATTTACATGTCCAATATAATTATTGTACGTACCGTACACACATTCATAAAATTACATGAGAATAATTCATAATAATAATAAAATAATTGTAAATAAATTAAATATGTCAAATAAAAATTATTATCAATTTACAAGTCAATTTTGTAAAACTCATCGAATTTATAGAAAGATTGCTCGACAAGCCATTTTTTCAATTTTTTTTTAAACGAATGCAGTCCGACTGCTGCAGTAACTACTATCGGCAGATGATTATATACCGTTGGCGCCATGACGTGCGTTAACTTGGCAGACCTCACCAACGAGCGCGGAACAGTGAGCAGCTTATGTCGATCACGAGTGGGGCGGTTATGCCTGGAGCCGCGCTCCTCGTAAGCCTCAAGGTTTATCCTGGCGTATACCGCCACTTGATAGATCAAAATGGCAGGCAGCGTCAGGATTCCCAGCTTTTTAAAGTACGGGCGTGCCGTAGTGTCCCAGGGCACTTTTGCAAGGCACCGCACCGCGCGTTTCTGCAAGATGAAGGCTCGCTCCCAGTCCGCGCCTCTAGCCCATATCTCGGCTCCATACTGCAAATGGGAGTGTACAGTTGCAAAGTAGCACGCTCGCGCTACCTCGCTCGAGACCACCCTTGCCACTCGACTCAGCGCAAAGCATGCGCTCCCAAGCCGTCCACAGATTTTTTCAATATGGTGGTCCCACTTCAATGCTCGGTCTATCTCGAACCCTAGGAAGGTCATATGTTCCTGCTCTTCAATCCTCACTCCTCTACCAGCACAGTCAGTGGTCTTGGAGATCTCCCTGACAGACTAAACTGAATGAAGTGAGTCTTGGTGAGGTTGAGCGCGAGGCCGTTTATATGGAACCACACTGACAGCTGGGAAGCTGCCTCGTTCAGTCTCTGCTCCAGACCGCCCACCGTTGGCGCAGTGACCACTGCAGCCACGTCGTCAGCATACATTAAGACATCTGCAGCAGTAACGGCGCGCGGCAGGTCATTTAGAAGCAGTGAGAACAGGATGTTCGACACTGACGATCCCTGCGCTACACCCATCCGCGTTCCAATGGGATCTGATTTTAGCGACCCACCACAGCCAACAACTATTTGCGACCTCTCTCGCATCAGACCCATCAGCAGAGAGTGCGCAGCACCCATCACGCCGTACAACTGGAGTTTGACAGCGAGCACGTCGTGGTCCGCAACATCAAATGCCTTAGACAGGTCACAACAGAGGATTGCCACCTGCAGCTTGGGCTTGGACTCTCGGGCAGTCATGACTCTGCGTATTACCTCACGCGTCAACGCTGTTGTTGAACGGCCCTGGCGATACGCGTACTGCCTATCGGACAAAGCACACGTGTTGGACAGGTACTCAACTAAACGAGCGCTGAGGCCGTTCTCGAATATTTTAGCGATAGCTGGTATAATAGAGACCGGCCTATAACTATCGATGACCTCTCGTTTTCCTTTCCCTTTATACAGCGGCGACACTTTACTGATCTTAAGAGGACTCGGAAATAAACCTTCCCTAATACAACAATTAAAAAGGTCAGCAAGTATCGGCGCCAGTGGTTTTATAGCCATTCTAACTAATTTCATAGAAATGTCATATATGTCTCTGGAGGTTTTCGGTGGAATACGTTTAGTGACTATAAGATATACTTCGTCTGCGGTGAACCTACGAAGCCTCATAGAGCGGTCAGGAGGTGCCAGCGCATCCGCCAATAAGCGTCGCGTCAGCGTAACGTCAGCGCGCGGTGCGCCGCACGCGACAGCCGCCCCCACGAACCTACAGTTCATTGCGTTGATGGCCGCTTTCTTACATTCGAATTCACTTCCATCGGGTTTCTTTATTAGGTCTGTAAAGTCTACATGGGGAGAGTTATTTTTCCCCCTCTCTTTATTTACTACACTCCATATAGCTTTGGAGGCATTACTACTTGAATAAATCAAATTTGAATAATAATTAGATTTCGTGCTGTTCGTAAGCGAGTCATAATAGTTGGTCATGTCAAATATAATTGTATTAATGGTGCTATTATTTGGAATTTTTTTACCTAATTCAATCATGTCAAAAAGTAGACATTTATAATTTTTCACATCCGGTGTTACCCATGACGAGTCCGATTTCCTACAACATGTCTTTCTTGCAGGGAAGCATACCTCAAACTTATTTTTAATTATATTTAATATTGATGCAGCTTTTAATGTAGCTTTATTATTAGATTTTAATATTTTATCCCATTCAACGCTGTCCAGTGATGTGAGGAAATTATATTGGTTGGCACGTGAAAAGCTTCTAACGTATCGGGCGGTAGGTACATCGAGTTTATGCCATTGCACGGTACACTTAACACCGTGATGGTCGCTCAAATTCGTCACAACGGGTACCGCGGTAACCGAACCCGCCGGCAGGTTGGTGTAAGCATGGTCGAGACTAGTAGAGGTCGACGCCGTCACCCTCGTCGGGAAGTCCACCATGTTAGTCACGCCATGGACTGATAGTAAGGTCGATAATGTCTTTAGGTCACCTTTGGTCGCATCTGCAGGATTTATATTAAAGTCACCAACTATAACGCAATCTAACCTTAATTCTGTGATTTTCTCGAGCAATCTTTCAAAATGATTCAAAAATAATTTTGTGCTAACTAAATTCGTTCTATATATACAAATAATTGTCATTTCAAGATCAATCAAATTAATAGCAGAAATTTCCATACATAATTCTACTGATAATGATAGTAGGTCTAAATTTTCAACACATTTCGTTTCATTACTAACAAATATGCACGAGCCACCGTGCTCGTGTTGTTTCCTACAAAAATAAGACGCAAGCTTAAAACCATCTATAGCGATACACTTGAGGTTAGCTTCTTTACTCCAGTGTTCCGTGATCGCTAGAACATCGCATTTAAAATCTCCTTGCAACTGCACTTCTATCCTATCGGTTTTTCTGTTAATGGAGCGGATGTTCTGGTGACATAATACAAAGGACATCGGCATATCGGACGTAATTCCTTTCCAAACTAAGCAAAGCTTGTACTATGGAACTTAGATATCTGATAGAATACTTAAAGACTTTTTTTTGTTGTAAATACCCAGGCGCAGAACAAACATTTGTTTATATCACAAAGTTTGTCCTGGGTGGGAATCGAACCCACGCCCTTCAGCTCTTGATGCAGACATTCTACCAATGAACCAACAGGGCTGTCATATATTTATTTATTTGCGTGAAGAATGTATATTAAATAATATTTTCTAACAAATACAAATACTTTTACATGTTGATTTAGACTTAAGTATGTACTCAAAGAAAAATCCAAGATTTTGCACAAGGAAAACCTGTGTCGCAAAATCCAGTGTCTTCCGTTTCTTTCTGGATATAAGTAGGCTTGTGTAAGTCATGATTGTAGTTTTGTATGTTTACCGTATGTAAAGGTATAAAATATTAGTAAAACTGTGTGTTGTATATTTGTGTGATTGTGCTTCCTCTGCATACAGAACAAGAATAGAAAAACGCTGTATAATAGATGATCTGGTAATACAAAGGGAAACAAAAAAGATGGTATTTCTACAATGAAAACTTTAACAAAGTAAACAATAACATTTCGGGCGTATCAGTATAACTACATATTTTTTAATGTAAAAAGTAATGAGACGAACGAGACGCTCTCCTGATGGTAAAAGACAACGCATGTCTATGACCATTGCAGCGATACACAGAACTTTGAGTAACAAAACAAAGTCCAGGGCATCGTTGCTTTATCGCTCATTAATTTGAGACTTTCGATGGTTAGTCTCAACAGACCTGTAATGTCGCTGTGTTTGTTTATACACTACTGCTTGGCGGGTTAAATAAAAAAGTCTACGTCATTATAAATACCTAGTTAAGTTATGCTCAAAGTAAGGTCAATAAACATTGAGCATCGTTTTCAAGTTCTTTTTTTTTACCTCTTGCCTAGAAAATACCTATTCACCTACTTCTTGAACAACCCCGGATTGTAATTAAGTAAAGCTTTTGTAAAGCCTGTTGAGTACAAAAATACTTGATGGATTCGTTTTCCTTAGGACCTTTTTTTTTACCTCAGCTCACCTGATGATAAGTGAAGGTGTGGTCGAAGATGGTAAAGCACACCTAGCCTGGAATGGAACTGGTTCTCAAGTAAGGCTGCCGGAATACACCGTTAGATGCTTGGCGGCAGATTTTCAACTTGAGGGTGGTAGCTAGCCAGCCGAGTACTAGAAAGTACCCTATCACCATGCGATGGTTTCCTCACGATGTTTTCCTTCACCGGCAGCTCAAGCTCATTCTTGGGGTTTGAACCCACGCCCTTCGGCATGCGAACCTACCGCGCTAACCACTGAGCTATCATCGCTACAAAATATATAGGCTTAGCTCGCTATAATTTTCCATACGAAGTATTTTATCTCAAAACTAGTTTCCACATAACACACTCCCTGCACAGTGATCTAATAATGTTCTGTATACCAGTTTCACTCCACTGTGCAGGCATAAGATACGTATTTTAATTACAGATATTAACTGCACAGTGGGCGCCCACCTTGCGGACAAAATGCTATTACATAAAAATGTAAAACCGCGTGCCTACGCACATTCTAGGATGGAAAATGTTATGTACCAGTAGTTAATAGGTACCACGTACCAATAACGAAATTACGTGTCAGATGAAGATTCTCCTTAGCAGGAGGTCGTCTCGATACGTACAAATACAAATACAAATCTTTTATTAATAACACCAAAGTTACAATCATTTTTCCATTCATATTTAAAAGTATTAAAATTATAACATATGTCAAGGTGGACATATGTTATGATATGTCCACCACACAAGGTGGACAGACGACCTAGCAAAGACCGCAGGAACGCGCTGGATGCGAGCCGCTTCCAACCGGTCTTTATGGAAGTCAATGGGGGAGGCCTATGTCCAGCAGTGGACGTCCTACGGCTGAAATGATGATGATGATGATGCACATATGTCAATACAATGAAAATGTCAATGAAACAATATGTCATACATAAAATAATTATGTCAATGTGAATAAAAACAAAAATACTATAATTACTTACTAAACCAAACCTACGAACATCCCACAATTAAGTACAATGAATCACTTTGTAAATAATAACATATCACACATTAACTTAGTTATCGCTTTAACAGTTAAATGCAGTAATATCGCTTTTCATCTGTAAGGTAATAAGGAAAGTCGTTCAGTTTCCGTGGTCGGACCACTTTCTACCGGATTCTTGTGGTTCTGCGGATTCTAAGGAAATGCACCGCGGTGTGATGAGGCTGCTATCTTTATAAATAAATTAAAGGTTATGATAAAAAATGTGACATTTATTTGTTTTTAGTTAATTACACTGAATCAAGTCCTGTGTTACCCTAATGGGGTCATATGCACTAGGGGCAACATTGTTAAATTGATAAGCATAAGAACCTGTACATATGTTGCAATAAAGTATTGAGTATTGAGTATTGAAGTTTATTTACAAAGTCCGACTTTGTGGCGATGATAGCGCAGTGGTTAGCGCGGTCGATTCACACGCCGATGCTCTTGGGTTCAAACCCCAATCAGCTAGAGCTGCCGGTGAAAGAAAGCACATAACAGTAAGTTCCGGCAGCCTCACTTCTGAGCCAGTTCCATTTTACTTTTTGATTACGATTCACGCACCGAAGGACGGGGACTCAAACCCCAACAATGAACTGGAGCTGCCTGTGAAAGAAAACATCGTGAGGAAACCATAGGATGGTAGGGTACTATCTAGTACCTACTCGGCTGGCTAGTTACCACCTTAAAGTTGAAAATATGTCGACAAGCAAACGGTGTGTTCCGGCAGCCTCACATGAGAGTCAGTGAGCACACATCAGGTGAGCTGTGGTCAAACATCTAGCCTGTCAAACATTAAAAAAAAAAACCTACCTCTTATTGTTCAGTGAACGGTTGTTGTACTGAACAATTAGGTGTATTTTTTGTACCAACGAAATCAGAAAATACACAGGAATACACTTAGTGGTGTGTACAAGTGTACACACCACTAAGTCAGTCACCCTTGCACATATTTCAGCTACTTTACGACATTCGCAGCGATGATAGCTCAGTGGTTAGCGCGGTAGGTTCGCATGCCGAAGGGCGTGGGTTCAAACCCCAACAATAAGCTTGAGCTGCCGGTGAAGGAAAACATCGTGAGGAAACCATAGCATGGTGGTAGGGTACTTTAGTACTCGGCTGGCTAGCTACCACCCTCAAGTTGAAAATCTTTCGCCAGGCACCTAACGGTGTGTTCCGGCAGCCTCACTTGAGAGCCAGTTCCATTCCAGGCTTGGTGTGATTTACCATCTTCGACCACACCGTCACTTAACATCAGGTGAGCTGTGGTCAAAAACCTAGCCTGTTAACAATAAAAAAAAAAAGAAAATAAAAAGACATTGACCTGATTAAGCTTAGCCAGAACACCAAACAACTTAGTAACTTAGCCAGTGGTGGATTTACAAATTTTCAAGGCATAGGCTACACAGTTTTTGCCGCCCTTGCCTCTACAATTGTCATCTCCTACATTATTTTTTACAATCCAAAAATTTCGTTGAAATTACTCGTAAAATAATTTTTGGGTATATTTTTGAGCTAATCAACGCTCAGTCGTGTACGAGCGGGGTAATGTGTGCTATTTACACAATAACGTACATTTGTTAAACGTGAATAAATACTCTTTATTGTTGACAAACAAGCAAGGTGTTTTTAATAAAATACTCATGTACAATAAGTTGCCAGTTGCTTTAAGAAATTTACCAATGCCTGACTTTAATACTAAAATTAAAAGCTTCTTTCTCCGGAACGCATTTTATAAGCTTAACGACTTTATGAAAACTAATTGGAATGAGCGATCTTTTACATGTGATGTTGACTAATGCAATTCGTAATGTACCTATATCTAAATTTATTATTTAATTAATGAATTGATTCAATATGACATTTACATAATATTTTTTGATATCTAAATTATTATTATTTTTTGACTAATAGTATAATTTTAATTTATTTATTTTTTAATTATTATTTAACCAATGTATTGAATTGACTTACCTAGTATAACGAAACTCTGTTATAAGGTGAATAAATAATCTAATCTAATCTACAATTAAAAATAATCAACTCAGTCAAGTTATTAAAGTTTTCTACATCGTTACAAAACCTTTTTGCGTGTTTTTTTGTTGGCAAAATCATCGATGATATCGTCGTAAGTAATTTTGTTCATTAATTCCGACTCTATGCACAGTGAGAGAGGAAAGTCATAAGCAAAATTTGTCGCAGGCTTCTATCTGTGAGACATCAGAAAACCGTCATGCAAAAGTCTTTTTGATTTCTATGAGGCATGTTAATAGAATCTTAAAAGGTCGGCAACGTATTTGTAGTACCCCTGGTATTGCAGATATCTTTAGGCGACGGTGATTGCTTAACATCAGGCAACCCGTCAGCTTGATTGCCACCTGTGGCATAAAAAAAAAGGTAGCAAAAAAAAAAAAAAAAAATTCGGTCCCCAAATTTGCCGCCCCAAAAATCTGCCGCCCTAGGCTCAAGCCTACTCAGCGTGCTGGTAAATCCGCCACTGAACTTAGCTATAGCTTAGTATACAAACGCAGTTAAGTTAGGTTCACTATCTCCAGTTGCATATTGAATACAAAGTGTAAGTAATAATGAGTAAGTATGTCCTGCTAAGTATCAAGTATCACTACGGAGTTAAGTGCCACTTTAGTGGTAGCTGCCGTTGGTTATGTAACTTAAGAGCTTTGGCGGTAAGTGATTGCAAGATAACATTTCTAAGTATGAATATTTTTATCGACATTGACGATTTATTTTATGGGGTTTCTCGTCGGCACTAGGCGGAACGTATTTAGGGATCTTTAGTACCTATTATATTATACCTACTAAAAATTAGTATTAAGTTTAGTTTTTTTAATATTTCATGAAATAACACATAATTATACGTGAATAAAATTTCTGAAAAGTCTAAAATGTAAAACGATGTGTTAAAATTGAAATGCAAAAGTGTATTTACATAAATGTTTACCTACATATATTTTGTTAGGATGATAGTGCAATGGTTAGCGCGGTCAGTTCACACGCCGAAGGTCTTGCGTTCAAACCCTAACAATGAGCTAGAGCTGCCGGTGAAGGAAAACATCGTGAGGAAACCATAGAAAGTACGCCACCACGTTAACATCAGCTGTGACCAAACACTTTACATGTCAACCATAAAAAAAACAATTATGGAAACAAGTAAATATACAAAGATTCGGTATTATTGATGTTAAAAATATAACCATTGTAAATAGGCTTTAGCCACACTGGTTTTATTCGTAATATTCTTTACAAAAGTCGTTGCAGTATATTTAACCCTACAAGGCTCAAATTTTTTTTAGTGCGCGACAAAAATATATGTGTTGTAATTAGTGATCAGAAGATAGGGAAAAATAATAAAAAAATAAATAAACCCATAGTTTACGGAAAAATCTACTTTTTATTTCAGTTCCACATATGGTACACTGAGCCTTAACTAGTACTTTTTGGTATTAAACTAGTACAATTAAATCGTTTTAGAAATAGTTTCCTATTTGAAGTTTTTACAATTGGTGACTTATTATTTTAAACAAAATGAAATAACTATTACATATTTTACTTTTTTACATTTAGCGACTTATAATATACGAAATAATATAACTAATACCTATGATATTTTTTTTTTTTATTGATGAAAACATAAATACAATAAATATCGCAGGACATTTACATGCAGCGCCATCTGACTCCAAACTAAGTAAAACTTGTAAAATGGAAGTCAGATAACTGATAGAATACTTAAATACTTTTATTTTTTAATAATATAAAAATAATCTAAAACAATTTCTATATCTATTTGGGCAAAGTTCTACGCGACATCTTGTAGGGTTAAAATTGAATGTACCTAGTACCCACCCACCCAACTTTGCTCGACACATATGTATATGTGTCGATGTTGTATACAACATGTAAAAGGAATTTCCTATTATGTTCTTAAACGGTACGCAGATCGAGGTGATAAATAACAAACCAATTCCAATGGGAATACTGAATTTGCATTTTATATTCGTTTCGGACCGGTACCTGCGCCCGATAACTTTTAACGATGCGATGGCAACGCCCGCGGTAGGTAGCTGAACTAAAACGAATAAAAGTTATTTCTGCCGACCACAGATGGCGCTAATTTAAATAACTCTTGCAAGCGAGAATGAAAATTAACTGCTCGATGTGTTATATTCATTTATTAACCTTTTTGCCACCCTCCATTGTTCAGCTCGTTCAATATACAATTCCAGTGGCTTCATCGTGGCAATTGGCAGTAAAATGGCAGTTCTGGGGAGTGTTATTGCCCTTTTAATTATTGGAATTAGGTTCTACGGTGAAACCGCCGCAGTTATTGCTAAAGCCTGCGTTGAACAATTTAAATTAATGAAAATATTACTGTTGAATGGGAAAATTTGGAAATTAGCTTTTATTGAAGCCCGTTTTTAATAAAAACGGTATGTACCTACAATTACATAATAACATAATATATGTAAATGTTTACTAAGTTGTGGTGACCTCAAATACAAAGTACTGTCATATGTGTAGGTAGCGCCTGTTTCACACTGAGATAATGTTTATATAACTGTTTTTTTTAATTTATCCAGCCTATCGACAGCTAGACTAAGCCTCTCCCAAGACACCTCAGCCCGATCTTCGACCTTTTCGCTTCCTTCCACCGCCAGCTGTCCCACGTATATCGTCCCTCCGTCGAATCTCAGGGCGTCCTAGGCTACGTTAGTCAATTCGCGGCCTCCACTGTAGAACACGTCTACTCCAGCGGTTTTCGGTTCTGCGACAGATTTATGTCCAATTGTCCAGGCTATTGCCACTTCAGCTTGCTAACACCCTTAGCTTTGTCTGTGACTTTAGTTCTCTGGCGAATTACTTCGTTTCAGGCACGATCTCTCAGAGAAATGCCGAGCATAGCTTTTTCCATAGTTCACTGAGTGACTTTGAACTTACGAACCATTCCCGCTGTGAGTGTCCACGTTTCAGCGCACTTTTTTATAAGTCATCGTCACTAAACGTAACCCTATTTGGGTTACGTTTAGTGACGATGCGGTCAAAGATGGAGCACGCTTGCCTAGAAGTAACTGATTCACTCGCGACTTGAAAACACCCAGGTTTTCCCTAGATAGTACAAACCCCAACAATGAGCTTGAGCTGCCGGTGAAGGAAAACATCGTGAGGAAACCACAGCATGGTGGTAGGGTACTTTCTAGTACTCGGCTGGCTAGCTACCACCCTCAAGTTGAAAATCTGTCACCACCTAACGGTGTATTCCCACAACCTCACTCGAGAACCAGTTCCATTCCAGGCTAGGTGTGTTTACTATTTTACTTGGTGGTAGTCCAGATGAGCTGTTGTCCAGTCAACCATACAAAAAACTAAACTGCACAGTTAATACAATAAAGATTCAAACGATCATAAATTGACGTTGGTTCCCTCGGTCAAATATTTCGAAGCGAGTCGCCGAGTATTTATGAAATTAGTTTCAAAGTCATTTTGGCAAAAGGAACCCGACACGTGGGTAGGCTTTTAGTATTTTGTGTCAAGTTGTCGCACCGGGGTCGGCTATCGATCAATACCTATACAAATACCTGTCAAGTTTCCATTACTTGATTAACGCACAATAATAAAAGTAATCGTTGAAGCATCGAACATAAGAGCTAGCAGCTACGAAGGACACTAGAAAGTTATTATAATACGATCGAAAAATGGAAGCGATAACGCATTCAAGGTATTCTTTTCTGTCAAAGTAATAACACGAACGGGACTCTCTCCTGATGCTAAGAGATAACGCCTGTTCATGACCATTGCAGCGATACACAGAACTTGGAATAACAAAACAAAGCCAGGCTAAAATAATAAGAATTTTGTGAATACTACTCATTTTTATATTTTTTATTTTAATTATAGGTATTTGATTACATAACAGCTCACCTGATGTTAAGTAACAGTGTGGTCGAAGATGGTAAAGCACCTCTAGGCTGAATAGTATCTACTCACAAAATTCTTATTTTTTTTAAATTTATGGTTGACAAGCTAGGTGTTTGACCACAGTTCACCTGATGTTAAGTGACGGTGATGTCATTTTAACCTCTTTTTGATTATTGACTGACGCTATATTTAAAGCTTTATTTTGAGCTTTAGGTTTATGTATACTTACTATACTGTAAAGTTATTTATACCTATTTATTTTATGTATACCTAAAGATTGATTGTAATTTGGGATCTAAAACTAAGGAAACTATTTTACTAATATTAGGAGAACTAGGGGTTTGCCATAACCCTGCGCAATCTTTAGTTATTTTATTTATACCTCATTGTACGGGAATGTAAAAACCAACAGTTATTTCGCAATAAAGAGTATTGCTGTAAGATTTGTACAGGCGCTTTCACGAGAGCTCCACGTTGCACAGGCGTTTACCCACTAACCTATGATCCATATACTTTGAAGATTTACCTGAAACAAAATAATGCATACGTTAATTTACTTATACTTCAAGTTATCGACCCAGAAAGAGTAGATGGAAATCCTGTGTTACAGTTTGAAGGGACAACTAGAAAAATAACAGGACGGTTGAGAGTTGAGACTGACCATCGAGTGTCAAAGTAATGAGCGCCAAAGCAGCGATGCCCTGGACTTTGTTTTGTTATTTAAAGTTCTGTGTATGGTCATGGACATGCGTTATCCCTTACCATCAGGAAAGCGTAGATCGTACGTACGTCTCATTAAATTGCATTTAAACTTAACACTTACACCTATAATAATAATTAGTTCCTTTTCGCGATAACAACTATGCTATGCAGATAATAAACTTCATCATGTGCCAAAATTTATATAACTTATTTCTGTAACAAACATCTAAATATAGAAACTTTCACAATTATAACATAACATTATATTATACATTTGACAGCCCTGTTGGTTCATTGCTAGTGTGTCTGCTTCAAGAGCTGAAGGGCGTGGGTTCGATTCCCACCCAGGCCAAGCATTTTGTGATATAAACAAATGTTTGTTCTGTGTCTAGGTGTACTTTATGTATTACAAGTATGTATTTACAAAAAAACAAAAAAAAAAGTATTCAAGTATTCTATCAGTTATCTGACTTGCAAAGCACAAGGTTTGCTTAGTTTGGGGGCAGATGGCGCTGTGTGTGATATTTATTATTTAGTTATTTATTTTAGTAGGGCATGTATCTAATACTAGTAGGATAAGTATATGGGGGAGGCATATGCCCAGCAGTGGACGTCCTACGGCTGAAATGATGATGATAATGATGATGATGAAGTGTAATTTGGATGGTATAAGTCAGCACGCGTTGGAACATAAACAAAGTCAGCTAACATTTTCAGTAGTTACCTACTTATAAATTTATATATTTTTTAAAAGTATTATGGATGAACATACATGGGCACGTAATTTTTTTTATTTATTAATTTATTTAACCTACATCGTCCCACAAAACAAAGGTCTCACCCAATTTAATCCTTTTTTATGTCAGAACCCTTTTAAACATCGCGGCGCCGCGTCAGAGAATGACCTCGGATGGACCGCTTGGAAATAAAAGTGTAGTTCCTTATAAACAGCATAAGTAGTGCACATGCCTTTTATTTTCTTGCTCATGGCATAAAAATAGAAACAACGCTGTACTCAGCGTTGTTTCTACGTTGCGTTACAGCGTTGTTGTTACAGAAAGTTTACTTGATGACGCTGAATATAATAGTGATAGAGAATTGAACAATGAATAAATAGTTAGCCTATTGTGTCAACTCTATAGTTCACGTCAACGACATCTTGGAACCAAAGAATGCCTGCAAACATAAACAAAATATTGTAAACAATAACCTCAGAAGCGAAGCACCAACTTTTATTACAAATCTAAACGACATTGTTCTTTAAGCGCAAGCATTCAAAGAACAAATTACTGTAACGGTCGTTTTGAGTTGTAACGTTATTTCTTGTGGTGACTGGATGGGATTCCTCGTTTTGTGACGACTTCTTCAAGGGGACGATATCTGATACATTTGCAGTCGAGATATTGTGGATTGATTGACAAATGCACAAACGAGCTAAATTAAAATTTAAATTAAATATCGTATCAGACGGATTAAAATAACGTTGCCTCGTGTACTCTGGAATAAAAGTAGAGTTTTTAACTGAATCAGTTGTGTGACTTGTGAAAACGGTAACGTTAAATCTAAGTGAGAAGTTGTAACCGGGAAATTAGAACAAAAAAAAAACTATCGAGGGAAGTGTATTTAACTTTGGACACTTTAAAAATGAAAATGAAGAAATCATTAAAGTAAACAATCATAGAGCAGATATAAAACTAGTAGGAGAAGATGCAATGAGTGCAAACATCACCGACGAGCTGTGCAAGATTTGCGACGGCAGGATTGAGTGCGCGCCTACTGCTATACTTCTCATCTCTCTCGTTCACACTCTGTATGGAGTCCTTGGCCCTGAGCCGAATTATTTTGGCAAAAATGCAAATTTAAATGATCCCTTACAATACAAACAACCCAATTATAATATTGATGACATGAAACATGATCATGTTGAAGAATACGACTTTATAATAGTTGGTGGTGGAACGGCAGGATGCGTGGTAGCTAGTCGCCTGTCGGAGAACAAAAATTGGAAGGTAGTACTAACTCACAAACTTAAACTTATGGCGATAAGTTTAGATAAGAAAACGGCACGTTTAGGGGAGTTGCACAAAAAATTACACACAGTATGTTTACATTTAGTCAGTAATTTGGATTAAAATTCATCATGACAAATCTTAGATTAGTTGCTGTTTCATATATGATTTAAGAGTTGTGCCCAGACTAAAAGTTGTTTATAATAAAGAAACCAATTACCCCCTTTCGGCTTGGCATATCCTAAGCTTATAAACATATATTATAATTATAATATATAAGTTTATTTGATGTACAGAGTAGAGATCAAATAAGGCTAGTGGTAAGTAATTATAAAAAAACATAGAAATAATCAATAGTTTATTTATGTAAAAACAATGCAACTAACGAGACGCTCTGCTGATAAGAGATAACGTATGTCCATGACCATTGCAGTGATTCAAAGAACTATGAGTCATCGCTGCTTTAACACTCATTAATTTTACTCGTAGATATCGATGGTTACTCTCAGAAGGCCTGTAATTTCGCTAGCTGCATTTCCCTTCAGTTTGGAACCCAATAATGTTCAATAAAATCATGTATTTTGTTGATGCTCTAGTCTTTGTTTAGCTACTCAAAGTTCTTTGTATCACTAAAATGGTCATAGGATTACCTCTTACCATCCGAAAGGAGCTACGTTCGTTCATTATTTTTACATTAAAAAAAGAGTAAATAGTAGAGTAGTAATTTAATTGATTAACCACGATAAGTTGATCAAACCAATAAAACCCTATATGCTGCCCCTGACTGACAAGTTGTAACTTGCGTTCCAGATATTGGTATTAGAAGCAGGTCCAGAAGAACCGAAGATGGCGCTGATTCCAGGGCTGACCAGCGAGTTCAAAGGATCGTCGATAGACTGGCAGTACTCCATGAGGCCTAAGAAAGGGTAAGTTATGCAGGGCTTATAAATTATTTATGTTTGAAATAACATTTGAATTTATTATCTTTTAATTTGAGAATATTAAATACATACTTATTATTGCCAGTAAGAATATTTCCAACACATTCATGAGTTACATTAAATAAAGATAAACATTGATATCTTTCTTATCGTCATAAAAGTATATTATTTTCCCCTTTTGTGCAATTTAGTACTGCAGTCGTATATGGAACTACAATATACAATATACTGCTTTTACAAAACTTTAATCAGTTACCTAACCTAACTAAATATTTGTATTTGTATTAGTAACACAAAATCTAGAGCCACAGGGTGTAGATATTAAAATGGGTTTTTGCAATAAATTATTTTTGTCTTATATTCAGTAGCTAAGTGCACAACCCCGACTGAATTTTGCCTTATCTACATTCGTTATTTATTGTTATTTTTGTTGATTATTTGTTGCAATATAATTATCGTCTCATTGTTTAAAAAATAAATAAGATATTTAATGTTCTAGTCAACTTTAAAAAAATACTTGACTTTTCAGGTTCTGTCAAAATCGAGCTGAACAAGGATGTGAAGTTGTTCAAGGGAGAGTGATGGGAGGAACTTCTGCCATCAACGACCTAGCATACATCCGGGGTAGCCACGCTGACTATGACGAGTGGGCTCTCGAAGGCAACGACGGTTGGACCTACGGACAAGTGCTGCCCTTCTTCAAATACTCCGAAGGAAACTACGATAAAGACGTCACAAAGAACAGCTTTTATCATTCCACACAAGGGCCTCTCGATGTTGGACGATACCTTTACGTCGATGAAAATGTAGACATACTTCTCAGTGCTTTGAACGAGCTTGGTTATAATTACACGGATATCAATGGAAGAAACCAGTTAGGCTTCATGAGGCTACAGGCAATGTCCTATTATGGAGAGAGAGTCAGTACATACAGAGCGTACGTAGAACCAGTTAGAAGATTAAGACCTAATTTACATATAGTTACGGAAGCACTAGTAACTAAACTAGATATGATGAGCAGTACTGATATTACTGTTGCAGGGGTAACTTATTTGATAAATGGTACAAGAGTTAGAGTTAAGGCTACTAAAGAAGTTATTGTTAGTGCTGGGGCAATAAATAGTCCCAAACTACTAATGTTGTCAGGATTAGGTCCTAAAGATTACTTAGAATATTTAAGTATTCATGTCTATGCAGATTTACCGGTTGGTGCTAACTTTCAAGATCATGTTTCAGTGTGCTTGCCTGTTATTAATCTAACAAAGACGTCTACAACAACAGTCAAATTTCCTGAAAAATTAAAAGATATTTCAAATTACTATAATAAAGGTAATGGACCTTTATCTGCTAATTTTCAAGTTATAGCTTTTATAGAAACGAAACTGTCAGACATACTTAATACTGCTGACATTGAAGTCAGATTCAAAGGACACGACTCTAATATGTATTACGATAAAATTGATATGTGTATAACATTACTTACACCTAAAAGCAGAGGCCAAATAGTTTTAAACTCTACTGATCCGGTGTTTGGAATGCCTCTGATTTACCCTAATTTTCTCAAAAATCCTACTGATGAAACGAAGTTGCTAGAAGGCATCCAACAAATTGTAAAAATTTTTGACACTGACGTGTTTAAAAACGCGGGATTTGAATTTGACCCCAAAGCTATACTGAAAAATGAATGTAGAGAGTTTGAAAAAGTGTCAGAACAATTGTGGTTGTGTATAATTAAATATTTTTCTGAACCTCTTCACAACTATGCTGGAACATGTAAAATGGGCACTGCAAACGATTCTAAAGCAGTGGTAGACAATCAATTAAAAGTATACGGAACGTCAAATTTAAGAGTAGTTGATGCATCAATAATGCCTAAGATAACAAGAGGTTCAACAGCCGCTCCTGTAATAATGATAGCTGAAATGGCCAGCGATAAAATAAAATCCACTTGGTATTAAACAATATTTAATATTTTATTTAATGTTCATCGCTTTCTAGAGAAATAGTGGCCCTTATTTTCCTTCCAGTCTTTAGCAATCATTTTGGCTCCTTTTTCTGCAATCATCATCGTTGGTGCCATTAGCCCGCCGCGCACATGAGTAGGCATGACAGAAGCATCGATAATTCTAAGACCTTCTACGCCATGTACCCTCAGTTGGAAGTCAACTACAGATTCAGTCTTATTTATTCCCATACGACACGAACCTATAGGATTACTCATAGCCTTAGTATAATGTCTAGCTATACAATTCCATTGATCTCTATTACTAAGCCTATCACAAGGAAATAGATCTAAAGGAGCAAACTTAATTTCATTTTTTTTCATTTCTTTCGTATCAAGGAGTTGTAACGCTATGTCTATGCTATCCACAAGTGTATCCAAATCTTCTGTTTCTTTAAGAAAATTGGCCTGGATTATCGGTCGACCATATTTAGGATTTCTTTTGTTCAGCATAACTTTACCTTTGCTTTTTGGTCTTAATAAAATAGGGTAGATATTTACTAAGTTGTAGTAAGGTAAAGGTAAGTTAGTTTCTTCAGCTGTGTGAACGCTTACGTTAGTCAGCATAAACTTATCACTTCTAATAAAATTTCCTTCCAAAGCTAGTTCTACATCTGGTGCGTTAACATGTTCATACAATTGTAAGAAAGCAGATATTTGGTTAATACCACGAGACGCTAACGGTCCACTTCGACTTTCGAACCATGTTTTAAAATCACTTATAATTTGGTTTTCGCTCACTGGCGCTACATCGTTTAGACTAAAAGAAAGACCGCCTATGGTAACTTGATCTTGATAATTCAGCCCTACTGGCAGATCCAAAATAACTGTAATATTATTCTTTTTTAAATCAGCTTGAGGTCCTACACCAGATAAATGGAGTAGCCTTACATTATTTATAGCACCAGCTGTCAAAACTATTTCTCTTTTTACGTATGCCATTATATCCTTTCCTTTTTCTATCTCATAGATAACTCCTTCGACTGTCTTTTCTTGTTTATCGATGACTATTTTTGTTACGGTGACTCCTGTAATGATGACTAGATTTTTTCTGTGCTTCACTGGTTTGATAAAAGCTGTGTTGGTACTGAGACGGGTGTTGTTGGATACTGTAAATTGGTGGTTAACCAGAGCTTCAGGAACGTTGGTGTTGATATCGAGGGTCCGGAGTCCCATCTCAGTAAATGCATTCTGAAAGACCTCGATGTAGCGGTCGACATGTTTGAACCTCTGGACGTGCATTTCTCCTGCACGAGCGTGGTAATGAGAATTCATTAACACGTCGTAATCACCTTAAAAAATAAAGACATAATTTAAAAAGATATCAGCTATTAGCGTTATCGCCAATAGGAAAGTCAAAAATATACGGGATTGACCTTGCTATCGATGTCACGTAGACTTATGTGAATCCCGTACATTGACTGGCTTTTCTATTAGCGTTATCGCTTATCGAATGTTACTTTGTCTAGGCCCTCTGAAATATACACGTTTCATTTGGACGGATACTTCGTCTATAGTTTCTTTGTTCGCTCTGGGAACTACCGCTGCAGTATCAGGTGTTTTGATATCAATATTTATTTTATGTATAATATTAGTTCCATAAAAAAAGATTAGTAGTAGGGGAAGTTACAAATTGTTTTGCTCATGAGTCTTAATGTAGGGAACGACAATGCAACGATGCCCTGAGCTTCGTTTTGTTACCTTCTCTTGGGGCACTGCTTCTGCCAGGAACATCGTTGTCTTTCAACATTACGAGAGCACCTTTTTTATTATTGTTTGTTGAGTATCTAAAAATGTGAAATTACTTACCATTGTCTTCAGAATGCTTGAAATATTCAAGAATGTTATCGAACTTCCAGTCCAAGGAGCCGAGGGCCCCGGATTTGTGCCAGCCGTCGTAGTCGAACTTGGACCCTCGGGTGTACTTCATGTCATTTGTCACACTGGACCCTCCCAGCACCTTGGCGACATATAAATGTTTAGGGGTATTATAAAGTCGTCCAGGCGCTGCAGTGACAGGACTAAGACTAGAATTAAGTAGTGGCCAAAACAGTTTTGGCGGGTATATGGAAAAAGTTGTGTCGCCCACTGTATTTCTTTCCAAAACTCGTGTATTTTCCGAGCGTTTATTCAAAATGTGGTATTTTATTCATAAAGTACCGAAAAGTGGGAAAGTGATATAATGTGGTGAAGCATCCAAATCTCCATCGAAGCTTATGGTGGTTCGATTTCCATACAAATAATTTTTTGCCAATTATGGACAAATGGAGCATAATTTTACAGTGAAATCATAGCTACTGGCATTTAATTTGGTCTTTATTTGCGGTAAAACCCAATTGCTTGAATAAAACAGTACATTATCACAAAGTAGTGGAATCGAGTTTGTTGGCGGTGACGAACGGTGACTGTTTCGCTCGCTAGTCACGTGACCATTTGGAACGGTACTTACGGGAGGAAGAAAGTAAATATAATTATATATCTTCTAAATATATATTCGTGTCACGGTGTTTGTGGGCGCTCTCCTCCGAAACGGCCCCACCGATTTTTTTATTTTTTTTGGATATTCGGTAGGTAGTATTCCGCTAGGTAATTAGGGGCAATTCTTAACTCAACGCGGATGAAGCCGCGGAAGTAAGCTAGTAAAAATTTAAATGTCGGAGGGAATTTTACACAGCGCTATCTAAACCCAAACTCAGCAATGCTTGTATACTTTATTAGTATGACCAGTATTATGCTGAGGTGAGCCCCTATTTTGTAACTGTGTGTCTCTATTTGTTGTTATTTTTGTTCTGTTACAAATTAAAAATTATTTTCTTTCTTTCTTTTAAAGTAGAAAATACCGAGACACGTAATGAACCTCTACAACAGGATACTCAAAATTAATATTATTTAAAAAGTCATATTATTTGACAAATACCGGATAATACTTTATTGTTTGTGGAAATGTTTAATTGGCCTTATACATTTATAATGGTAACTAAACGTTTGTAACTAGCTGTTAATTTTCCTAATATTAACAAAATAAAATAATCCTACTAATATTATAAATGCGAAAGTTTGTGGGTATGGATGGATGGATAAATGTTTTTTTAAATAATAATTGTAATTGTAATGAGACGAACGAGACGCTCTGCTGATGGTAAGAGATAACGGCTGTCCATGACCATTGCAACGATAAACAGATGTTTGGGTAACAAACTAAAGTCCAGGGCATCGCTGCTTTGGCGCTCATTACTTTGAGACTTTCGATGATTCGTCTCAACAGCCCAGTAGTTTCGCTAGCTGCAGTACCCTTCAAACCGGAACACAGTAATGTTTACACACTACTGCTTAGCGGCAGAATATCTGGTACTACGGTGGTACCTACCTAGACGACCTCCTGCTAAGGAAATCTACCACCAAGTAAAACTCTTTCACGCAAAAACTACAGAACGGATTTGGATGAAATTTGGTATGGAGGTAGCTGGGACCCTGGATTAACACATAGGCTACTTTTTATCCCGAAAACATGTAGCGAGTAACACCGCAAAGCACAGCTAGTAGTATAACATTTGCAAAGCGTGATATTCTGTGAAATGATTACTAATACCTCCTGCACAGATATACAGATACATTTGTGACAGCCCTGTTGGTTCATTGGTAGTGTGTCTGCTTCGAGAGCTGAAGGGCGTGGGTTCGATTCCCACTCAGGACTAACATTTGTGTGACTACCATCGATGTTTGTTCTGTGTCTGGGTGTACTGTATGTATTATAAGTATGTATTTACAAAAAAAAAAAGTATTTAAGTATTCTATCAGTTATCTGTCTTCCATAGCACAAGCTCTGCTTAGTTTGGGGTCAGATGGCGCTGTGTGTAATGTCCTATGATATTTATTATTTGATTCGAAGACAGTAACTTCAGGTAGCGTTTAGGATACATCGGGAACGGGACGAACTAATCCTATACTGTCTATATGTCATTCATACCGAGCCAGTATATTTTATGTTAGTTCTACAGACGCCGGGTTCCGTGACCTTTGTCAACATATCAGTTACTTTTTCATCTATAGTATTATAAAGAGGAAAGATTTGATTGTTTGTTTATATTGAATAGGCTCCGAAACTACTGGACCGATTTCAAAAACTATTTTACCGTTGGGAAGCTACACTATCTCCGGATGACATAGGCCACTTTTTATCACTGTAAGTCCATGGGAACGGTAACTACGCGGGTAATACCGCGAGGCGTCCGCTAGTTTTTAATAAACTCAAGCTACACGCCAGTATCTTTTGAATTGCAGCAGATAATTAAAAATCGGTCGAATATTGGCAGAATTTGCGGTTCTGTGACCGCGTGGGTGGCAGACAAGAGCTATCTTCATAGCACGCTGTGCTCTAAAAATGTGTCAGATCATCAAGGTTATCTTTAATTGATTTAAACTAGGGTCAATTTCTGGCACCAGCTACGATACTCTGATAAAAGGTGGTAGGTATTATGAGGTTTGTACAGATCATACTGATGATGTTTGGAAACAGATTACAATTTTGTTACATGACATTTTTTTAGCGATGATAGCTCAGTGGTTAACACGGTAGGTTCGCATGCCGAAGGGCGTGGGTCCAAACCCCAACAATGAGCTTGAGCTGCCGGTGAAGGAAAACATCGTGAGGAAACCATAGCATGGTGGTAGGGTACTTTCTAGTACTCGGCTGGCTAGCTACCACCCTCAAGTTGAAAATCTGCCGCCAAGCATCTAACTGTACTGCAGCGACATTACTGGGCTGTTGAGACTAACCATTGAAAGTCTCAAATGAAGAAGTTTTTTTTTAAACGAAAAAAAATATTGTTAGATCAATATGTGGAAGATTATGGGAAGACTCGAGCTGTACATCTTTTTTTTTTTATAATGTATAGGCTTGAATTTGATTGCCATCTCACCTGATGTCGAGTGAAGATGCGGTCTACGATGGAGCACGCTTGCCTAGAGGAAACCGATTCACTCTCGACTTGAAGACTCCCAGATTGTATCCTTGTATTAACGTACGACCACAGAACCAGACATGCTGATGCGGTGGCTAGACATGCCAGTGCTTTTGTAAGTAAGTGATAAATAATCTGGTGTAATCTGGACGGTACCCGTACCTTCCCCGTGCGCACCTCGCAGCTGCCGCCGGGGCGCGACAAGCATGAGTAGCCGTTCCGCTCCGTGCGGTAGTTCCACAAGATGGGCCGGTACTCCCGCGGAGGCACCCCGGGGATGTCGTAGTCTAAGTTCTCTACATCACCGGCTTCCAGCACCAGGACCTGAGTTCAGGGTTTGGAACAATAGAGAAAAATAATCAGAGCCGACAAGTTTTTTTACATAAATACAATAAATATCGTACGACATTTCACACCGCGCCATCTAGCACCACACTAAGCAGAGCTTGTGTAATGGAAGTCAGATAACTGATAGAAAACATACAAACACTTTTTTTTTGTAAATACATACTTATAATACATACAGAACACCCAGACACAGAACAAACATTTGTTTATTCACAAAGTGTTTGCCCTGAATGGGAATCGAATCCACGCCCTACAGCTCTCAAGGCAGATATACTACCAATGAGCCAACGGGGCTGGTAAAAACTTTTTAAAAGACGGCAAAATAACACAGACATACAGCTAAAACTGAAGGTTAGCTAGACTGGAAGAGCCGGAACAGTCAGCATAGTAACGATATCCATGTACGCAGAACGTTTATATCGCTGTTGTAGCCTTCAAACCAAAATAAAACGAATCTGTAGCGCAGATACGAAAATCACTAAATAGCTCAGAGGAATGGCGCTTCATTTGAAATAAAAATTTCGCGACTCATTTGTTTACCCAGATCTAAAATGTTCATCGCAACCTGAGGGGCAAGGGGCGAGAAGCTTCAAACCCAAACAATGAGCTTGAGCTGCCGGTGAAGGAAAACATCGTGAGGAAACCATAGCATGGTGGTAGGGTACTTTCTAGTACTCGGCTGGCTAGCTACCACCCTCAAGTTGAAAATCTGCCGCCAAGCATCTAACGGTGTGTTCCGGCAGCCTCACTTGAGAGCCAGTTCCATTCCAGGCTAGGTGTGCTTTACCATCTTCGACCACACCTTCACGATTAAGAAAGATTACCTAATCCATAGCCAATACATTTATGTACCCTATTTCTAAAATAAATAAAATCTAAATAAATATCGGAGGACTATATTTATTTATATTTTATTTATTTAAAAAAATATTTTAAGACTAAGTATTATTGTATACATTTTGTAAACAGTATAATTTTTTTATTTTGTTTAATAAATATTTTAAAAAAAGAGGTATGTTCCCCGTTGGATAAAATCTGGGTGTCTTCAAGTCGAGAGTGAATCGGTATTTTTTAGGCAAGCGTGCTCCATCTTAGACCGCGTCATCACTTGACATCAGGATAGCGTCTCGTTCGCCTTATAATTTTTAGATTAAAAAAAACATAAGCGTGTTTTAATCTACAAACATAATATACCTACACGAATGAAACCGCTGAAAACAACTAGTAAATTTACAATTATACATACGTTTATCACTGGGTTCGCATTAACATTATACCACTATATGAAACCCCAACAATGAGCTCGAGCTGCCGGTGAAGGAAAACATCGCGAGGAAACCATTTTTCGTTTCTTTTTTCGTTTCCAAGCGTTTTTCTCTTTCTAAGTTGAAAAATCTGCCGCCAAGCAACTAATGGTTTGTTCCGGCAGCGTCACTCGCGAGCCAGTTTAATTCCAGGCTAGGTGTGCTTTACCAAATACAAATTCAAATCTTTTATTAATAACACCAAAGTTACAGGTCATTTTTCCATTCATATTTAAAAATATAAAAATATACCGTCTTCGACCACACCGTCACTTAACATCAGGTGAGCTGTGGTCAACACCTAGCCCGTCAACCATCAAAGAATAAAAATTGATACGTGTTGGATTACGTAATAAAGTAGGTAGCAAGCTAACACGATTAAAACGGAAAATCGATCCTTTAATTACTAAACGCTATGTAGGTACTATTGCAGACAGGAAATAAACGCGAATAATACCAACGGACGTGAAACTGTTATGCACTTATATGCAGTGGCGGTCTTAGGGAGTGGCGAGCAGGGCAACCGGCCGGGGCCTCGCTCTTGCAGGGGCCTCGCGTTCTCGTAGAAAATAGTTAATAAGCTATTGCATAGCTTCTATCGCGGGCCTTGAGCGTGGAGATCGAATCCCGAAATTCCGTAACGAAAATAACCTAACACCCCCCACTCCCACCGGCACAGCGGTGATACTTTTTAGTTTTGCCATCTATCGATGAATAGCAGGACCTTTAATGCAATAGCTTTACCGCGGCAGTCCCCGAGTGCCACACGTCTTTTTTTGTTATACAAGAGTGCAAAGTTGCTTTTTAACCGCGCGCTCAATTTTGATGACCGAGCAAGCGAAGGATTGATGATGAAATCTTGATACGTATAATGATGAACTGATGATAATGACATCCTGAGCGTCAGCGAGGGAACACGCTGACTCATAATCGAATCAATAATGCTATTGTCACAGAAACCTGAAGCTATTCTTAGCTTGCAATACAAGGATTCTTGTTTTGAGTGTTTTACCTTTGATATAGATAGATAGAAACTCTTTATTCTGCACACTAAAAACAGAATAAAGATACAGAAAACAAAAGAGTCTTATGAGCTCGTGCCATAAGTGGCGGCCTTGAAAGAGACGATTTACGGGTTATGGCGGGAACGCGGAAAGAGTCGTGAATACGACAAAATACGACGCCAAAATCAAAGAAGAAGAAAAGACGATTTACAAGATTATTTAAATGTTTTACTAATTTTAAGCTGTCCCTGTCAATAAGAACACATACTATAGGGGAAACGGGAATTTTTCGTGTCCACTCCCACCCAGATTGAAACACATAATGACCCAGAATAAATTATGTGTGATCGAGTTTCACTTACCATAATTAAGAGGTAATATTATTACCTCACTTGTGTGTTTTTATGTAAAAAGTAATGAGGCGAACGAGACGCCCTTCTGATCGTAAGAGATAACGCATGTCCATGACCATTGCAGCGATACACAGAACTTTGAGTAACAAAACAAAGTCCAGGGCATCACTGCTTTGGCGCGCACTACTTTGAGACTTTCGATGGTTAGTCTCACTTTGTTTACACACTACTGCTTAGCGGCAGAATAACTGGTACTGCGGTGGTACCTACCTAGATGACCTCCTGCTAAGGAGATCTAGTAACAAGTAAATCTTATAAGCTTATCCAGTAGCTAATCAGTGAATTGCAGAAACTCTAGTAACCGTGAAGATGTACCTTCCAATCAGAGACTGCAGACAGGCGGTTGGCCAGCACGCAGCCCGCGGTGCCGCCGCCGACGATAATGAAGTCAAACACACTGTTGCGGAGACCTCTCTCGTCCGACTTTGAACGCGTGGCCTTCGAGAACAGGTCGCCAGATGATAAAGATGCTTGGAGCAGGAGTAGCGTTGTCAAGTAGCTCCTGTGTTGCAGTCACAGAACGAATAGGACCAAATTTTTTCAGTAATAGAGAATTCTATTTTCAGTGAACGACGCATAAAACAATGTCGAAAGACATCGCATAAATGACATGGAGTACCAATGCAATGATTCTCTTTTACAGGTGCAATGATCATGAGGTGGTGTTTACTTTTGTCTTAATCAGTGCCGGGTTAAAGTAAGTTGATGCCCTAAGCAATCTTCCCCTGTAGGCCCCCCTATCCTTAAGTAACTACACAGAATTTATTTAAATTTATTTAAAAAAATGTTAATACGTACCGTAGGTAGAGTATGTATGTGCTGTTCTTCCTGCCCTTATCCCATGCCAGGGGGCACAACATGATTTCACATGTTGCCCTAAGATTCTATATTTTTACGAGCGTCCGCCTACCTGACGTCAACACACCTCGGGAACATCTTACACAGCCAACATAAGTGTCCGACCGAACCGAACGTCAACGACAATTTAAAACGCGCGGATTTCGAAATTGCTTTAACTTTCGTGTGTTCGTTTTTTTTCTCGGTCGTCTCTGGTGCCCCCCTAAACGGAATGCCCTAAGCTAAGCAATTGCTTAAATAGCTTATTGGCTAATCCAGGACTGGCCTTAATGAGAGATCATTGTTCGCATGAGAATGGAGAGAAGAAGAGAGAGTAGCGGCTGTAATGATTTTAAATTCTCAAAAAAAGAAGGCTATCGGGAAATTGGCGTAAAGAGAGGTGAGTGAATAAGGAGACAAACTCATATAGATCGTAAAAGAGACAACGGAAAAGTCATGATTTCGTGAGCAAAACAATGAACGTGAAACCCAAAACCTAGCTAAGTTAGCTAGAATAGAATATAACTTTATTATACACCAAAAATTAAACACAGATCACAATTAATAATTCATATTAATTAATTAATTATTTATTAATTCATATTGTGTTTTAAAACCAAGAAAAAATGTCTGTTACTCGTAAAATTTTCAGTCAAGTCGAGACAGATATAACCAAGCTAAATCGTTAACTTAGATTTATTAGTATATCTACAATAATACAGGTGCATCTACCGATAAGTCAAGCGATAACATTTAAGTATAATGTACATAGTAATATAATTAAACATGGCAAAGAAAATATATATTGCAAAAGTAGCACAGTAATCAGCACTTAGATTGTACTCGAAGTATGTTTACTGTGATTACGCGATGTAATCTTTCAAGTGCTTGTTGAAATGACAATCTGAAGTGTTTTATTGTAACTACCTGATTACGAAATCTATATGTATGCATAATTGTTTATATGTATAATTGTATACGTGCAAATATGAATCCCTGTTTCTCTTGGTCCCACCATAACTTGAGAACGACTTTGCCGATTTCATTCTTCTTAAGTTATAACTTTTCTAATACTTTGTAGAAAGTTCTTACGGAAAGAAAAGTCGCAAATTTCAGTGATATATTCTACGCGGGTTAAGGTCCATGTAACAGCTAGTATAGCATGAAAATAACACCAGCGAAATTCCAAATGGTTTTTTAGAGTTTCGTACAAAACTGTTATTTCGATTATATTTTATGTTATTTAGAGCGGGGGGTTTTTTTTGTCGGCAAACTCTCGTGAACACGTGAACGTGGGTTGCAACTTAGTAATTGAGGCCTGTTTGACTGCTTTGAGTCAAAAACTTTAATCTTGTTCTCAAGTGCATGTTTGGTGAGTGTGTTAATTAAATATTTAAACCAGAACTTGATCAACATTTTAGCATTCCCCGATATTCAGATCGTTGAAAACGAAGGTTGTAGTGCAACGATGTACCTACCTACAATATTTTTGTGTTTTACCGTCATTTTGTCTAACTTTGACCGAAAATATCGTGTCTAAAGAGCGTGCTTGTTTAGAATAAATCAATTCATGCGAGGGCACGTTAGTTGATTCGCAGAAAGTAAGTGGAATCAAACGTTTTGTTTTTAGTTTTTTAGAACGGAACGGAACGGATATCGCTTTGCTTAGCCGTTTGATAGTAAGATGTGCATCAGAATGGGGAGAGTAACATTATGCAAAACAGGTCAAAATGTGACATTATCGCACGCTTACGCCGCAGATGCAATGAAAATGTGCAAAGCCATAAGGGGAAATGATCTGACTCTGTTCCCGAAATGAAAAGCGGTGTTGGAAAACCTGTTCACAAATGCATGTGGCAGCGGTCCCTGCAGGGTAGCACTTTGGTGCTGTTGGCGAGCTGGTCCATACCTCTTCCAGAGCTCCATGGTCGGGCGGCCCGGCGCGCGTCTTGCTCCACACTGGCGGGTGCGCGAGCGCTCGGCGCTCCGGAGCGCGCTTCCTGCCGCTTGCAACCAGGATGTGTTGGGAAACTGGCCATGAGGTACATACTGATCGCAATTTCACTGGCCCACAAGAATATTACATTGTTTGTAATAATAATAATAAGAGACTCTTAACAGACTCTCGCTAGACGGTTGGGTCAAGGGTCAGCTTCAAAAGGCAGTGATCCTTGACACGGCGCGCATTGTGAGGCGGTTCCTCACTCTGCAGCCCTAACCACCGGCAGCTTGAGCCCTGCCCCGCTGCCGGCGGCATCCTAGTTTTTAAGTTTTTCATATCATTTAATTATTTTAAAAAAAAAACCATGAATATTAATCATCATCATCATCATCATCATTTCAGCCGTAGGACGTCCACTGCTGGACATAGGCCTCCCCCATAGACTTCCATAAAGACCGGTTGGAAGCGGCTCGCATCCAGCGCGTTCCTGCGGTCTTTACTAGGTCGTCTGTCCACCTTGTGGGTGGACGTCCTACGCTGCGCTTGCCGGTCCGTGGTCTCCACTCCAGAATATTAATTAATATGAATATTAATAATAATAGTTAATTCTTTATTGTTCACACTAATTATAACAGTACTAGCTGCGCCCCGCGGTGTTAGCCGCTACATGTTTTCGGGATAAAAAGTAGCATGTGGTAATCCACGTTGTCAGCTATCTTCACACCAAATTTCATCTAAATCCGTTCAGTAGTTTTTGCGTGAAAGAGTAACAAACATCCATCCATCCATCCAAACTTTATAATATTAGTGGGAGTGTGATTGCCAATGTCTTTGGGGCGGAGTTAAAATATTTAATTCTGACTGATACATCTTCTGCGCTCGCATACAATGTTATGTTCAGAGCTCTTAATCAATTATAGCAATACTTTCACAGAAATAGTTCACCTCGGTTATTTATAGTCGGAGAGCCAGCGCACTCGGCGCTAACGGCACGCGCGCTGACGTCATCGATCAATACACGTTGACAGAAATGGATGCTATTTCAATAAGGGCGCCTTCAATTGATGCCGGAAGTAGTGAGGTGACGTAATCCATAACAATAATTTAAATGGTATTTTAATTTAGGGCTCGGGCTAAGTTTTAAATGGAAAGAAAAGTTTTTAAACGTCTAGTTTGACATCAAGCTAAAAAAACTGATTGTATCTTAATAATAAGTATTTAAGTATTCTTTCAGTTATCTGATTTCCTTAGTAGGTGCATGTACAAGCTTTGCTTAGTTTGATCAGATTTATTTATTTATTTTATTTATTTATTTAAATCTGTTTAAAACAAAGTAATAAGCAGACGGGGGAAAATCATATATATTCCCAATAATATGTATTACATTTGACTAACTATGGCTTTTTTATTTTATGGTTGACAAGCTAGGGGTTTGACCACAATTCATCTGATCTTAAGAGACAGTGTGGTCGAAGATAGTAAAGCACACCTAGCCTAGAATGAAACTGGGTCTCAAGTGAGGCTGACGGAACACAGCGTTAGGTGCTTGGCGACTGATTTTTAACCTGATGGTGGTAGCTAGCCAGCCCAATACTAAAAATGCTATGGTTTTCTTTTTCTTCACCGGCAGCTCAAGCTCATAGTTGGGGTTACTATCATCGTTACAAATTTGAAATATATGTATTTATAACAATTAAAGAAAACTTTTGATAGTAAGTGCAAGCCAACGCTGTAATTTCTGGTCATCTAGCTTGTCTAAGTAACAGTGAATTGGGGTATACGATGTTCCATGGATAAATCATGGATATATTCTACAGTTATAATAAGTTTAACTTACAGGAGGGACGATGTGAAAAGGCCACATGATGGATTCGTGTGGGTGGTCATATTATGGTGATAAAAATATAACGATTGGCGTACAATATTAATTCTTAATGTTAATTATATTGTAATGCGCAATTATATTGTATTGTTGTTTGTTCGCTAAACACTAAATATGTGTATGTTAACACATTGTGCGATTAAAATGTGCAGATAAGCTATTGCGTGTTTTTGTACTGTATTATTCTTAACTAGGTCCAATTAAAACAAGCAGTGGTCAAAATAGCACTTGTATTCACATCATTACATCATTTTTTTCGTACCTATAAAATATTTATGTTATACATTACAGTGGTGGTAAATGGTGTCTTTATTCAGTAAATTCTTGAATTACGCATAAAATACACATAAAAATAAATACCTAAAAGGTCCAATTCTATAGTTTTGCAAAAGCCAGATACATAATAATTATGTGTACTTCTAAATTTCACAATATTTCAAATGAAACCAAAAAAAATTAAATTACCTACTTGTGCTGGCTAGTTATTTAAGGATCATAATGTAGTATTGTTTATAACCTAATAATTATTTATCATAAAAATAATAAATTGTCATGAATGTTGTGAAAATAATATTTTTAAGGCAAATTTTTAGATATTATAATAATTTGTATTTTATTGTCTATAGTTATATGCTACACATACACTATAAGCGTAATTTTATCAATAACAGGCACTCATTCTTATGATAAATTTATGAGATTTTAATAACATTTATTCGTAGATATACATAATCTATAATAACTTTGCACTCCAACTGTCTTTCCAGTGCTAAAAATAATTATAATGAATTAATACACATTTTACATTTAAAGTACATCACTTTGATAGATATATCTATAAACACTCCTTTACATAATTAAAAAAATATATGATTAATGAAATATTCAAATAAAAACAAATGCGTAGCAGGTTCAGGTACATGACCTCAAAGCAAATAATCAAAGTTTTTATAATACTATAAAACCTTATATCACCGAAAGTTGGTGTTTAAAATAACGTAACAAAAGTTTCCAAAAAAAACAACTGAAAAATACTAAATGTTTATGTTTGTAGATTCCACTAGTAGATACAAAGACGGATTGACAACTAGGTCATCACTTGCTTATTTCTTGCCATTTGATTTATTTTAGTGGCAACATCAGTGACGACAAAGCAGTGTAAAAATAAACATTAACGATTTGTATCGATAGTTGTTTGAGACCTTAATGGCATCAAGTTCTTTTTTTTTAGTAATTTTACAACAAAAACCGCACTCAAAACATCCCGTCAGCAATCTAACCACCATTATTAATAGTTTTAAAACTAACCCGCCTGGGTCAGTTTGAAAATATATCAAAATCATTGCTTACATTATTAGCGGACTGAAACATTCACGGGATGAAATCGATAATATTGAATTTAGTAACAAAAAATAAACATACATAACTGTTAACCGCCAATCATTATGCTAACACGCAGCAGATAAACCAAACAACGTTTACAGTTTAATTACGCGATAAGTACTAAAACAACCAACAGCCGTAACTAACACAAACACTTACATAATATCAAATAAGGTAAGCAGGCTTAATTTATATCTATCTTGTGAAAATAAAGCCTTAACAGCATATCCTAATTTTATAATGAGTCGTTTTGAATTGTTAAACGTAAATGACAATCGAAATTAAAAAAAAGAATTCGACAGTAAAAACTTTGAAGTCGTCAGACATCTCGTTACAAAAATAGCACTTTTAAAATATTGTTTGCTTATGAGATTCATTGGCTTAGATAAACTATGACGTTGATTACGTTTTGCCATTTCCCAAACATGTTAATAATCCTTATTTACGTATTGAATTGAAAATACCTATGTCGATAATATTGGCATCATGTGACACTTATTTTGTTGTGCTGTGTAGTATAATCAACGTCAGTTACAAGTTCACAGATAGATATTTAGACAAATACACATTTAAAACATGAAAAACATTCATTAGACATTTCATCAACACCAAAATTTTAATTTGTTCTATCTATTCTAATAAAGAGTATTCACTTTGATATCTATCTAATATGTTAATGTTATTCATCTGTTTTATTTGCATTATATGCAAATTACGTGTTTGTGTACAAAAATGAGCGTTAACATGCGGAGCTGATCAAAAAAGTTTATAAAAATTTAACTTTTTGGCCTAAATTCACTCTCGACTACCCAGTTTCAAGGCTGGGAACCTCGAACTTTTAAGGCTTTCTGAATATACCGAGTATAGTATTTATTTGTATTACAGCTTCGGTTCGTACTTATCCTGCATCAAATGTTCGCACAGGCTGCACAGCGTGTAGCTTTCTTTTGTTCCAAAAGAAGTTATCTTCGGCTCTCGGAGGCATCCTTTAAACTTGTCTTTGATGCATTTATTAGTCGTTTCGATCAGATACCTCTTGCCTGGTTCCATCGCCGCCTCTGCTTCCGAGAGTAGATTCCTCTTGCCGAATACCAGGACAGCGTCATATTCAGTCATCGGGAGAAAACCTTTGTTGTTGGTGATGAAGCATCTCCCGCAGCGTCTTGTTGCGAGAACATCTGCGCCGTCTATGTCTGAGAACACCGGCTTGGGTGGCGCCACCAAGAACATCAATACATACTTTCCTCCGACGCGATGTTTATCACTCACAAACGTCACCGGCGAGTCTGGAATAATTGCGAAAGTAAATAGAGTGTATACAACGTAATAGAATATCACTATCCACACAGTCTTCTGAAGTTTACATATCGCACGTAAAAACATCGCGTTCGAATACACATGGGCATTTTTAGTTTCGAGCGACCGGCGTGGAGCGCGCGTCGGTCGACCGCGCGCGCCCGGCCCCGAGTGAGACGACAGACAACGGTCGATACCCCGCTGCACGTCTCCGCATTCAAAACAACACGTAATCAAAACAAGCCAAAACCTCTCTTAAACCATTACGTTACAGTTGAAAATCTATAAAGCAAAAAATATAACAGTAGCAATCAAATTTCAACACTAAACCTTTGCGCTATGACTCATTTCAACTTGCGGCTGTAATTTTGACGTATGCGGAATACTTGTGAGACAGGTTTTAGTTTTGTCAGACCAGATCGTGGATGATGTTGTCGGCAGCCCGTACACGTTCAATCATGATCACGATCCGCGATCCGCGATCCGCGATCATGATTTCAAAATTTCTAGATATTATGCGATCCGGAGCATCAGTCCGTCAATCCGCTTCGTACACGATCAGTCTGGATCGCGATCATTGATCGCGGATCGCGGATCGCGGATCGCGCGCTACGTGTACGGGCTGCCATAGTCTCTAAGTCGTGACACTATAGTTCACAATTGTAGAGTATATAGTCAAACCGTATGGCATGCCATGCGAAACGACCAAACGACACGCAGACGAACTATTGCTAAATCTGTAAGGTAAGGTATTTCTATCAAAACTGTGGCCTATGAAGAGGTGAGCCTGTAGTTAGTAGCTGAATTAACCTAAAAACTAGTTATACTAACTAATTTTGCTGGATTCCACATTTGGAATGCTAACGCGGTTTAAAAAGATCAGCGTGGACGGCAGCCAGGAAATGTTATGCAATTATCTCTAGCTGTTTAACGTAATTTTTAAATATCTTGTAACGTGATTAGGCATCGAAAAACCTAATCGATAATAAAAACATAACATTGTTTATTTATGTAGGGTTTCAAAACTAAAATCAAATACTTGCTTGCCTAGACGACACTTGAAATAATTTGACAGCAGCTCTTGCACTATAAAATAACCTTAAAATTGTTACGTAATTTCTGAATAATTAAATTACTAAATTTATAAATGAAAAAAATATATGCAAGAATGACACTAAATCGTCTAAATTGTACAAAATAACTTATAATATGAACAATAAAATATTATTTTCGAAAGGATTACTCCTAAGGTCCTGTTTGCTCTTTAGTATGTCTGCTTCAAGAGTTGTAGGGTGTGGGTTCGATTCCCACCCTGGACAAATATTTTGTGGTATAAACCAATGTTTGTTGTGTGTCTCGGTGTTCAGTATATATTTACAAAAAATAAAGGATTTATGCATTCTATCAGTTATCTGACTTCCATAGCACAAGCTTTGCTTAGTCTGGGGTCAGATGGCGCTGTGTGTAATCTGCTACGATATTTATTATTATTTGACTTTGAATAAATTTATACACGAGATTTTATGACTTGAGAAAAATCTAAGAATGCCAAATTAATAGCTTATTTATACAAGTTTCCAGTACTGGACTATCACTGTGTGACATATCTACGGTTCAAACCTTTTCTTGTATAATTCTCTGTGACATCCAACAGTTGGATTTTGAAGCGACTTGCGCGACGATTCTCCGAATTAAATTATACTGCCACCCTCACCACCGTAGCAATAGATGGCGCCACTTGTACGACTAGAAACTGTTGATGCGAAACATTTTTGCAAATGATTCAACAAAAATTTAGTATTGAAATTTTTTACATGAATAAAATTTTGTGTAAGGACCTAGACGTCCTAGATGAAGGTGGTCTGATGAACTACATCGTCACGATAGTCACTGGGCCAACAAAGACGAAAACCGGGTAATGAATAATGTTAAATGACAGTTTTGGCGGGAACGTGGGAAGAGTCTTGTCGCTCCGTCGTATTTTTTTCCAAAACTAGTGGTTTGTCGAGTGTTTATGCATAAAAATGGTGGTGTATTATTCATAAAGTGCCGAATTACAAGCGCGAATGTGGGAAAATGATATAATGTGGTGAAACATGACTTTTCGTGTTGCTTCCAAAACTCCATCGAAGCTTTGTAGTAAAGTCGCCACTACTTTACTAAAGCATGACTGGCACGAACTGACACGAACTGGACTTGACTAAGACGACTTTGACGATAACTATAGATAAGATACAGCAGAAATAACACTTAAAACAAGGCAGTATGGCTCTATAGCTTTAGCCTGCCCGAAAGGGCAAATTATTAAAAAAAATAATTAACATTATTCATTTGTTTTTGCTTTGTGTCACTCTCTGCACTATTTCTTATGCTCAGATGCTTCTGATTTATAATGTTCATGTTGTTAACACATTTTTGTCTATGAATATAATTTAGATCAAATCCTTTTTGTCATTTACACAACGCTGATGTAAAAATTATATTGTGTTTTGTGTATCGTAAGAAATAAATGATCAAACAAATAGAATCCAAATAGACGACGTGCGCCCTTTTCCCCCCTACACCCTAAGACCTATTCTGACCGAACCTAACATATTATGTGATTGTTTTCTGATTTGTTACAAGAAAAAGATCCATGTGCCCATGGCGACTAGTTTCAAATTTCTTTGAATCAACGAGTTTTCTCAAAAACCATCAAACCCTTTCAAATGAACGCAATTTCCGAAACAAACCGAACAGAATCAGTTGAAAACACATAAATCCGCCGCCGTCTTGAGATTTAGTAACCTAATCTCCCTGTATATCCCAAACGAGCCCGACGTCGGCCATATCTCCGGACACTGGTCTGTGAGAGCCGGGCCGCACAAGCTGGGGGCAAGCAGGGCTGCCAAAACCTACAAAGCGACTGGATTTTTTTAAACCTCTGAAATCTGTAATCTTTGATCAAGAAATTTAAAGTAAATTATGTGTTGATGTAAAACGTCTATTGGCGCGCCTTGGCAGTAAAAGTGACTTTTATGCCGTGACGGCAAACGCCGTGACGCTCACTTGTGCCGTCGTGTCTCTTCGCGACTTTTGTCGAGTGTGTGTGTACGCGTGTATATCTACTATACTTCGTTCCTTCTCTGTGTGAGCTTTCACATATGCCCGTCGCGTTGTTCAGTGGCGACCAAATTTTTTTTTAATTTTCAATTTTCAAAATAAAAAAAAACATTTAACATTACTGCCACAACTTATCGTTTGTTCGCTTCTAGTTCCCGCCGTAAGAATTTCTAAAAGAACTAGCAGCGCCTCTAGCCGCCGCCATCAGCCGCCGGTGTTACTCGCTACATGTTTTCAGAATAAAAAGTAGCCTATGTATTAAACCAAGGTCTCAGCTACCTCCATACAAAATTTCATCTAAATCCGTTCAGTAGTTTTTGCGTGAAAGAGTAACAAACATCCATCCAAACTTTCACTTTAATAATATTCGTGTTCATGTTTCACCAGCATCGCTCTAAGAAATATTCTGTTCGCAAAAAAAATTTGATTTTCTGAACAGAGACTTTGTACAAAGCAAACTCCAAGAGATTTTCTTAAAATAAATTTAAATGTAAAACGGTCACATCTAGACGCATTTATGTCCGTGACCCGCCATCTTAGACCCTCGGGTCAGCGGGACAAATCGGCAGCGATATCTCAGCACGATAACTGCACCCCGCCGTCTTGTCCCGTTTATCCCGTGCCGTCATTCGGGACGATTGCCGGGATTACGGGGCGCAGGTGGCCGTTACGTTGTTAACTCTATAGAGCTTATGGACTTTAATGATAAGGATGGTGAAGATTTCAGACTGTCTTTGAGCTTTTTATCGCAGTTAGGACCTATTCACACGCGGAACGATCTTCGCAACTTTTCGGCTATCTCAAAAATATTATTTTTCTACGCTAAAATGTATCTCGCCAAAGCTTAGCTCTGATACTGTTGTTGTATAAGTTTTTCACTTCATATTTAAATAAATAAAATACTTTTTTTTAACGTTATTGTGAAACATCCTTAGACCTAGCAAGGTAAGCTTAAATTAATACTATTTACAAATTTATATAAATAACTTTTCTTTTTTTTTTTATGGTTGACAGGCTAGTTGTTTTGACCACAGCTCACCTGATGTTAAGTGAAGGTGTGGTCGAAGATGGTAAAGCACACCTAGCCTGGAATGGAACTGGCTCTCAAGTGAGGCTGCCGGAACACACCGTTAGATGCTTGGCGGCAGATTTTCGACTTGAGGGTGGTAGCTAGCCAGCCGAGTACTAGAAAGTACCCTACCACCATGCTATGGTTTCCTCACGATGTTTTCCTTCACCGGCAGCTCAAGTTCATTGTTGGGGTTTGAACCCACGCCCTTCGGCATGCGAACCTACCGCGCTAACCACTAAGCTATCATCGCTACAAAAACTTAAACTAAAAGCCCGTCAGAGGAGGGATCTGTGGCCAGAATGCTGGCAGCATTCTGGCCACCTAAAACCTCTAATCGTTTGGGCAGGTCCCGATATAGATCGATAGCTTGTTGTTGTTTGATATAATATTTAGTAGGATTTTCCAATATTTTTTCGACAACTATGTCATCATTTCTTGATCTGTTCTTACCTTTTCTTTCCATTTCAGCATGCCTTCGTTCACAATGTTTTGAAATGCGAAGCTTACCTGTAACAAGGAAGGATTCATTTATAACAAAGAACATAATTATGAAATGTCAATCTCACTCTCAGCTATGATGAGCGCAATGTTTCGGTTAGCAAATTTACAATAAAGTAGCGAACGCCTCGCGGTTTCACCCACGCAGTTCCCGTTCCCGCGGGAATACAGGGATAAAAAGTAGCCTATGTCACCCAGGGATAGTGTAGCTTCCCAACGGGGAAAGAATTTTTTAAATCGGTCCAGTAGTTTCGTAGCCTATTCAATACAAACAAACAATCACATCTTTCCTCTTTATAGTAGTATAGATAGATGTAGATAATGTAGTCTTTGTTATTATTGTGTTTAAATTATGAATCTAGGTTTGCTAATTGTTATTGTACCAAACTAAAATAAATAAATATTATATTATACAAATTTACAATTTAAAAAAATCGACTTCTTGACCCTCAGGCCAACTAAACGCACTGCTCCAATGAAACAGCGAGGTTTCGGAGCCAACGAAAATATCATCGATGTGTACAGTTTTTAGATTTCGTTAAAATTTATAGGGAATGGTGATCTACCAAGCAAAAAAGAATCATCAAAATCGATTCATAATTGGCGGGACTATAGCGTGACGAAGACAAAAAACATAGGTACAGTCGAATTGAGGACTTCTTCCTCCTTAATCTCTGTCGTCATAATACTGCATAATTGTGTTAAAGTGTCTAACAAATACTCAGGAGGCCGTCTAGGCAAGTACCACCGCAGCACCAGACATTCTGCTGCCAAGCAGTAGTGTGTAAACATTACTGTGTTTTGGTCTGATGGCTATTATGTAGCGATGATAGCCCAGTGGTTAGCGCGGTCGGTTCGCATGCCGAAGGGCGTGGGTTCAAACCCCAACAATGAGCTTGAGCTGCCGGTGAAGGGAAACATCGTGAGGAAACCATAGCATAGTGGTAGGGTACTCTCTAGTACTCGGCTGGCTAGCTACCACCCTCAAGTTGAAAATCTGCCGCCAAGCACCTAACGATGTATTCCGGCAGCCTCACTTTAGAGCCAGTTCCATTCCAGACTAGGTGTGATTTACCATCTTCGACCACACCTCACTTAACATCAGGTGAGCTGTGGTCAAACACACAGCCTGTCAATCATTAAAAAAAAAATGCAGGTAGTGACATTACAGGGCTGTTGAAACTAACCATCGAAAGTCAAAATGAGCGCCAAAGCAGCGATGCCCTGGACTTTATTTTGCTTCTCAAAGTTCTATGTATCGCTGCAGTGGTCATGTACACTCGTTATCTATTACCATCAAGAGAGCGTCTCGTCCGTCCCATTACTTTTACATAAACAAAAGATGTTTGATAGCTAGCTCTGTACCCTGGTGCACACGAGAAAAGTGCAATGTGGACCTAAATCATTGCTTGCCAAGATTAGTGCGGCTGGGAGCGTGGCGGCGCACTCGGCTTATCGCCGTGACAAATGTCCCGCAACACTTCTAATGGCGAATAATCCGCGGCCTCACGCGGGCTCACGTTTCCATTGTACGCATCAAAAAGTTAAGATATACAAAGTAATAGGCAGCTACGCCAGGACAGGTCAGGTGGACCGACGACCTTATAAAGACCGCAGGAACGCGCTGGATGCGAGCCACTTCCAACCGGTCCTTTTGGAAGTCAATGGGGGAGGCATATGTTTTTTTTTTATGTAAAAAGTAATGAGACGAACGAAACGCTCTCCTGATGGTAAGAATAGCGCCTGTCCACGACCATTGCAGCGATACACAGAACTTTGAGTAACAAAACAAAGTCCAGGGCATCAATGCTTTGGCGCTCATTACTTTGACACTTTCGATGGTTAGTCTCAACAGCCCAGTAATTTCGCTAGCTGCAATACCCTTCGAACCGGAACACAGTAATGTTTACACACTACTGTTTAGCGGCAGAATAACTGGTACTGCGGTGGTACCTACCAGACGACCTCCTGCTAGGGAGATCTACCACCAAGTAAGTAGTGTGCAGCAGTGGACGTCCTACGGCTAAAAGGATGATGATGATGAAGCAGTTATGATTCACGACAGTGTAACAGTAACATCCGTAATTTCAAAAACATATTTACATCCTGAACTAAATCCTACTTATCCCACTAATATTATCAATGTGAAAGTTTGGATGGATGGATGTTTGTTACTCTTTCACGCAAAAACTACTGAACGGATTTGGATGAAATTTGGTATGGAGGTAGCTGAGACCCTAAATTAACACATAGGCTACTTTTTATCCCGAAAACATGTAGCGGGTAACACCGCGGGTCACAATCACCAATCAAAACACAAAGGACAGTTTTCTGCCAAAAAAGAGGATTTCGCTCGAATGCAAAACCGTATGCTGTGAAACAATGAGCACGTGTCCCCCCCCCCCACACACACACGCCGTGCTGCCTCATGCCGCGCTAATCACATTATCATGTCGCTCAGCCAACTCCAATTACTTACAATTACCAACGCTATAATCACCTGAGCAAGGGTTAGTATGGCGTGGCACCAATCATTTATAATTATGAAGATTAATTAGGAAGTAGACGGCTTACATTGGGCTTGAGAAATGTAAATAGATTAGCTAAGTTTCACTGCTAAGTAGCATTTTTGCGAACAAAAAATATACAATATTATTTATATGTATCGGAATCGAACCCACGCCTTTCAAGAGCTGAAGCGGTTGGGTTCGATCCCACCCAGGACAAACCTTGCGGAATAAACAAATGTTTATTCTTTGACAGCCCTGTTGGCTCATTGGTAGTATATTTGCCTTGAGAGCTGTAGGGCGTGGGTTCGATTCCCACTCAGGGCAAACATTTTGTGAATAAACAAATGTTTGTTCTGTGTCTGGGTGTTTTGTATGTATTATAAGTATGTATTTACAAAAAAAAAGTATTTATGTATTCTATCAGTTATCTGAGTTCCATCACACAAGTTCTGCTTAGTTTGGGGCCAGATGGCGCTGTGTGTATAGTCCTACGATATTTATTATTTTATTCTGTGTCTGGGTGTTCTGTATTTATTATAAGTATGTATTTACAACAAAATAGTATTTAAGTCTAAAATATATAAAATATTATTTATTAATACAATATAAAAATGCAATATAAATACAAATTTACCGTGTAAACTAAAATTTCCTTAATATATTAACAAATAAATTGTTAAAAGTTAGGGAAAATATTTTTTTCCTCTATAGATATTATACGTTGGTATACAAGGTATATAATTATTTAGTTTATTTCCGCTTAACAGTCGTTTCAGTTACAGCAGTGATGAGGATTTAAATTTAACTAACTTGACTTGACTCATCACTGTTCTGATTGTCACCGTTTTTTTTTCTGATCCATCTAAAACAAAACCGCTAATGACAAAACTAGAGTCATGCTTAAACTGACAATTAAGCAGCATGTTAATTCCCCTGCTAATAACCAATTAGCGTTAGTTAATTATAAGTTAGATGCGATATAAAGGCATGCTATGCTCGAGGTGGCATGTTAGCCACAATGCAGGGTATGGCGCGGTTCTCATTCTGCTGGCGAGTGTTGGCGCTTCTTGCCACGTTTTTAGCGGTCATGGAGGAGGGGAAATGTTCGCAAGACGTCATGCATAATATTTCGAAAGGGTTTGTTTTGGTGTTAGAAGAATGTAAGAAGCAAGTGAGTTAAACATTTTCAATCTATACTAATATTATAAAGAGGAAAGATTGGTATTTTTGGATTTTTGTATGTTTACAAATATACTCAAAAACTACTAAACCGATTTCAAAAGTTCTTTCACCGTTGGGAAGATACACTATCCCCGGGTGACATAGACTACTTTTTATCCCTGTATTCCCACGGGAACGGGAACCACGCGGGGCAAACAGCGAGGTGTCTGCAATTTAAAATAAAATTTCAGACGTTTCATAAGCGAAGCAAAAGGCATATTCCCACGAAAACAGAGAGAACAAGAGTAATGACGATATTGGCTTCGTCGTTTACATAACATTTAATTTCTTCCACGACTCTTTCTCTGTAGAATTGATTAACCGTAAGTAGAATTGACGTCACATCTAAAGTGTTCTCTGGTTCTCCTTCTAGCATTAAAATGCTTACAACATCTATAACTAGACTCGATCAATTCTTTGATCAGTATTTCTTCGTTTTTATTTATTTTGCGGAGTCCTTAATTAAGAAAGTGTGTATTCCAGGAGAACGTGGGCGACCACATAATGCAGGACTTCTACAACTTCTGGCACGAGGAGTACACGCTAGTGAACAACGAGATGGGCTGCATTATGCTCTGCATGGCCTCCAAACTGGACCTGGTTGATGGAGACGATAAGATACATCATGAGAAGGCGCACGAGTTTGCCAAGAAACATGGCGCGGGTGAACAATATTTGATCATCATCATCATCATCATTTTAGCCGTAGGACGCCCACTGCTGGCCATAGGCCTCCCCCATTGACTTCCACAAAGACCGGTTGGAAGCGGCTCGCATCCAGCGCGTTCCTGCGGTCTTTATTAGGTCGTCTGTCCACCTTGTGGGTGGACGTTCTACGCTGCGCTTGCCGGTCCGTGGTCTCCACTCCAGAACTTTGCAGCCCCATCAGCCATCAGTTCTGTTCAACAATATTTACTACTTATGTACTTTGCGAAACTGCAACGGAGCCGTTGCGTTGAGGGGAACACCCGAACAGTGCCCAGGACTTTTTTAAATATTTGGCAGGCTAGATTTTTGGCCACAGCTCATCTGATGTTATATATGATGTTATCTGATGTGACGGTGTAGGCACACTTGTCTGGAATAGAACTAGCACACAAGTTAGTCTGCCGAAATACACCGTTAGGAACATGGTGGCAGATCTTCAACGTGAGTGTGGTAGCTAGTCAAAGTACCACTATGGTTTCCTCACCAGAAGCTTAAACTCATTATTGGGGTTTGTACCCACACCCGTCAACATGTAATCCTACTGCGCTAACCACTAAGCTATCATAGCGACAAATATGCGACTCAGGTGTAGATTTAAAGGCCTTTTTACATAAGCATCGATTAATAGTAATCATGAAATATATACGTAATTATAAAGCGAAGTATCATTATAAACACGCATACACTCACGCAAACACACACACACACACAGACACTCACTCACTCTAACACTCACACACACACACACACACACACACGCACTTGGTTTTAACTACAAGGGCTCACCAGAAGACCAGCGCTGGTCATATTTCTAGTCTTAGTATGACCAGTATTATGCTGAGGTGAGCCTTTATTTTGTAACTATTTGACTCTGTTTGTTTGTTCTTGTTATTGTGTTTGTACCTATTTGTTACAAAATAAAATCTTTTTTTTTTCATAAATAGACTAACGAAGATTTTTATCACCGATTTAATTTCAGACGACATTCTCGCCAAGCAGCTGGTGACTCTGGTTCACGAGTGCGAGAAGGCCAGCGAGTCGGTGGAAGACCGATGCGCGCGCGCACTGGAGACCACCAAATGCTTCCGCGCCAAGATCCACGACCTCAAGTGGGCGCCGTCCATGAAGGTCATCATGGAGGAGGTCATGGCCGCCATGTAACTACAGCCATGATAGATCTTTCCAAACGCGAAAATGACACATGTGCCTAATTTATTCATACTTTATCTTTATCACAATCTGCGCAGGGGAAATATAGTTTTATTATACAAGGATACTGTTAATCAGTCAGAATCCTTTTAACAACAAACATCTTGACTAAAGAAAATCCCACTAATATTATAAATATGAAAATTTGGATGTATGTTTGTTGCTCTTTGACGCAAAAACTGTTTTTTTTTTAATGTGAAAAATAATGAGACGAACGAGACGCTCTCCTGATGGTAAGAGATAACGCTTGTCCATGACCATTGCAGTGATACATAGAACTCTGAGTAACAAAACAAAGTCCAGGGCATCACTGCTTTGGTGCTCATTACTTTGAGACTTTCGATGGTTAGTCTCAACAGCCCAGTAATTTCGCTAGCTGCAGTACCCTTCAAACCGGAACACAGTAATGTTTACACACAACTGCTTAGCGGCAGAATATCTGGTACTGCGATGGTACCTACCTAGATGACCTCCTGCTAAGGAGATCTACAACCAAGTAAACTACACAAACTAACATCAAGTACTGAACGGATTCACATGAAATTTGGTATGGAGGTAGCTCTGTTACCCTGGATTAACACATAGGCTACTTTTTATCCCTAAAATATGTAGCGGGTAACACTGCGGGCGCAGCTAGTAAAATAGTACGTATATTCATTTAAATAGTAAAATGGACCCAAACTGGAAAGTGTATTCAGCAAGCGCTATTGTAGTAAACGTAAACAATAATAAAATATCATTGTCATAAATAAAAAAAGAAATGAAATAAGAGATAACGCCACATCTGCAAGTTTGTGTCGAGTGCACGATGGCACCAACCGTTCGCAAAACCCCCGAAAATAAGGCAAATAAAATAAAACGCACCTGGTCGCGGCCCGAAAACAGATTTTCGTACAGATAATAAATAGAAAAGAACAGAATGCGGGGCACATGCGAGGGAGGCAGCCAGAGGCGTCACAAGGACCGATGTCGGGGGCAAGCTGGTCTTCCCTCGCTATGAGATAAAGACAATAGCGTTTTTTGTAGCGATGATAGCTGAGTGGTTAGCGCGGTCGATTCGCATGCCGAAGGGCGTGGGTTCAAACCCCAACAATCAGCTTGAGCTACCGGTGAAGGAACACATCGTGAGGAAATCATAGCATGGTGGTAGGGTACTTTCTAGTACTCGGCTGGCTAGCTACCACCCTCAGGTTGGAAATCTGTCGGCAAGCACCTAACGGTGTGTTCCGGCAGCCTCACTTGAGAGCCAGTTCCATTCCAGGCTAGGTGTGTTTACCATCTTCGACCACACCGTTACTTAACATCAGGTGAGCTGTGGTCAAACACATAGCCTGTCAACCATAAAAATAATAATAGATAACATAGACAACACTTTATTTGAGACATAAAACATATTTCAACATAATTAACAATACATACAAACAAAAATAAAATAAACAATAAACATAAAAGAAAGAAAAAACTTATATAAAGAAAAGTTCAGTCATCCCGCTAATATTATAAATGTGAAAGTGTGTGTGATGTTTGGATGGATGTTTGTAACTCAATCACGCCAGAACCACTGAACGGGTCGGGATGAAATTTACAACTCGGGTATTTTCAAATTCAGAGTAAGGTTTTTTTCTAGGCAAGCGTGCTTCATCTTAAACTACATCCTTAACATCAGGCAGAGTGTGGTCAAACGCAAACCTATCTATACTAATATTATAAAGAGGAAAGATTTGTATGTAACAAATAAACATAAAAACTACAGGACCGATTTTAAAAATTCTTTCGCCGTTAGGAAGCTACACTATCCCCGGGTGACATAGGATACTTTTTATCCCTGTATTCTCACGGAAACGGGAACTACGCGGGTAAAACCGCGAGGCATCCGCTAGTCCCACTAATATAATGAGAAAGTTTGTGTGGATGGTTGGATGTTTATTACTCTTTCACGCAAAAACTACTGAACGGATTTGGATGAAATTGAAATGGTATGGAAGTAGCTAAGACTCTGGAATAAGACATATGGTACTTTTCATCATCATCCATCACCAAGCGAGTAAAAGCGTGGCGCAGCTAAACTAGAATTAAAAAAAAAGAGGAAACAACGTCAAGTTTCCGTAGTCAAACTATTGGCCCCCCGGCCCGGCCTGGATGCGGCCGCTGTTGCACAATAGAGATAAATACCGTCACGTGAGAGCTCAGGTGGCTGCAGGAAAGATTTAATAGCAACTTACATTGTTTGTTTTCGTTACACGAAACAGAAATTTAACCCTAGGAATGCTTCTCTATTTTGCGGGGAGCAAAGTTTATTTGCCTGGTGGCCGAGGCAAAGCAAGCTGAGCGTCGGTCGTCCAGCTGCAAGATGGGTCGACGATATTGTCACCGTCGCGGGTCGAACCTGGACCAGATTGGCACAGGACCGAGGCAGATGGCATGACAAGAGAGAGGCTTATACCCAGCAGTGGGATAAAGAAGGCTGTGGATGATGATGATGAAAGTTTATTTTGACACAAGTATGGCTGACTAAGTTCGTATAGTCTGCGGCTGATAGTCGCAAGGTTAAGATGTTTTTAGAGGTATACGAATTCAAAATGAAAAAAAACCCATTTTTTAATAATAGATAGGCTTGCGTTTGGCCGCCATCCCGCCTGATGTTAAGCGAAGATGCGGTCTGCGGTGGAGCACGCTCGCATAGAAGAAACCGATTCACTCGCGATTTGAAGGTACCCAGACTGTATCCATCGAGGAACACCCACTCGGGCAGCAGATTCCAATGCAGATTCCAATGTATTTCCAATGGGTATCCTTTCGAAGGTGCGACGGTACTTCACGCCGGAACAGTTGCTTACCTTATACCAAGCACAAGTTCCAAGCCAAATACCAGCTTGAGGCGTTGGAGTCCATTGAGAAACGTGCTAAGAGGCTCATAAGCAACGATTCGCTCGTTCAGAAAAGGCTCCAAAGCCTTGAACATCGACGGAAAGTTGCTTGTCTGTCGGTTTTCTACCGGATACATTTTGGAGAGTGCGCTTCAGATCTGCATGACCTAATTCCACCTTGCCCATTCTACTATCGGACAGCCAGGAGCTTTAAAAAGCGTCACCGCTTCACGGTTGATGTTCCAAAAGCTCGAACTAAGCGGTTTGATTCCACCTTTTTCATGCGTACCGCTAGACATTGGAATCAGCTGCCCGAGTGGGTGTTCCCCAATGAATATAGTCTGGGTACCTTCAAGTCGCGAGTGAATCGGTTTCTTCTAGGCAAGCGTGCTCCACCGTAGACCGCATCTTCGCTTAACATCAGGCGGGATAGCGGTCAAACGCAAGCCTATCTACTATAAAAAAAAAAATATGTCTAGCGGTACGTATGAAGAAGGTGGAATCAAACCGCTTAGTTCGAGCTTTTGGAACATCAACCAAGTCGTTAATAAAACGTATTAACGTTAAAATAACGTTAATACAGCCCCAGTTGCTCGATACAGTTGTCGAAAATTTGAATTCACGATTTCGCTTCATTCATGCTAGCCGTGGCGTACATACGCCCGAAACCAAATTCAAACACTAATAGCGCAAAATTATCTTTAAAATAAAGCCGATATCATAGACATTAACGTTGTTTTAATGTTTCATTTCAATTTGAATATCTAACTAACTTTACAACAAAATCCCACAATATTACTATAAATGGATGTTTGTTACTCTTTCACGCAAAAACTACTGAACGGATTTGGATGAAATTTGGTATGGAGGTAGCTAAGACCCTGGATTAACACGTAGGGTACTTTTTATCCCGAAAACATTTTTTTTAATGGTTTACAGGCTAGGTGCACAGCTCACCTGATGTTATATGAAGGTGTGGTCGAAGATGGTAAAGCTCACCTAGCCTGGAATAGAACTGGCTCTCAAGTGAGGCTGCCGGAACACACCGTTATGTTTGTTAGCAGATTTTCAACTTGAGGGTGGTAGCTAGCCAGCCGAGTACTAGAAAGTACCCTACCACCATGCTATGGTTTCCTCACGATGTTTTCCTTGATGGGAAAGCCGTAATTTGCGGAACTTCGGACTTCGATTAAGGCGCTCGACTAACAGGTCCACATTGTCCTGTCTACAACCGATACACCTGAGTTATAGCACTATTAAATTGGGACTGTTATGTTGGCTATACCCCACTCTGATACGGAATGCGGACAAAACCGGAACTATATTTATCGACTTATATATTTTTGGTGTTAGGACAAGCATGCAACCGGTGTGGTAGATTATTTTGTGGTACTCAGTCGGCTAGCTACCACCCAAGCCACTCAAGCCACTGTGTACCGGCAGTTTTCATTCCAGGCTTTCCACGCCGTCACTTAAAATCGGTGAGCTGTAGTCAAACAACTAGACTGTCAACTATAAAAAAATAATGAACATAGTAGTTTCCGCATTCGAACATGTAACATTTGTATACAAAGTGGTTACGCGAGCTCGCACGTCGTCGTCGACTACGAAAATTTTTAAACATATGTTTAGAAAATCCTTAAAACAATGCAATGCGTCATTTACTAGTAACTAGTGAACCGACCCGCTTCGCACGGGCATATCCGAAACACTTCTTGAGTTTCAAAAAAAATTCTCTAAATAATAGTGATATTTTGTTCGTTTACTTATTTTTTTATTCGTTTCGTTTCTTTTAATCGGATACTTCTACTGTAACTTCGCGCACAACCAGTGGCCTTCTTCACGGAGTCAAAGCTGAGTACAGCGCCCGCGCGGCAACTAAGTCGGGGAATGGTGAGTAATCCCGCATAAACAAAACAAAATGTAATAACCACGTCAGTTTCCATAGAACAGTGAGAATCGCATTAAGGTGGTACGATTTCCATACAAATATTTTTTTCCATTTACGGACAAATGTAGCATAATTTTACAGTGAAATCACAGCTAATGGCATTTAATTTGGTCTTTATCTACAGTAAATCACAATTGCTTGAATAAAACAGTATATTATTAGCAGAAAATCAAATTTATTTAAATTATGTGACTTAATTTTATAGCATTTACTTATTATAATTAACTTAAGTATTAATGTATTTTTCTAAAACTGCATATCGTTATTTTTATCAAAGTTCGTGTATTTAAAATTAAAAGTGTAAAACTACGCAAAGCTTTAGAAAATGTTTCACAACCGATAAAATTACAGAATAATAATAAAAAAAAAAGCATCATCATCATAATCATTTATTTGTAGTTTTGTGTAGTGTGCCCAAATAATGTTTTCTTTCTTTCTTTCTAATATGTAATGTGTGTCTAAAAATACACACCGAAAACAAAACACACGAACTTTCGCTTGTAATTATGTAACAAATAAATCAATAATATTTTTTTTCAAAATATATTCATAAATAATTGACGTGAAATTACTTGTCTTTCCCCGATCTACAGAAATGTGAAGGAGTTTAGCGCCAACAATGCGTGACGTGTCAGATTTCCGTAAGCACTTCAGTCAGCATAACGTCAGCGGTGGGTTCCCAGTGGAGCGCGTGGATGCCCACGCGGAAGCACTTGGCTACCTCCAGCACTCTCCAGCACTCATCTTCTATGCCCTCACTCTTCGTCTCGCAGGAGTGGATGACGCCAATCATCTTACTAGCCAGGTCGTCAGCTGAAAGACGAGGTACCTAACTTAACGTTTGAAAAGAAATTACAGAATTGTTTTATTGTAGGTACTTGTTTTCAAATTTTAAAATGTATTGAAATGAGCCTGCTAATGATTTGAAGCGATATGTTGATCGTAAATTGGTTAAAAAATGTAGTATCAATGAGATTCAAGAAATTATGATAACTTGGCTACCTGGCTGTGCTCATTGGTAGTATAACATCTGCCTTGAGAGCTGTAGGGTGTGGGCTCGATTCCCACTCAGGGCAAACATTTTGTGAAAAAACAAGTGTTCGTTCTGTGTGTATTATAAGTATGTATTAACAAAACAAAAATATTTATGTATTCTATCAGTTATCTGACTTCCATCGCACAAGCTCTGCTTAGTTTGGGGCCAGGTGGCGCTGTGTGTATAGTCCTACGATATTTATTTATATACACATAGGTTAATTTTATCTTAGATTTGTTTTTATTTTTAATTCTGTTGATGGCATTTTATTTTTGAATAAGACATTGGTAGAAGCCATTAGTTTCCGAAATACTGTTATCCCTAGTTCGGAACCAATGGGTTCATAGAATGTATGCTATACAAATTGATTTGATTTTGATCTATTAAATACCATCAGGAGAAGGAAAGCGCTTGCCCATGCAAGACAAAAGAAGAAAGAAGGCTGGATTGCGGAACATTCGATTTCGCCTCTATCAAGACAGATAGGTGTTTGTTGACGGCCAACCTCCAGAAACTAAGAGGCAACAGATGATGGCAATTAATGAGGCACAGAGAATAAGTAAAAAACTACTAAGAGAGATCTTCAAACCTTACAGGCATCACTCTTGTAATGTATACTATATTTAAGACAGAAAGAAAATTAAACCTACAAGCGCCATTTTTCATAGCGAAGTCCTTGGTGTTCCCGTGATGGATCGTCCTGTCCTCGCTGAGCAGATCCAGCTTCTTGCTCATGCAGATGATCGCGCACCCAGTCTCACGGTGGAGGAAGGAGAAGTCCTGCTTCCAGTATTTATACAGATCAGTGATGAGACCTTCGTCTATATTTAACTGGAAATTATGATTTTAATAGTAAACATCAAACTCTTTATTGAAAGAAATATAATACAAGAAACAAACTTTTTTTTTTTTTTATGTAAAAAGTTATGACACGAACGAGACGCTCTCCTGATGGTAAGAGATAACGCCTGCCCATGACCATTGCAGCGATACACAGAACTTTGTAACGAAACAAAGTCCAGGTCATCGCTGCTTTGGCGCTCATTACTTCGAGACTTTCGATGGTTAGACTTAAAAGACCATTGGACGAGAACCATTGAACCATGAATCATTGGACAGAATGAAATAAAAAATATGACGGGAGATTCCAAAACACGTATGCACTATATATGTAGTATATAGGTATAGTTAGAAATACATCATATACTAACACTATATAGATAAATAAACAAACTTAAGAACCATAAATAAATGAGGTAAAATTAAAATATTAAATTAATTTTTTTTTTTTTATTACTGGGCTGTTAAGACTGGCCATCGAAGGTCTCAGGGTAATGAGCGCCAAGGCAGTGATGCCCTGGACTTTGTTTTGTTACTCAAAGTTCTGTGTATCGCTGTAATGGTCATGGATAGGCGTTACCTCTTGCCATCGGAAGAGCGTCTCGTTCGTCTTATTACTTCTTACATAAAAAAAAAGGTAAAACTAAGTGCAAAAACGATTTCTGTAGAAGCTGTCACCTTGTTTGATACTAAATCTGTGAGATCGATTGTAACAATTGTAAACATACTTACATCTTTTTTACAGTCATCCATGACAGACAAAAACCCAGCAGCTAGCAGTCTCATTGCATCAGCTGCTTCTAAACTCCTCAATATAGCTGATAAGATCACAAGTACACACGCGTGTTTCCACTCCATCTTCAGGTCTGTGAGTGGGAGGTCCAGCCGTGTGATGGCGTTTAAGAAGTTGTGGAATGAGTACGTACGCTATTCGTGCCATTAATTATAAACTTGACAAAGTTTCAACGAATTGAGAACAGCTGCGTCATTAAAACGAGCTAATTGAACGGTGAGGGTAATTAAAAATTGTGACAAGCTTGTCCGAACCTGATTGACGTGATATGTCCAAAGGAACAAAAAAATATGTATATCGTAGGACATTACACAGCGCCATCTGACCCCAATCTATGCAAAGCTTGTGCTATGGAAAACAGATAACTGATAGAATATTTAAATATATTATTTTTTGTTAATACATACTTATAATAAACACAAAACAAAATTTATTTATACCACAAAGCGTTTATCCTGGATGGGAATCGAATTCGATTCCCAGCAGAGCAAACATTAAAATGGCGAATATGTCTGTTCTGTGTCTGGATGTAATGTATGTAGTTCATAAATATGTATTTACAAAAAATAAGTACATGTATTCTATCAGATATCAGGTTCCCATCGTACAATCTTTGCTAAGTTTAGGGCTAGATGGCGCTATGTGAAATGTCCCAGGATAATTATTTTATTTATTTCTAGTGTTGGAAATCAGTGGGTATTCTGCAAGCTGAAATCTTCCAGAGAGCTTGTTTTATAACTTTTAGAAACAAGAGATTATTGAATTACTTTATTGACTTATTTATCAATTAGGTAATTATATTTTTTTATTACATTGACATATTTTATACTTAATATATTATTTATATCGACACTTCTTTGAATGTCAGTGTAAAAATGACCTATAATTTTGGTGCTATCAATAAAATATTTGTATTCATGACAGTTCTGGGTCGGCTTGAAAATTCTTTGCCAATTTTGTCTGATACTGTAGCATACCGCATTTAACATACCGTAGATGAAAAACATTTTAAACAAGCTGCCTCTTAATTATAACCATAGTCGTATACGTCTAGGTCAGCGTCGGGGATCCAGTCTCGCATCATGATGCCAGCTCGGAAGCACTTCGCCAGGTGGAGGCCAAGCTCACAATTCCCGATAAACGTCGTGGAATTGAGGCACAAATAATATAGTTCTACTAGAATTTCTTTTGTATATGCATCTGCAACAAGAATATATTTTATGTGATTTGGCAAAAAAGCGATGGGCCACCTGATGGTTAAATAAAAAAAATCAAAATGTATTTATTTGTTAAGTACAGGTGTCAAAATGTTGGTACATAACCCGTCGTTAGAAATGTTAATGACTAAAATGGTGATGTTAGCAGACAAGTTAAGGGGAACTCTTTGTAAACAGGGCAAACAAATAATTTATTTGCGGTGAAGGCGTTTGCTTGTTTTTAATTGTACGTTTTCGTGTTAGCTGCGCCTCATGGTTTTTGGTTCATCATAAGAAAACCTCATCGACCGTTTCAACCGAGCTCTTGAATAGTGGCTGATCTTGGGGGGGAAGAGTTACATCCGCGCACGTTGCTTAGGTGCTAGATGACGCTATGTGAAATATCCTACTATTTTTTAATGTTTATGTATAATAGAATAAAATATACCAGATCCTTTGGCTGACAAGAAAGCTGCAGCATTATCCTGCGTAAGGACCCCCCTAGACTCCACGAGTTTCAGTTCCTCCAGGACGCACATGACGACGCAGCCGAAACTGGTGATTTCCAGGGGCACAGTCTCGTACCAATACTCGAGGAACGTGTTGATAATGTCCTGGCCAAAACCGAGCTGAAGGTTTTTTGGAAAAATTAATCTTTCATAACGAAGCAAAGCTTAGGACTTGGACGAATCGACATTTAGATGTAGTAGTACGAGAGCTGACGAGTCGGCTGACTAGTTGACCAGACAGACGTTGTCCTGTCCTAACTATGAATATTGAATTCGAATTGGTATGATTAATGGAAAAAAAGCCAAAACATTGTGTTTATATTTCTAATGCTGTTCAGGCGCGTATATATATAGTTATATATAGTTCTGTTGGTATTCTGATACGGGAACAGGCGACACAACTGGCCATGTGAAAAACGTGGATTTTCAAAATTAATGTAAAACAAAAAAGTAATGTGACGGAAGAGACACTCTCCTGATGGTAAGAGATAACACCTGTCCATGACCATCGCAGCGATGCACAGAACTTTAAGTAACAAAACAAAGTCCAGGGCATCACTGCTTTGGCGCTCATTACTTTGAGACTTTTGATAGAGTTAGTCTCAACAGCCCAGTAATTTCGCTGCAGTATCCTTCAAAACCGGATAACACTTAGCGACTGCCCTTGCAATTTATTTATCGCCATTACCAGTCGGTAATTCTGTCAGGTCAAACGCTACATGAAAAATCACTACTAAGGGTATTTTCGAGTTCAGGATAATTGAATTTATCAATTTGATGCGTCGGTGGCCGTTTTGCTATGAGACAAAAATTTTGGTCGCGGGCTCTGGTACTATAGGCACTATGTTTGTATGTATTTTTAACCTACCTAAATAAACAAATATCTATCAAAATACATTTGTTTGAAATCGTTCGAACCTTTTTCTGACAAATTAAAACATTATCTCCAATTGTGCTGCTAATCCTCTTCAACACGAATTTTGGATTATTAGACTCACAAATTAAAAATAAAGTAAAGAGCACTGTGCTTTTCATAATCATCATTCTGCTTCTAAATCTTGTTTGACCAGGTATAGTTCTTTTCTCTATCGGTGTCACTTAATGAAAGAATTATCTCACTAGATTAATCAATTCGTGTATTTGTTAATTGATTAATTATTTTAGCGAGTATTTTTTAATTAGATTTATATTGTATTTTTCTATGTTTCAATTAAAAAGGAAGCTTAGAGAATTAATTATTACATTTGTACAATTCTGCATATATTTATTTTTTTAGTTTTTTTTTTATGGTTGACATGATAACAAACAGCTACTTAATAACAGATTCAAAATATGTACTGCTTCCATTCAGTATAAGATGTTATAAATACAAAGTAGTATGTGATACACAGTCAAATATGGACCCTATGAACAGAGTGGATACAACACTGGTTATGCAAAGCCTGAATATTTCTCACAGAACTATGGAATTAAAATTAAATAAGATGTGTCCTAAAACAATGTTATTGGACAGTTGTACTAAATTACATAATTAATTATTATCAAACACTTACGGTTATAGTCATACAAATCAATACATAATGATGCATATACATTATGCGTGTACAACAATGTTTATCATGAGGTTTGTCAATTCCTGATCTTCCTTTTTATTCTCTCAAATGTTATTTTTGCTCTATTAAAAAAGTAATATGAGTATAGAATAGAATAGATAAATAAAACAAAACATTGAAGCTCTTACAAATATAATCTTAGTAATTGTTAATCTTACATAAAGTCGACAGCTTGGAGGAGAGTAAATGTATAAATTACAAAAATCAAACTTTTGTCCATAATTCGAGCGAGGTTCACATGGGTGGGTACGAAAATAGTTCCCTGAGGAAGCCCTAAGCTTCAGCTAAGATCTCTGCCATAATGAGGTCTGGATTGGGTGCCCAGTTGAGGTCGTGGATTTTATGTTTGAAGCACATCGCCATTGCCACGGTCTTCATGCATGGATCTGGATTTGGCGGAGTGCTCTCAGAGCAACCATGAATGATGTCAACCAGCTGCTGTGCCATGGATGCATCTAAAAGATACAACTCATTTTTTTAAATAATTCGGAGGGCTCAGTTCCAACCCCTAAGAACAAGCCCTACTCAATCCCAAGTACTGCGCCCGACTGGACTCTTATGATGAATGCGTATGAAAAACATAATAAAATCCCTAAAGGCTTGGCTCTTTTGTCGTCTAGACCAGACATATTGCTCTTCTCAAGTAAGCTCAAGCGTGTAGTACTTGTTGAACTTACTGTAACATGGAAAACAAATATCCCTAAAGAGCACATGATAAAGCTAAATAGGTATTACGACCTTACAAATGAGTTGATCGTAAATACGTGGTCAATTTGTATGCTGTACAAGATGGGCTGAGAGCAGCAAAAGCCTTCTATAACCCACTTAAAAACATTGACCTGTCAAGAATATCATCTGGTAATTTACTGTTGGTAAGAGCAACTAAAGCAGCATCGTATCAAATTGTGTTGGGTAGTGAACACTGGCAGTCAAGGTGATCGTTGATAATGCAAAGGAGCCCCATAAACCTACACCTGGGTCGCAACTCCTAGGCACGGTTCCCTGCAATGCGTTGGACCCGGCACCTGCACGGTGAAACTATTGTTTTGATGTCTCACAAATAATAACGGAAATACAATAAATAGAACAAGCAATTTCCAAACACAAAGAGGCGTTTCTTGTCTTCTGTGTTGGGATTTATTCGACATAAGTCATCTGAACCGATGAACATTAAAAAGAAAACATTTTGTTACGTTTTATGGCGTTAAATGTAATGGCTTCCAAAAAGTCTATTTCGTCAAGGCTACACAACTCTACCGCATGTCAGGTTTCTATAGCGATGACAATAACATACCTAAATTATTGAAGCCTTAAAGTCTACCCTACTTTTTATCTTCAATCAGCATAAATCTCACCTGCTCCATGTTTCATGGCGAAGTCCTTGGCGTTCCCGTGGTGAAGTTTCTCCCCGTCCAGGAGGTCCAGCTTCTCCGACATACACATGAAGGCGCAGCCTGTCAGCCGGTTCGTCACCTCAAAGCCTTCTCGCCAGAAATTAAGAAACTCCTTCACCACCTCGTCCGGTAGGTCCAACTAATATCAAAGAGACAGTTATGGTGGAAATCTGCCAAAACGTCGATTTAATACGACCTTCATCCATCGACTTCCATCCTGTTTCCACTAGTAAGACGTCAGTAAGTTTAATTTGAAATATTATTTTTGGTTTGAAAAGTAATGGTAAAAAGTAATAAATTTTTTTTTCTGGCAACTATACAAAAAAATTGTATAAAAGTTGGTCTCGAGAAATAATTCGGTAAATACCCCTGTTATTCGTATCGCACTTACCTCTTTCTTGCAAGCCTCCATGGGTTTCCCAAAGTTGATAGATAGATTTTTCATCACATCTTGAGACGGCTCCACTTGGACCATCACGCTCATCACCAGCACCAGAATGAGTTTCTTAGCTTTTATCATTGTGACACCTCCTTCTAGATGTTTAACTAAAGCTATTTGTTTACAGAAGCGGTTGGTTATTTATACTTCATAGCTGGCCGGTGATTCTTTTAATTATATGCCAGACGGAACGCTTCGTAATTACCTCTACACTCATATAAAGAAGGAAAGTTAAAAAGTCTGTAAGGAGGTTTTTCTTTTCATTAACTTCAATGTTTGATACGCATAGAGAGGATGTGGAGCTCTCTGCGGGAGTCTGTATTATATTTATTTATAAACAGCATCAGCCGAGTGAGATACGCACTCAAGCCGTTCTCACGTGCAAGTGCGTAGTGAGCTCTGGAATATTCCTGACACCGTACCGCCTAAGAGGAAAGGCTCCAGAACACGTCGGTGCAGCATGACACTACCCACTGCCACGCATCAACTGCATCACTTCACGTTACCCGTAGCGTGAAGCAAGACGATGCGACACGCGTGTCGTCCACGTTGCGCGTTTTACACTCCTTGAAAAAGACCACCGCGTGAAGTCGAAGTATGTATACAGTCCAGAGTATGTCATGCCATATTTTGTATTGACAGTATTTTTTACTGACAACATTTTTTTTTAATATTGGCATGCCTTTTTTGACAATTTGACATTGACATGACGTAATCAAATGTGTTTTAAAACTCTTTTAATGGTATATTTTTCAAAACTCCATCGAAGCTTATAATAAAATCGCTACTACTCTACTAAAGCATGACTGGATTTGATTGACATGGACTGGACTTGACCAAGACTGGATGTTGACTACTTTTTAACTAATGAATCTTGAAATAATCATAACATTTAAGACAGGAAAATACGCAAACTGCGAAATCAAAGAAGAAAAATGATATATTTAATATGACATTACGGAATTGACTTGTAACATTGGCGTTATTCATAAAATAGGTATGTAACTATTATGTTGTAGGTATTTGTACCTGACGTAGTAAAACAAAAATACATAAATTATGTCAAAACCACATCCGTTTCCGTTTCAAAGTTTAATAACTTTCCCCTATAGTTACTTTACTTTAATATTTAAGAAGTTTTGAAACTACTGTATGTAGATACAAAATTGTTAGTGTTAAACACAAAACCACAGACATAAAAAACCGTCCCATATTTAAAAGTTCTTACTATTCAATTTATATTACTTGGATCACTTGTCATGTTTGTAGTTTTTTCCGTTCAAAATTTTGGAAAAAGTATTAAATTGCGGGTAAAACCGAAAAACGCAGCTGATAAATCGCTATGGCGTTGTCATGCATGCGCCGTCATAATGAATAGATAAGTCATTGTTTTAATTGTAGTGCAAAACTGGTAATGAATAGTGTAAACAACGTTGCTACCTTCATTATCTCCGGCCCGTAATATGCCACTGCTCAGCATAGGCCTACCTACATACACTAAAAATGTATACCTTGAACACCTTAAATCAACTTCCGCGAAGTAACGTCAAAATCAATCAATTATTTGGCAGAATGCTCGAAGTGCGACGCCTAAAAAATGTTTTTTTTTTCATTTGTGTTAGATGTCAACTGCATGAAAATCATCATTTGAGTTTTGGCGGGAACGCGGGAAGAGTCGTGTCGCTTCGTTGTATTTTTTTCCAAAACTAGTGTTTTGTCGAGTGTTTATGCATAAAAATGGTGGTGTTTTATTCATAAAGTGCCGAATCATAAGCGTGAGTGTGGGAAAATGATGTAATGTGGTAAAACATGACTTTTTGTGTTGCTTTCAAAACTCCATCGAAGCTTTATAGTAAAGTCGCCACTACTTTACTATAGCATGACTGGACTTGACTGACACGGACTGTACTTGATCAAGACTGGACTCTGACTATAACTTTAGCTACGAGGACACTTATTTAACATTTGAAACTTGAAAATATATAAATACTTGACACTGGCAAATGTTCAAAACGCGACGCCAAAACCAAAGCAAATAAGTAAAAAATTTAGGATGCCGAACGTAGTTCATTTGCTAAAGCAATGTAATAATTTGAATCTTTTTTTATGATTGACAGGCTACGTGTTTGACTATAGCTCACTTGATGTTAAGTGATGGTGTGGTTGAAGATGGTAAAGCACACCTAGCCTGGAATGGAACTGGCTCTCAAGTGAGGCTGCCGGAACACACCGTTAGATGCTTGGCGGCAGATTTTCAACTTGCGGGTGGTAGCTAGAGAGTACCCTACCACCACGCTATGTTTTCCTTCAACGGCAGCTCAAGCTCATTGTTGGGGGTTGAACTGTCCTTCACGCCCTTCGGCATGCGAACCTATCGCGCTAACCACTGAGCTATCATCGCTAGAAAATAGTTCAGTTTTATCGGTATGGAGGTAGCTGAGACCTTGGATTAGCACATAGGCTACTTTTTATCCCGAAAACATGTAGCGAGTAACACCGCGGGGCGCAGCTAGTAAGAATATAACTATAATTTTCTACGGGATTAATTTCAGTTAATGTCCTACTATGTACGACCTTGTACTCCCATCCCCTTTTCACTATAGGACAAGTAGAACCCACTACCGTTTTGAATCTTCGTTTCTCATCCGCACTGCCAAGGAATGGAAGCTGCCGGCTTCCTCGTTTCCTGATAATCCACATCTTTTCAAGGTCAGAGAGAATAGGTATCGTCTAAGCCTGCGTGAATCATCTTCGGCCACGTCGCTTACCATCAGGCGAAATGGTGGTCAAACACGAACTTATCCGTATTAAAAACTTCATTGCAGCGCGCGGTTTCTCTTATGTGTATTTAAAAATCAATATATATATATATATATACAATTAAGTCGGATCAGTTATATAATTAAGTTGGATCAGTTTTATAATTAAGTTGGATCAGTTATATAATGAATTTGGACCAGTTATATAATAAGGTTTGATCAGTTCTATAATTAAGCTGGATCTGTTATATAATTAAGTCGGATTAGTTTTGTAATCGAGTTGGATTTGTTATGCAATTAAGCTGGATCTGTTATATAATTAAGTCGGATTAGTTTTGTAATCGAGTTGGATTTGTTATGCAATTAAGCTGGATCTGTTATATAATTAAGTCGGATTAGTTTTGTAATCGAGTTGGATTTGTTATGCAATTAAGCTGGATCTGTTATATAATTAAGTCGGATTAGTTTTGTAATCGAGTTGGATTTGTTATGCAATTAAGCTGGATCTGTTATATAATTAAGTCGGATTAGTTTTGTAATCGAGTTGGATTTGTTATGCAATTAAGCTGGATCTGTTATATAATTAAGTCGGATTAGTTTTGTAATCGAGTTGGATTTGTTATGCAATTAAGCTGGATCTGTTATATAATTAAGTCGGATTAGTTTTGTAATCGAGTTGGATTTGTTATGCAATTAAGCTGGATCTGTTATATAATTAAGTCGGATTAGTTTTGTAATCGAGTTGGATTTGTTATGCAATTAAGCTGGATCTGTTATATAATTAAGTCGGATTAGTTTTGTAATCGAGTTGGATTTGTTATGCAATTAAGTTGGATCAGTTATATAATTAAGTTGGATCAATTATGTTGATAGATAGATTGATAAAGTTGAATCAGTTATATGATTAAATTGGAGTCATTCTTGACCTATAACACCTCGTTATCAATAAAATTATGATTTTGATTATGATTATAATTTGGTTGGATAGTTATATGTATACTAGAGTGCAGCAAGTTTATTATAGATCAACGTGTGATTAGTAAAATTTGTATAAGGCGAGGAAGGACTGGAAATATAGGGGAAAATAAAGTATACCTATAGAATTAAAGTCTAGCATTTCTTTTATTTCTTGTCCTTGCATCTAACTTAAGAGGATCGCAATTCTAATGGCCTAAACTTCAGCCAGCACTTCTCCAACAACAATGTCCATGCTTGGCGTCCAGTTCAGCTTGTGTATTTCCACCTTGAAGCACCTGGCTACGTCGAGGACCTTCAGACAGATGTCGTCGTTGGCCGGGACGGTCTTCTCGCAATTATGGATCATGTTTACCAGTTGCTGCGCCATTGTAGCATCTGAATTAGAATGGTACTTGTACATCATCGGCTATCATCAAATAGTTTATAATTTACTCGCATTTGTTTGTCTGTTTGTTTGCTTAGTTCTTCTTTTAGATGGATTAGATATTTAGATAAATTCTCTTGGAAAATTTATTTATCCGTGCGTAGTCGGCACTTATCGCTAGTTTATGTATTAGTGCATCTAAAGATAGTAAGCGAAATAAACTTAAACATTAGGTAGATATTATTAATATTTATGTGGAAAGTCTAAAGAGAGATTATTTTAGGCGAAATGATGGGCCTTTTGAGTCGAAAAAGTCGAGCCTATCTTTCGAATGTCCATTTTGGAGAGTGCGCTTCGCATCTGCATGCTCTAATTCTCCCATGCCCATTTTTTCGACAAAAGCGACAAGAGTGACATCGTTTCATGGTTCACGTTCCAAAAACCCGTACGAAACGATTGGAATCAACTTTTATCATTCGAACGGCTAGCGTGGAATACGTTACACAAGTACCCACTCGTGTTCCACGTTCCCTGATAGATACAATCTGGGTGTCTTCAAGTCGAGAGTGAATCGGTTTCTTCTAGGCAAGCGTGCTCCACTGTAGACCGCATCTTCACTTAACATCAGGTGAGATGGCGATCAAACGCAAGCCCATACGTCATTAAAAAAAAGCGGAAATAAACTAAATATATACCTTAAACATTCATCTAGTCCATTAGAAAATATGTTAAAAATCAACAAAATATGTGGGTTAAGATTTTATGAATTCCTGTCCAGCATTATAACGGTGTGTTCCGGCAGCCTCACTTAAGAGCCAGTTCCGTTCAAGGCTAGGTGTGCTTTACCATCTTCGACCACACCGTCACTTAACATCCGGTGAGTTGTGGTCGACCATAAAAAAACTCCGTTACAAATAACCCGCTACAATCAGACGAACACTGAAGACACATTACCAACAAGTTTCTTAAAACTAACCAGCTCCGTGCTTCGTGGCAAACTCGTGTCCGTTCCCGTGGTGCAGGTTCCCTTCCGGGTCCACCAGGTTCAGCTTAGTAGAGAGGCAATGTATCGCGCACCCGGTCATACGCGAGTTCACTTCGAACTCTGGCTGCCAAAAATTTATGAAATCGTCGTACACCGTATCCGGAAGTGACAACTACAATTTATAAGAAATAAAAAATGTAATTATATACTTTGGGAATTAAAACTCGATAAAGTATATCATGGAATCAGGCCTAGTGTGTATATCAACGTCCATCTTAATAATAAAGAAAAATATTAAACAAAAAATTTTTTTTTCTTTGATTTTTGCGTTGCATTTTTAGCATTTGCCAGTGTCAAGTGTTTTGATATTTTCAAGTTTCATAAGGTAAATAAGTTGTAGCTAAAGTTATAGTCCAGTTATAGTCAAGTAAAGCTATAGTAGTGGTGACTTTACTATAAGCTTCGATGGAGTTTTGAAAGCAACACGAAAAATCATGTTACGCAAGCAGTGTATGTAAGGTCCTCACCTCCTTCTTACAGAGATCTAGTGCCTCGGTAAATTTCAATGTCAAATCTTTCATAACTGTTCGATCGGAATCCACTCCACAGCTTAAACTAACAAGAATTGTAAAAAAAAATAAACTTCTATCAACTTTTCCACCTCTAGCAATCTGACACTTTTCTTCCATTTTACTTTCTGCACAGAGCACCACTTCCTGTCTCTATATCTCTCTATAACTTATCTTTGTTCTTCTCGTATCAGTTTTATAAAGGTTACTGTGGTCTACAATTAAAGACTTAATTAACAGCTGCAGGGATTGGTGTTAGTTTCTTTTTTTTTTTTTTTTGCTTGTCATTGCTTAGGTGTTGAAAACAGTTTTCATTAACAATGTTTAATTTTTTGCACATTTTCGGTTTGAAAAAATCATGTTTTTCAGGAATGACATTCGTTACTTTTAAGAGTATATTGACAGTTGGTAGTATGTCTGCTTCAAGAGCTGAAGGGCGTGAGTTCAATTCCCACCCAGGACAAACTTTGTGGTATAAACAAATGTTCGTTCTGTGTCTGTATTTAAATAATATAATAATAAATTATAAGTATTTATAATAAATACAGAATAAAAAATTATTAATACTCGTACTGTATCGGGACCTGGCCAAACGTTTAGAGGAGGCTTCAGGTGACCAGAATGCTGGTATCTACTTTGGTCAAAAGCTTAGCATTGCCATCCAGCGTGGCAATGCTGCCAGCATTCTGGCCACATATCCCTCCTCTAACGGACTTTTAGATTAAGTTTTTTATATAAATTTTGTAAATAGTATTCATTATAAGTATGTATTATAAGTATGTATTTACAAAAAAAAAGTATTTAAGTATTTTATCAGTTATCTGATTCCCATAGTACAAGCTTTGCTTAGTTTGGGGTCAGATGGCGCTGTGTGTAATGTCCTACGATATTTATTTATTTTTATTTTTATTTATTTATTTAAGGTGTTTTTTAACAAGTATTTATTTACAAAAAAAAAGTATTTAAGTATTCTATCAGTTATCTGACTTCCATAATACAAGCTTTGCTTAGTTTGGGTTCAGATGGCGATGTGTGTAATTTCCTATGACATGATGATATTATGATGATGATGATACCTCGGACAGCCAGGTCTTAATATCTACATATATTTTTTCGAGTCGCGCTTGAAATGTGTGTAACATCTGAATGTACCTAATCAATGTAGACATACATTACAGTAAAGATTAATCAGTTAAGGAGAACATGAGGAAACTGGCCTTACTGACAATTCCACATGTTCTCGATTTTGTTTCTGTTCTCGATCTCTAACATAATTATCATACTAGAGTTTGACACTACGCGCCCGGCAATAGTAAACACCGAATGCCTAATTGAGGATGTGATCATAAAATACTTAACGTTTCTCGTCCAATGGATTTATGTGGAACTCGAGATGCTAATATCATTTTTTTAATGTGGAAGCAATTACACGAAAGAAGGAAAGAAAATGAACAATGAGTTTTGTAACAAATACAAACGAACAGAGACAGTGAGATGATGAGAGCGATGATGGTAAGCGATACCGCCTATCCATGACTTGACATGATTAGACAGCCCTGTTGGTTAATTGGTAGAATGTCTGCCTCAAGAGCTGAAGGGCGTGGGTTCGATCCCCACCCAGGACAAACTTTGTGACATAAACAAATGTTTGTTCTGTGTCTGGGTGTTCTGTATTTATTATAGGTACCTATATATTTACAAAAAAAAAGTGTGTAAGTATTCTATCAGTTATCTGACTTCCATAGTTCAAGCTTTGCTTAGTTTGGGGTCAGATGGCGCTGTGTGTAATATCCTAAAAAAAATGTCTATTGCAGTGATACATATGGCGTGGGTAGGGATTGCAATACCGAAGGTGTTTTTCAATACCGGTATTTCGGTATTGTACCTGAATGATACCGGGATACCGGTATTATGATAACAATTAAAATTTGTTCAAATTAACAAACAATAACAAATGGCACAACACGCATCGAATATAAATGTTAATAAAAAACAATTTGTTATAATTTTTTGTTTTTGTTTGTTTGGTTTTGTTGCATTCATTTATTATAATTATCTATTTTCGTTCGTCAAATTTAACAAATCAACAATTAGTCGATACCGTAATTTCGGTATTCATGGAAAAAAGTTACACGTGACATCTATTTTGTTTCATTCGAGTCTTAAAAAAAATTGTCTTTTCAAGTTATTTTTCTCGATTGATTTATTGTTTTATTGATCTCGACAAAGTTACTCTCATTGTTCGGAAAATAACCTAATACTCAATTAAGGGATTAAAATTTCTAAAATCAATTTCGAAACTGAAGGAACAACCCTGAATCGCGTACGAGTTATTTCGAAAAGATTGTGTATCTTTTCTACCATTTGAAAATCCCTAATTAAGCGTGAAGTTATTTTCAAAGCAATGAGATTAACTTTGTCGAGTTTAGAAAACAATACATGAAAGACAATCATTTGTCGAGATTTGAATAGAACAGAAAAGATGATATTGGTCGGTAAAACCTTTTTTCCCAAATACCGAAATTTCGGTATTGTCTTACTAATACCGGTATTGTAATACCGGAGAAAATCGGTCCGGTATCCCGGTTTTCGGGATTCCGGGATCCCGGTATTCAATCCCTAGGCGTGGGCGTGGGTTCGATTCCCACTCAGGACTAACATTTGTGTGACTAACATCGATGTTTGTTCTGTGTCTGGGTGTACTGTATGTATTTACAAAAAAAAAGAAGTATTTAAGTATTCTATCAGTTATCTGTCTTCCATAGCACAAGCTCTGTTTAGTTTGGGGTCAGATGGCGCTGTGTGTAATGTCCTATGATATTTATTTATTTATTATATAATTTTGAGTAACAAATTAAAGTCCAAGGCATCGCCGCTTTGGCGCGCATTACTTTGATACTTTTGATGGTTAGTCTCAACAGTCCTGTAATTTCGCTAGTTGCAGTAGATCTATCACCAAGTAAATTTTGATAAGTGTTAATTTTTTTTTATATATTGTCCAATTTTTTTCTCAATTTTGGCATCGCACTTGTGTGTTGTGCCCGTGGCAATTGTTTCAATGATTAGGTAAGTGAGTGTTCAGTTTGAAGGTTAGCTATTCACCAACAGTTGTCGTCTAGTCTCACACAAATTGTGCGACGTTGTGTCGCGCGACTTTTTTTGTTGCTTTCAGAAATCACATAGCTCCGGATTCCTTGACGACAACTCGTAAAAAGTATGTAATACTATTATGCTTATCTACACTAATTATAAAGAGAAAAGATTTGATTTTTTTTCTTTCTTTGTTTGTATTGAATAGGCTCCGAAACTACTGGACCGATTTCAAAAATTCTTTCACTTTTGAGAAGCTAGACTATCCCCGGATGGCATAGGCTACTTTTTATCCCTGTATTCTCACGGGAACGGGAACTATGCGGGTGAAACCGCGAGGCGTCCGCTTGTATTGGGAATAAGGCGCTTGAAGTCGTCTCCACTGCAATAATGTTTCACCAAGTCTAATTAACTTCGAGCGACTTGGGTAATGATGTCATCATCCGTATAACGGAGCTGATGGAAACGGAACGTCGGGAAAATACAGACCTATTTGACGAAGAACGTGACATTAGTCCCTTGATGAGTACACAGCTTTATAGCACAATGGTGTTACGTACACATGCAGATCCTTGGACCTATTACAGAAAATTAGTAGCCATACCTCTCGCATTAACTTAAACACCACCCGCGACATGACTCGACATGAATGCACCGTGTACTTCAGTGAAATCACTAGGTTTTCGTCATCTCATTATAACGTTTTTAAATACCGGCATTTTGAACCTTATGCCGCTGCAAATAGGCAAGAATCCTTTTGAACGTATTCAAATTTTTAACAAACTACTTTTAACAACTGTTAAGGCATTAAAGACCTTAACATCAAAGTAAAAGGAAATGATTAAAATGCATCAGGAACGTGGTTTGGTAATGATATGTAATTGGTATCCAGAAAAAAGTTTTCTGAAGATATAATGTGGAGGAAGGCGGCGGTGGGGTGTTAGTGGAGCTAGCGGGCTGTTAGCATGAAGTTCTGTCTGCTGGTGGCGGTGGTGGCGTCTGTGGCGGTCGGGCTGGCGGTAGGGACAGCGGAGGTGATGAGCCATGTCACGGCACACTTCGGGAAGGCCCTCCATGAGTGTAGAGAAGAGGTGAGTTGTTATGGTCTCTTACAATGTTCTGATTTTGATTGTCTTGTTAACTCTTTCGGTAGTAGATTTTATGGTGTCCTGAGGGTTAGATTCCTAGTTTAGTTCCATTAAGATCAGGATCAGATTCAGGAACATCTAAGTGATCAACTGAGAAATGTAGATCTTTGTTCGAAGTTTGAGTGACAATACTAAATTGAATACAGTTTCTGCTCAAAAGTTTATTTTTATTTTCTTATAACTAAATGTATATGTGTAAATTCTGGTATCTCATATACAATACCCATCGTATGTTTGGGTTAATCGGTATCTGTATATTGTTCACCAGTCAGGCTTGTCTGCGGAAGTGCTGGAGGAGTTCCAGCACTTCTGGCGCGAAGACTTCGAGGTGGTGCACCGCGAGCTTGGCTGTGCCATCATCTGCATGAGCAACAAGTTCAGCCTGATGCAGGAGGACTCCAGGATGCACCACGTCAACATGCACGACTACGTCAAGAGCTTCCCCAACGGTCAGTGAGGGAGAACCCCCTAAGATATGAACGAAATTTACTGCTGTGACACTTATGTAATAGCTTGGGTTTCAAGGTAGCCAGGATAAGGCGTCATTAAGTCTAAATTGAATCGGCAGATATTTTTTTAAAGTTTGACTTGGCACATTTTTTGACCAGTTTTAAAACAAAATATTCCAAGTTCGCAGTGATAGCAGTTCTCTGGCAACTTGATAAGTTACTAGGGTCTATGTTGCGGCTAGGCTCTACTCACTTTTATTTTCAACATGGGAGATTTCACACAACGTCACCCAAACCCAAGCTAAGCAAAGTGTGTACTATGGCAATCAGGTAAATAATAATAGTAATTTGTTTTATGCCATAAATAAAGTGTTGTCTATTAATCTATTGATGAAAAACATCCAGACACGGAACAGACTGTAGTGTACAGGTCAGTCAATTAATTTTTATTATTCCGTTGGCTCCAGGCCAGGTGCTGTCTGCGAAGATGGTGGAGTTGATCCACGCATGCGAGCAGCAGTTCGACGATATCACAGACGATTGCAGCCGCGTGGTGAAGGTGGCGGCCTGCTTCAAGCGCGATGCAAAGAAGGAAGGCATCGCGCCAGAGGTCACGATGATCGAGGCCGTTATGGAGAAGTACTAGGAGGCCTAGACACCAACAATGCGCGGGATTGTTCGGGTAGACTTCAAAATAAAACTCTTATTGGACGTCATATAGATAGAATCACAGGTTGGCACGTGATTTGAAAGGAACGCCGAATATGCAGCAAAGCTGAACTCCAGAACTGGAACAGCGGATGTGACCAAGAAAATTGACTGACTGGAGGTCGTCGAGTCACGTCTGTCGAATGTCTGTGAAAAGGTTGGCAAAAGGTTCTAGAGATTGGGTGATGGAAGACGGTCATAAATTCCAAAGAAGGTCTTGAAAGTGTACGCGAGACGTCGTTTTGACGTGACTGACCCAGACAATAGAATATTTTGGAAATGAGGTGAACTGGCCGGCACGGGGTTTGATAAACTAAAAAAAAACCAGATCAAAATGACATCATTTAAAGAAATACCAAACATTTTGAAGTCTACCCATTTACCCAAGCATTCAACGTTATTTTACGAAACGGACAAAGCTGGATAATATCAGAACGTATACAAAGATGATTCTAAATTATAAGACTAGGTTATAAGGTATTGTGAAAATGTAAAAAAAAATTACTTTGTAAAAATATACTGAGTGTAGTCAATACTAACAAAACATCCTTTTATTTTATAAAGTCCGCAACACAGTGAACACCAATACCCTAAAAATTACAGCGTTATAGCGATACACAGAACATTATGATACTACACAAAGTTCTGTGTATCGCTGCAATGACCATAGACAGGAGTTATCTTTTACCATCAGGAGAGCGTCTCGTTCGGCTCATTACCATTACATAAAAAAAAAACATGTACATTTTTCAGAGAGAAAAAAATACGATGTTATTTAGAAAATAACAAGATTATCAATCTCTGGTCCTGTCACAGCCAGGCAGTGGAAACAATCTGTCAGCGCAATGAGCAGGGGTCGAGGAGCCTTCTGACAGCCGCTGGGGAGGTGGGAAATAATGAAAAATGGTGATAATTCGCGTGTTTGAGAGGTTATGTCAAGTTTGGAGTAGCTGTCTATCAACCCAGGTGCGGGTAATGTTCGACATACTTTGTAGATCAAGTAGGTATATTATAAAACCAGTACGGACTTATGGGATACAATTATGGGTAGCCATCTGAAATTCTAATGTACACAAAATACATAGAGCCCAGAACTACATGAAACAAATTGGTAACACATGGTTTATAAGAAACTCCGCAGTACATGAACAATTATGTATCCCGACCGTAAAAATGGAAATTAAAGCGGATGCAGGTCAATGTAAAATCAGACTGGAAAATCATCCTAACCAGCTAACTGCCCAGCTCACACTACCAGACTGCGTAAACCGACTGAAAAGACGCAAGATCTTAGAACTCGGCAGCACCAACGAAGCCATTGTAACAAAAAAAAAAACATTTTCTTTCTTTCCTTCCATTCTAGCAGCAGGAAGGTGTTTCTGAAATATCTGTACCTGACGATTAACTTACACCACATCTGCTCATAGCCAAAAAGGCTGATCGCATGATAAAACTATTAGTAAAAAGTAGCTATAGCTCTATAGGTAGTAGATTCCGTAACGAAACTTCTGATGAGACAGTCAGAGCTGTTTTGCAACTGGGTGGCAAGTCTTTAAGCAAGAGCTTGTTGGTGCCACTGCAGTATATTGGGCAGCCAAGCAGTAGTGCGTAAACATTACTGTATTTCAATATGGAGAGTACCTCAAATACGAGGACGTAGCTATTGAGACTAACCATCGAATGTTGCAAAGTAATGAGCGCCAAAACAGCGATGCTCTGGACTTTGTTTTGTTACTTAAAGTTCTGAGTAGAAAAGTCACAATCAAAATGTTCTAGATTTTAAATTTATTTCAGATAAATTTTTAAAATTATTTAAAGTTACATTAAGTTCTCGTCTTTGTTGTAATCAAAGTGACTTATAAACTGAAATACACTGAAGATATAAGTCCGTCATATCTTAAACATAATATTATTGAGCTAAAGAAAATCTTGCCAATATTGTTTGCCAAGCTTCTGCATAATAAGAAATTTCAATCACGTTCACACCCGTTTACAGGACACCTGAGCATTCGAGATATACTACAATCTAAACAATAAAACCAAACAGCACACGTTGCTATTTTATTCGATGGAAAAAATATAAAAATTTACATACAAAGCGAGAGTCCCGATTTTTCGGGAAAATGTTTATGCCTCCCCTGGCAACACTACGTGATGCGAATGGGTAAATCTGGCAGCCCATATGTCTTTTACTTATTTTCTGTTTTGGTTTCCCCTTTATTTTATAGTTTGTTGGAGGCAATTGTTTTTTTTTTTTTTCATTTTATGTGCGGCATGGATAGGAAATTTCACCTTCAACTATAACGAAATTAATAATTAAATATTGTTTCAAATATTTGCATTAACGATTTCAAACAAATACACGTTCGCCTAGAGTCGGCATCATTTTCTTTCTTGAGTTTTATTTTAATGAAATTTACAAAGGAAACTGCAATAATCCATCAACCTGTCGGTGCGGTCTGCACAAATTTAAATTTGCTCTCCATTCCTGCAAAAAACGAACAAAACGAAGCTTCACGAGCGCACAGAAAACTTTGCCCGAAAATATCATTAGAAGTTTCCTTGCACAGGCGAGACGGAGAAAAACGACCTCTGCTGCAATAAAAATACGTGTCACGTGTACAACTCAACGTAAAGAACCTTAAGTATCAAAAGTCAAAACAAGGAGGCACTACAAATTTACCTCCTCCTTTCAACGAAGTTACATTGAAAAGTTTAGTTCTTATTGTGAAGGGTACACGGTTGAGTTTCGAATTAAAGGCAATCGTATTAGCGGTAAAAGGTTTGTGGGAACGTGGAAAGAATTGGTCTCCTCGGGGAATTCGACCATTTTTCATGAAAACAACGTCTTGAATACTAATACTGTGGAATTGAGATGTTAATAAAGAACGCTGGATTCATGAGGTCGTCGGGACTCGTCACGGACGTGCACAGCTTGTATTTTGATATTTTATCTAAGGTCGAATTAGATTAGGTTAGGTTGATTAGACTGCCCTGTTGGTTCATTGGTAGAATGTCTGCTTCAAGAGCTTAAGGGCGTGGGCTCGATTCCCACCCAGGACAATTTACAAAAAATAGTTGTTTGTTATACAAGAGTGCAAAGTTGTTTTTTAACCGCGTGCTCAATTTTGATGAGCAAGCGAAGGATTCTAAAATTTTAAATTAGAATCCTGAACGTTAGCGAGGGAATCAAAAGAGCACGCGGTGAAAAATCTTTGCACTCGAGTGCAACATGTAACTTTTCATCCCACCTCAGCGAGGAAATTACTAAATGCAAAAAACTATTTTACAATCACAAGATACTTTTATTTCAGTTTAGGAAAAGAAAATGGAGCGCGCAAAGCAAATAAAAAAAACGTAGGTTCCGTTTTACCCTTTGGGTACGGAACCCTAATAAACTACCACATAGAAAGCCAACATTTTCAAATTAGTTTCATAAAACAAAGTTTAATATCACTTAAAAATAAATACAAGCGATCGGTTCGCATGCCGAAGGGCGTGGGTTCAAACCCTAACAATGAGCTTGAGCTGCCGGTGAAGGAAAACATCGCGTGGAAACCATAGCATGGTGGTAGGGTACTTTGTAGTACTCGGCTGGCTAGCTACCACACTCAAGTTAAAGATCTGCCGCCACGCATCTAACGGTGTGTTCCGGCAGCCTCACTTGAGAGCCATTTCCATGCTTTACCATCTTCGACCACACCGTCAGATGATCTGTGGTCAAAACCTAGAAAAAAATCTTTGCATATGTAATTAGTATTTGTATTAGATTATTTTTTTTTGTAACGAGATAATGGGGTCAAAGAGACCAATTTAATGTAGATGGGAGGACTAACCTGGCGATGGTGTGCAGATGCGCGCTGGTGGCCAGCTTCACGAGCGGCCGGTGCGGGGGCCTGCTGGGCCGGCTCGGGGGGCTGTACGTGTACTCCGAAGTCTCGGACCCGGTTAACCACGACCAGTGCTCCGTCATGGTTGCTCTAACCACGACACTTTCATTAACTGCACTTGTTTTTAGGGTTCCGTACCCAAAGGGTAAAAACGGGACCCTATTACTGAGACTTCGCTGTCCGTCCGTCCGTCCGTCTGTCACCGGGATGTATCTCAAGAACGGTGATAGCTAGACAGTTGATATTTTCACAGATGATGTATTTATATTGCCACTATAACAACAAATACTAAAAATAAAATAAAATAAATATTTAAGGGAGGCTCCCATACAACGAACTTGATTTTTTTACCGTTTCTTGCTCGATACTAATAACGGTGACAGGTAGACGCTTTAACTATTCACAGAATATTTAGTTTTATTATAGATAATCGTACGGAACCCTATGTGTGTAAGTCCGACTCGCACTTGACCGGTTTTTCATTTATTATAAGTTATAGGCTAGGTGTTTCACCACAGCTCACCAGTTGTAAGATGGTAAACACCTAGCCGGAGTATTGAATCTTTTCGTATGTTTTGTTTTTATATCGCACCTTTAGAATTGAAGTGGCTTAATCCAAAATTCTTGTTTTTTGGTAAAGGCCAAAAACGTAATTGAAAACTTGGCCCATTTTTAGTTTTTCAGTTGGAATACTTTAGGCTAAGCAGTTTTTTTTACAATTTTTGTTATTTACCGTAGGCTAGGAATTGTTTTAATGATTGGATACTAAAACTTTAAGTATAACTAATTAGAACCTTAGTTAATTAATCATTAAAAAAAAGATGCCACTTATTTTCCGAAAACAATTTAATATTATTGGTTTATTTGACTTTGTGTCTTTTTTTTACTTAACTATACAAAAATAAATTGTGACTATTTAAAAAGGAGGCGATTAATTTCTGAAGTTATATTTTTGCTTGGTGACTAATTTTGGAATACGCTAGTTTAATTATTTATGACTTGCTAAATTAAAGGAAAGTAAACAACAAAGTATGTTGTCATAATTGTATATTTTGCAAATTTTGCCTCACTAATCACATTAAACACAATCAACGAAAACTATCACATTGATAAAAAAAAATACCGCTACCAACATCACATTATAATCTCACAAAAAAGAAAATATATTGGTCTTGCTTATTATAATACTTGTTAAAAAATAAACAATCAGACTTGAAAAAGTGCCTTAAAAGATGCTTACAATATTTAGTACTGAGATCAGTCCGCTCACATATAGAATATATACCCAATTGGGTATTATTTACTATTACTTTTCTAATTAAAATCATGAAATAATTGTTTCCCGACGTATGGTTAAAAACTATACTTCGTATAAAATTAGAGGAGGTTTATTTTCAGTAGTTTTAAATAAACCTAAACTAAATACTAAACCTTTGAAAGAATATAAAATAATAAAATATAAAAGAATATAAAACAATATTAACACTTTTTATCAATAGAGTAGAAAAATAACAATAAAGCAAGCCATAAAATGTTTATGAAAAGATCTAAGAAATCAAAAAACCTTTATGAAATAAAAAAGGAAAAATAACCTAAATTGCTTCAACACTAAAATAAGATCAAAATATATAATTAAGTAGTAATTAATTACAAAACCGAGTCATAAAACCAGGCGTATGTACCAGGGAAGGCTTTAGTTCTTATAAGATAATTCAGATCTTTCTTTTTCTTTTGTGCGACCTCTATTTTGTTTCTATAAGCCTTCGATAGTGCAATTTCACACGTTTCTTCATTTTATTTCTTTTATTGCGCAAATTTACTTCCTTCTTTTTCGACGTATGTTTATTATTCATAGTAAAATAAAAATAACTCGTCCTTACCAAATTTCAACACTTTTATCTCGCTAAGTAAGCCTCTCCAACCCACTGCATTTTTATAAATATCCTGATGAAAGTTAACTTTGTATACTATATTCTCTTGTAGTAGAAGATCTTAGATGATGGGAGTCTATGCGCGGTATACTATTAATATGGTATTTAATATATTGTACAAGACTTGGGTCAATCGGATCGGACAATTCTAGAACGCACTCTAAGATCTTCTTCTACAAAGCCATTGGAATTCGTTTTTAGTTTCACGGTACTTATTTGTTTGTTTGTTTGTTCCTGTTATATATAGTGTATTGATAAAAAAAAATTAACAAACCCGAATTCTTTGGTTATCAATAGTAAAATAAAAGGCCGTATTTGGTTTACGAGGATTGGCAGCATTTGTATACTTATATTTGGGTTTCACCGCCATCATGCATGCCTTGATAAAAGATCGCTTCAAGTCCAAATTACTTAGCTGCCAATAATAGTCGAATATTTCGCATCTCTTCTCAGGGGTTATATTACCGGAACAACGAAGTCTCCAACACAACTATCTCTTACTTTTTTTGCAGGTTCCTCATTATTAGATTTTGATGTGTTGATTTGATTAGAGTGATTGGTAGGCTTTTCCGGTGTTCCGAAGCGATTTAATGATATTTTGTTTCCATTGAGATGGATTGCGCAGGCGCTTCCTAGATTTTTTATTCTGTGGAAGTAGTTCAGAGGAAACAATTACATAGTTAACATTAATTTCCCTGTCAGACGTGGTGCTTGATGAACTTAAAGAGCGTCTTAGCGATGAATCGATATAGATCGGATCAGCGTCACTCAGATCAACGTCTGATTCCTCAGAGTGCACAGGTGATTGACGGTAGTTTATGTATTTAACGTCTTTTGCTAGTTGAAGGCTCGGCACAAATTATATTCGTGCAGTCTATAGGGGTACCTGGTATGATTGAAGGTGAGCCGTTAATGTTCATTTCATCTCCGTTTTGTTTCGCCGATGAAAAAAACTTTGACGACGACGATGATGTGCTGGAACTTAAAGATGATGACGTAGAAGAACTGGATGATGATGTATTACTGGACCGATCTCTCATGTTTTGTGATGTTTGTTCTTCGATAATTGAATCAAAGTTATACTCAGCACTGATTTTCGACGTATTGTTAAATATCCTTTAAAATCCGTTGTTCAATGTCCACTTGCGGTAAAATTTCAGGGTTCATACTAGGACTTCCATCTATAGCCTTATCCAAGGGTAGTTTCAAATAGTTTTCCTTATTACATTCATTATCAACACCAGTATAACCTTCGAAACTTGCTGCACTCATCTCTTCACACTGTTCTTGCATTGTATTTTCATTCCGGTTTAATAATTGCAAAATAAGATCTGCTCTTCTTTTCATCATTGATCTCAAACATAAACAGAAATAAAAATAAAAAAGACTCAATTAAAAATTTGAAGCTTGCTAAGTCACACAGCGTTCAGTAAAGAGTAAACATATTTACGTAGACGTCTCCGCAGTCACAAAATTGGTTAGTAAAGTAAGGCCATAGTATAAAATAAGGCTCAATCATTTATGCAATGTTTAGTAATAAAATGACGGCAGTACAAATACGACACCACAATATTATTAACATTGAGTATTGAAACGCCCAAACCTAAAAAGAGTCATAAAAATATACCTTGCGTTTAGTATTAAAACGGCGGATTACAGTGTACGTCGCTTACGGAGCAACCGCGCGGCATCCAATGTTTAGCAGTGTCCACGCAACATTGAATGAGGTCCTTCAATACCGAGGGACACGCGGTAAGCGCATGGTTTAAAAGAGACGGAAATAGTGCGTTTGTCCTTTTCTGGACTAAAAGAGTCCGTTTATTTATAATAAACTGATAGAATACATGTTTATAAGTCGTTCTGTGTATAAAAGTCATTTTCTCAAAATTTTGAGTTAAGCCACTTCAATTCTAAAGGTGCGATATATAAATTTATATTACACACACATTGTTTAAAATTGTCTGATATCCTTTTTCATCTCGTTTTCTAAAGCCTGTTAACAAAATAGCACATCGATGGTAGAGTTCGCATCGAGTCGATGCTTTGTGATTATTCGTTTTATCGATTGATTTTGCGGTTTTATATAGCTTTGGCATGTTTTCTTTTAAACTACAGTTCAGTCAAACTGAGATAAGGTTTTACAGCATACAAACGTAGACCGATAGACTGGTGACTTACAATTTTTTTTCCATTTATGGACAAATGGAGCATCATTTTACAGTGAAATCACAGCTACTGGCATTTACTTTGGTCTTTATTTGCGGTAAATCACAATTGCTTGAATGAAACAGTAGATTATTAGCATAAAAAATAAGGTTAGCGGAGCGTTGGTCGTCCAGCCGCAAGATGGGGCGACGATATCGTCACCGTCGCGGGTCGAACCTGGACCAGATTGGCACAGGACCGAGGCAGATAGCGTGAAAAGAGAGAGGCCTATACCCAGCAGTAGGATAAAGAAGGTTGTGGATGATTATGATGATTAGAAGCATGAAAAAGCAGAAGCAGAATTTTGATAAATTTAGTTTAAAAGTTTTCGGATAAATTTAATCTTATCGTTAAAAATTCGCAACAGCTTGAGAACGTAATCCAATATCTCGAGGCAGTGAAGTTTCACAACCTCTCAACGGAAACATCCTTCAAATCTTGAATGTTATTAAATTCGCGAACAATGATTGATAATGGCTGAAACACTGAAGTTTCCGACAAACTTACACGGCACGAAACTAGGACATTTTGAGCCTTAGGATCAAATACACACGGATCCAGACGAATGCAATTAAAAGTTACCTCGTCTAAAACCTGTCGAGGACTTCGATCACAACGCCAAAGTATAATAATCTTTATTTAGAAGCACATAAGACTGATCAAATTTAACTGTTACACGATTTCAAGGAGTCTCGTCACCCTTCGTGAAATAGCGTTATTATAGATCCCCTTTCAAAACTACGGATTACACGATCAGGATTTTCCGAATCTCCAAGTTTATTTCCTTCCTTTTCTTATCTGTTATGTGTGAAAGAGATAATAATATGACATTTGAAACTTATGATGCAAGATGCGCACTATCAAGTAAAGTAATAAATCCGATCGATAAAGCGCGATTCACATCGCGACCGTTAAAGCGTAACTACTATGTACGATAATATAAAATACTACTGTAAACTATTACACTACTTCTACTACTACTACTACTTCTTGAGTTAAACTATGAAAACTGAAGTGGTTTTGTATTTTTTGTATTTTCGTCGTCGGGATACTTCGACTATAGTTTTGGCTTCATACGGTAACCTTTTTTAAGGAGTCAAAGCAGAGTGCGTCTTACTACATCGGATTAATCCCGTATAAGTGAAACAAAAATATCTCTCGAGTTAAATTTACCATTTTACATGAAGAACGACAAGGAAAAAAGATTAGTGTTAATTTTTAGTTGATTTAAGCGGATTAAAATAAATAAATAAATATCGTAGGAGTATACACACAGCGCCATCTGACCCCAAACTAAGCAGAGCTTGTGCGATGGAAGTCAGATAACTGATAGAATACATAAATTCTTTTTTTTTTGTAAATACATACTTATAATACATACAGAATACCCAGACACAGAACAAACATTTATTTATTTACAAAGTGTTTGGCCTGAGTGGGAATCGAACCCACGCCCTACAGCTCTCAAGGCAGATATACTACCAACGAGCCAACGGGGCTGTCAAATGTATGTATGCCAAATGTATGTAGTCCCATTTTGAAGCGATACAACAACAACATTATGTGATGTTACATAAAATATATTACGCATAGGCACTGAAGGCGGTGTTTTATCGATAAAAGTGATCACTTCCAAGCAACCTTTGGCTAGCTTAACATCTTTTATAACCTCATGATTTCACGCGAGGGTTAACTAGAGGTAGTGTTCATTTGCAGTGTGTGTGAATTGGGCCTTACAGATGAACACCATGGAGCTATTATGTGACGTCATGCTGTTCCCGAAATGAACCTCCAGACGCAGAATAATGCCAGCATTCGTGTAATGGAGGAATTATCCCAGCCAGAGGGCGGAGCGAAGAGGTAGTGTTTAGTATTTATGACGTGGATCAGCAGTGTTGCAACCCATCCTCATCCTAAAACAAACCTACATACATGCTTAAAAAAATTGCACCCGACTATGGAAACCCCAATTTTGCAATTTTTTTTTTTTTTAGTTTTTCTGACACAGTACGTACACATAAAATAAGTTATAAGACGGTTTCCTTAATCACAAATAAATAATTATGAGAAGCAAAATTAATAAAAAATTTGCAAAAAATCCGCGACGAGTTTGTAATCGTAACATCTATCTAAGAACATGCACCAATTAAACCTACACCCATCACTGAAAACTGCATCAAAATCGGACTAGTAGCTTTGGAGAAAAATGGCAACACGGATTTGCACAATCAAATGTTTACTGCAGCGCCCCCTGGCGAGTTGTCATCGTAACACCTATCTAAGATAATACACCAATCAAATCCGAACCCATAACGGAAAATTTCATCAAAATCGGGCTAGTAGTTTTAGAGAAAAATGGCAACATGTATTTGCACAAACAAACGTCCTCTCACCCCAAACGGATATATATGCCGTCTTCGTTCCGTCGTGGGTAAAAATAAACATTAAGTAAATAAATAGTTACTATAAATTGATAATTAAAAGCCATTTAAAATGTATACAAAATTAAATTAGCAATGCAAAATACTGCAATTCCGATAACTTCTCACAAAACAGGGTTCCAGGACCCTCCGAAGCAATAACACACAAATACTCAGAGGTGGCTATAGGAAACTGTTATAATCCGCTGTAAACCTTAGAAATTGCTTAGAAAATGCGTTGGTGGCGCCGATCTACATAAGTTGGCCGATTTTAAGTTAAAAGGGAACGAAGAAAAGGCGGGAACTTGCAATAGATTCCGGGCTTTACACGTCTCCGTTTTAACGTAATGTGATTCTATTGAAAGATAGTTCCCTGAAAAGATTTCTGTAAATTACTTTCCTTTGTGCTATTTTCGAGAAAACTTTCTATAAAATGGATTACTTTAAAAAGGTAGCACAGTTTCCAAAATTAAAAAAAAAAACTCAAGGCAATCTGGTGAAAAGCAAATAGCACTGGAGATATAAAATTGACAGTCGATTCGAAAGTCCTGGGTTCAAGACCAAGTGTTCTCTCATTTTTGTATGGAACTTTCAGCGTTATATTTACATACAGCTCCTTGTAGATCAAATCCGTGTCTCTTCTTTACTATTCGTCGGCAAATAGATACCACCTAATGCTTAATCTTTTTGTGTATATATTTAGTGACAGTCAAAGTTCAGTCTTGGTCAAGTCCAGTCCGTGCCGGTCGAGTCCAGTTTACCACACCATATCACTTTCCCATACTCAACAAATTTTGGAAAAAATATAATGGGATACGACTCTTTCCGCTTTCCCGCCAAAATTTACTTCGTGTTTTTTTTTTTTTTGGCAATGGATACTAGTCCTTCATCCGACTCCGTGTGTCGTCTAAACAGTACGGCCAACTCTGCAGTGTTGTAGATCTACTGTTTTTGCCGTCTCATTTTTAACACCAACTACAACCTACACTACAATAAATTTTTTGTTTGATTTGATTTTTTAATAAAAACCTCATTTGATCGAAAATTGGGAGGAACTATTAAGCCGGTATCGAGTGGATTTGGAACTGTTTGTTTCGTTGTATTTTCGTTATTACTAAAACATCATTTATGAGGTTAATGTTTAAGATATTTAAGGATCCAATCTATATGTGATCTAATTTAGAAACACGATTACTTTTAGTTTCCTCGATAGAAAAAAAATCCAAAGTAACCCCAAACAATCTATAGAAAACCTCGATACGGCGTAAATACTGCACGGAAAGTCATCAGGCTTTGTATAACAATAAAATTACATTTTCTCTAAATAGTTATTACATAAAAATTACCAAAATATGATTTTGCTTGAACAAACGAAGGAAATACCTAAATTTTTGCGCGTTTCGTCCATTCTAAGCAGAGCTACCACGCTGTTCCCCTATCCGCTTTAGTACCGCTTCGACTGTCGGACGGGGAGGTTGTGTCGCTGTTGAGGTTGCTTTTACGTACGATCACAAAGTAAACGAACCGGATCAACAAATTTGCCACTTGTAGACATAGACAGGTGGCCGAGTGGTATCGGTACCCGATTCTAATCCGCTGTCACGGGATCGAAACCAACCAACACTCGAAGATTATTTTTGCACACAAATTTTGTTGTATTTTATTTTGTTTTTTTAACAGACTCGATTTTATAAATTATAATAAAATTAAATAATATATAATTATCATAGGACATTACACACAGCGCCATCTGACCCCTAACTAAGCAAAGCTTGTACTATGGAAGTCAGATAACTGATAGGTAATACTTCAATACTTTTTTTGTAAATACATACAGTACATCCAGATACAGAACAAACATTTGTTTATGCTTGTCCTGGGTGGGAATCGAACCCACGCCTTGGAGCAGACATACAGGGCTGTCAATTTTAAAAGGAGGAGGTTTTCAATTCGACAATTTTTTTTTGTAATGGTTTGTTATGCTAGGTCTGCTATACTGTAAGTGTGTTCCGCGGAACCCTAGGGTTCCGCGATACCTCTGTAGGGGTTCCGCAAGAATTTAGAAAAAAAAATCAAAACACCTGTCTCTGGTCGAACGTTTTGACTCCGCGGCCGCGCATAGGTTTATTTATTTATTTATTTGTATAAACATGTGTTACAATAGCTGGTACAATATCTCATAAGTTTGGTATTTTTTTTTTTTTAATGGTTGACAGGCTAGTTGTTTGACCACAGCTCACCTGATGTCAAGTGAAGGTGTGGCCAAAGATGGTAAATCACACCTAGCCTGGAATGGAACTGGCTCTCAAGTGAGGCTGCCGGAACACACCGTTAGATGCTTGGCGGCAGATTTTCAACTTGAGGGTGGTAGCTAGCCAGCCGAGTACTAAAGTACCCTACCACCATGCTATGGTTTCCTCACGATGTTTTTCCTTCACCGGCAGCTCAAGCTCATTGTTGGGGTTTGAACCCACGCCCTTCGTCATGCGAACCTACCGTGCTAACCACTGAGCTATCATCGCTACAAATCAACATGCATACTTGTATACTTGTGAGCGCGCTGTCCCTTTGATAAAAGCCGCCTCTGAATTAGACGCTATAGTTGTCAACAAGCGACTTTCGACTCTAACTTTAAAAAATAAAGTCGAGATTGTTTACAACGCAATTTTTAAATTTCTCATTTTATTTTTGCTTTTTGTTTATCAAATCCCATTAGTTACTTTTTTTTAATATCTTCTATTATTGTACTTGCCATATGGTAAAGTAAGTAATAATTAGTAACTGTTACATTGTACTTTTATTATGCTTATTAATAAAGATTCTTTATTAAAGAACACACTTTTAAAAAGTATTGTTTTATTATAGGGTTCCATCAAGTATTTTGCTTCCCAAAAGGGTTCCGACACCAAAAAAGTTTGAGAACCACTGTGCTAGGCTATGTTTGACCACAGCTCCCCTGATGTTAAGAGAAGGCGTGGTCGAAGATGGTAAAGCACACCTAGCCTGGAATGGAACTGGCTCTCAAGTGAGGCTGCCAGAACTCATGGTTAGATGCTTGGGGACATAATATTTTCAACTCTCGTGTGGTAGCTAGCCAGCCGAGTACTAGAGAGTACGCTACCACCACGCTATGGTTTCCTCACGATGTTTTCCTTCACCGGCAGCTCGAGCTCATTGTTAGGTTTGAACCCACGCCCTTCGGCATGCGAACCGACCGCGTCAACCACTGAGCTATCATCGCTACAAAAATGTATATGTATGTTAAATAAATATAAATAAATAAATATCGTAGGACATTACACACAGCGCCATCTGGCCCCAAACTAAGCAGAGCTTGTGTGATGGAAGTCAGATTACTGATAGAATACATAAATACTTTTTTTTGTAAATACATACTTATAATACATACAGAACAGCTAGACACAGAACAAACATTTGTTTATTCACAAAATGTTTGCCCTGAATGGAAATCGAACCCACGCCTTACAGCTCTCAAGGCAGATATACTACCAATGAGCCAACGGGGCTGTCTGTTACGCGATAATTCCGCTAATTATGAATCGATTTTGATAATTTTTTTTTTGCTTGATAGATCCATACTTCTGAGGTGGTCTGATATAAACTTTATCGAAATCGGTCGAGCAATTTTTAAAAATCAACATAAATATAAAAATTGTATACGTCGATGACATTTTCGTTTACTCCGAAACCTCGCTGTTTCATTAGAGCATAAATAAATAAAATAAATGAAAAAGCAAATCCAATATGGCCGCCATCAAAATAGATGCTTACATATTTTTTCACAACTCCTATAATATGGGTATCAAATAAAAGGGCTTGACAAGTAGAATAGAGTAAACTTTAAAAAAAGCAAATCCAATATGGCCGCTAACAAAATGGCGGATTACATATTTTTTCACAATACCATCAATATGGGTATCAAATGGAAGAGCTTGACTAGTAGAATACATTATAATAAAAAAAGCAAATCCAATATGGCCGCCATCAAACTAGAGGATTACATATTTTTCCACCACTCCTATAATATGGGTATCAAATAAAAGGGCTTGACTAGTAGAATAGAGTAAACTTTAAAAAAAGCAAATCCAATATGGCCGCTAACAAAATGGCGGATTACATATTTTTTCACAATACCATCAATATGGGTATCAAATGGAAGAGCTTGACTAGTAGAATACATTATAATAAAAAAAGCAAATCCAATATGGCCGCCATCAAACTAGAGGATTACATATTTTTCCACCACTCCTATAATATGGGTATCAAATAAAAGGGCTTGACTAGTAGAATAGAGTAAACTTTAAAAAAAGCAAATCCAATATGGCCGCTAACAAAATGGCGGATTACATATTTTTTCACTACAACCTCAATATAGGTATCAAAATGAAATGAATGGGATTGACTAGTAGAATGGAGAATACTTTAAAGTTGATCCAATATGGCCGCCAACAAAAATTAAAACACACATCTATGTTTTTCACAAAAAAATTCGGGAATTGAACCCATGCCATAAAGCTATATTCTACTAAAAAAGAAATATTTATTATTATTTTATTTTAATTTAGTATTTTTTAAATGACTTCTCCAAAATGGATATGCGAGTAAAGCCATGGGTAAAGTAATAAACTATTTTTTTTTAATAATTATGCACGTCATTATTTTGAATCAATCAATTATGAACATACTAAAGTATACATAAACACCCAAACAAAACAAACATCTATGTTCTTCTCATCAAAATTTGCCCTCGGTGGGAATCGAACCCATGCCATACAACTCATGACGCAAACGTGCTGACTGGGTAGTCAAAATAATAATACTTTTTCGTCGTTTATTATTCGTCAGTGGAAAGGAAAAAAGTGAGGTGTATCGTAGGAGTTGCTTACGGTATGTCATATTCTTAGGTTCCATAGTGTTATAATAAATTAATTATTTTCAATAGATAAAATAGGGAATTAAAAATGTTCAGTTACATAAAAAGAAATACACAAATTTACAAACAAAAAACCTACTCCATGACCCTTAGGCCAACTAAACGTACTGCTTCAATGAAACAGCGAGGTTTTTTAATACTTGTGTTGATTTTTTTTTACTTGCTCGACCGATTGCGATAAAAAATATATGGGACCATCTCTGAAGTATGGATCAACCAAGCAAAAAAAAGAATCATCAAAATCGATTCATAATTGGCGGAATTAGCAGGAGGTCGTCTAGGTAGGTACAGACCACCGCAGTACTAGATATTCTGCCGCCAAGCAGTAGTGTGTAAACATTACTGTGTTCCGGTTTGAAGGGTATTGCAGCTAGCGCAATTACTGGGCTGTTGAGACTAACCATCTAGTCTCAAAGTAATGAGTGCTAGAGCAGCGATGCCCTGGACTTTGTTTTGTTACTCAATGTTCTGGGTATCGCTACAATGGTCATGGACAAGCGTTATCTCTTATCATCAGGAGAGTGACTCGATCGATTTATTACTTTTACATAAAAAAAAATTGTCGAATTGAGAACCTCCTCCATTTAAAATCGAGTCGGTTAAAAAAAATAAGATAGATAGATATAACTCTTTATTGTGGACATCATAAATAGAAAAGAGTACAGAGAATAAAGAACCTTATGAACTAGTGCCACAAGTGGCGGCCTTATCGCTAACAGCGATCTCTTCCAAGCAACCAAGAAAAGAAAAAATACAATAGAGAACATAAAAAACAGACGGGAGATGTAACACTAATAAGAAAAAAATAAAATAAAAATAAAACGTATTATAAAAATAATAAGTATACAAAAATAATCGTATTATAATGTATTTAAAAAAAAACGAAATATTTATGTATTATATTTATTTAAAATACCTATCAACAAAATTTGTGTGCAAAAATAATATTCCGTATTAATATGGTGTTGATTTCGATCCCGTGACTATGTGGCCGTACTCATACAGCTTGTTACCACTCGGCCACCAGTCTACTAATATAAGCGGCAAAATAGTTGATCCAGTTCGTCTACTTAGCCGTTTAAGTATTTAGCTCAAACCGATTTTCATTTCGCCGCCGTATGTGTATCGACAATGCCTGTAGCGCGTGGCGCCGACGGCGGCGCGCGGTACTAGCTGTTCGCTCGTGTGCCTTGCGCACTCACACACGGAGCGCACAGAATACCTAAAATCGACTAGAGAAATGCACTCGATAGGCCCTTAACAGTTTCCAACAGTTTTGTAGAGCTAATCTTTTTTTTTCGCGACTTATGGGTTGGCAACACTGCGTATTCTATTTTAATGTAACGGGAGTTTTGGCGGGAACGCAGGATTAGTCGTGTATTTTTTTCTAAAACTAGTGTTTTGTCAAGTGTTTATGCATAAAAATGGTGGTGTTTTATTCATAAAGTGCCGAATTACAAGCACGAGTGTGGGAAAATGATGTAATGTGGTGAAACACGACTTTTTGTGTTGCTTCCAAAACTCCATCAAAGCTTAAAGTAAAGTCGCCACTACTTTACTATAGCATGACTGGACTTGACTGACACGGACTGGACTAGACCAATACTAGACTTTGACTGTAACTATAGATGTAAGACATGAGTTCGTTCTTCGCAAATAATGACATGGTTCAAAGGCCTTTGTAGCCAAACCATAAAAACCCAAAAAAAAAAATTATGTAAAGGCTGAAGGACTATCTATGGCCAAGAATAAATTTTAAAAAAAATATGTAAGAGCTCATGTCATGCCGTTATTTTAGTGAAAAAAATATCATAAAATTTGAGCCCCGAAACTAATAATTTCTTATAATTTCTTTTGCATTACATCGCGTCATTTCCCAAACTAATGATAATTTATTGCATCAATTCCACTCGAGTGCTTTGTCGTATTTGTTGCAGAAGTGCATTCTATAATAGAATATGTCTGTCTCTTTCGTACGCTGTTTAGGGGTTGAAACTGCGAAAGGCATGGAGACTCCTTGGAGTTATTTTTTTAATTAGCCTAATTTAAAAAAAAATGGTTATCAATTCGACTCTTATATATATGTATATAATTATGTATGTCCGCGATTTTCTCAATAACTTTACTGATGACTTCCTTACGTTTTCTTTTTTTTTACTGATACGACTTGTACGGGGGTTTCGTTTTTAAATGCATTTTTTTTTCAGGGATAGTTTTAGTGTATAATAATATATTAGGATATACTATAGATGTTTTTATGGTTTCCTCACGATGTTTTCCGTCAACGGAGTCAGTTTCCTCAAGTTCATAGATAGATAGATAGATAGATAGATAGATAGATATAACTCTTTACTGTGCACACCAAAAATAGAAAAGAGTACAGAGAACAAAGAACCTTATGAACTAGTGCCACAAGTGGCGGCCTTATCGCTAACAGCGATCTCTTCCAGGCAACCAAGAAAAGAAAAATACGATAGAAAACATAAGAAACATACTCGTAGCTCATATTTAGATTTTAAGTTTATGTCGGATTTTAAGAAATATTTCGGATAGATATTTTCAATTTAAATTAAATTCTCGTCATTGTTGCAACCAAAACCTTTAAGCGGAAAGGCACAAAAAATATATATCTTGAATACCTACTCGAGATGTATTTATATTTGATACTCCCCTAAATGGCACCCTATCGGTAGTGATTTATAGCGTACTATAGCTTAGCGTTCACGTGGGGCAGGGGTGTCGGCAGCTACTACTGATTCTGTGTCATTCTGTAGTGACTGCAGTGGAATCTGTGACAAGGGCTCAGTTTGATTACTAGTTATCGGTAGGCGTACTCTGCGATTAGGGGGGTCTCGGACTATTTGGGTTATTTATTTATTGAAAGCACGTACGTTTCATTCGTTATACGTATACACCTGTCATAGTAGTAGTTGCGTTATGACATTTTTTTTTTAATTTTACAGTTTTCTTTTGTCTTTTTGTGACATATTCATAAGAAACAAATCGGGCAACATTATATTGATGGCAAGTCAAACTGTATTTCGGTTTGAGGTACTGCATCCTAGGCTGTTGATACTAACAAACGTATGTTTCAAAGTAATGAGCATTAAAGAATTGAAGGGCGTGGGTTCGATTCCCACCCTAGACAAACATTTAAGTGACGATAAATGTTTCATTTGTATCTGGGTGTTCTGTATATAATGAAAGTGTGTGTTTACAAAGCAAAATATATAACTATACGTATTCTATCAGTTATCTAGTTTTCATAGTACAAGCTTGGCTTAGTTTGGGGCTAGATGGCGTGATGGAAAACGTGCTACGATATTTATTTATAAAGCATCGACGCCTTACCGAAAATAATAAAATAAAAATTATTATGCTTAAATAAAAATCGAGTTTCATTTGTGTTTGAGTAGGTACTCTTAACTTTACTAAAATACTTATCAGAAGGTTTGAAGGGAAATGCGTTTCGGTTCGTAGGTAAACAAGTCTAATTCGACCACTGCATACATGTACGTATATTGCAATATCCAATAATACGACGAAAACATTACACCAGATTAATGGATAGTAAACTGTTTTCGAAGTGTTTAAGGTTTCATTTAGTTTAAAGGTGATGAGAAGGGGTGAGATCCCCTTAATTCAGTGTATTTAGAGACAGCGCGCCGTTTTGTGCGAGTGCAAATTAAAAATACCCGCAATGAATATGAGCCGCCGCGTCCGCAGCGGCTTGTTACTGCCTTTCCATTTTATTTTCAACTTCATTTGATTCATTCATACGCATGTCAATTTCAGTTCTTCTTTGTAACCGACTCAAAAAAAGGATAAGGTTCTGAATTCGACTGTTTTTTTTGGATGTGACGCGATCATTCCGCCAATTATGAATCAGTTTTTTTGTTTGGTAGATCATACTTCAGAAGTGGTCCCATATAAATTTTAAACAAACCAATCGAGCGGTTTTTAAAAAATCAACTAAAATATAAAAATTGTGTACATCGATTATATTTTCGTTTACTTTGAAACTTCGCTGTTTCATTGGAGTAGTGCGTTTAATTGGCACTAAGGAACATGGAGTCGGTTTTTTTAATTGTAAAACTGTTTAAAAATAATCATTAATAAAATAGGTACGCGATTTTGTAAAATTAAATGGGTTGCAGCTGTTTAGGGCCTTGTCAAACTATAGTAAAAATATGCAATAATTATTATGCTATATAAAAAAAAGAGGAAATATACTGCGCAGGATCTAATCGGTTTCTTCTAGGCGAGCGTGCTGGAGCACGCTCGCCTAGAAGAAACCGATTCACTCGCGACTTGAAGGCACTCAGATTGTATCTATCAGGGAACGCCCACTCGGGCAGCAAATTCTAATGTTCAGCGGTTCGTACAATAAAATTAGATTCAAACTGTTTAGAGTTTTTAGAATATCTACTATGAAGCAGTACTTCGTATTTTAAACTGTGATCATGCGACGCGCCCCCCTACATTTTCACAACTCTTGGAAACTTGAAAGTCTTTCTTGTTTCGCATATTAAAAAAAATCTAAAATCATTTTTTGTAAAAAAATTATAATGCACTTATAATCCAACTAATATTATAAATGTGAAAGTTTGGATGGATGTTTGTTACTTTTCCACGCAAAAACTACTAAACGGATTATGATGAAATTTGGTATAGAAGTAGCTGAGACTCTGGATTAACACATACGCTACTTTTTATCCCGAAAACATGTAGCGGATAACGCCGCGGGGCGCAGCTATATTACTATAAAATAATGAAATGTTATAAAATCAGTTAAACTTACAATTTTATTTAGATGTAGAGTGATCTGCTTCTATGTTTAGTCGGGTACAACTACGTTTAATTCTACCCGTGAATATGTGTCGCACACAAACAACGATCTCGAAGACGTCGGATACGCTTAATTCGCGAGCGTCCAGACTTAACAAACCTAAATTAAAATATTAAGGCGCTGACGACAGCTACGCAGGAATGTTTTACGCAGTTGATAACATAGCTTAAATATTTATAGAAAGTCATATTTAGTGGAGTGGAAATATGGCGTTTAAGCAAATAATTTAATGAAACGAAAAATAAAACAAACAATTTGAGAAGATAGATGGATAGATAGAACTCTTTATTGTGTACTCTGTATTATCACTCTATGCAAAACAATGCTCTATGTTATAAGCTGAGACCCTGGATTAACACACAGGCAACTTTTAATTCGGAAATCACGTAGCGGGTAACACCGCGTGGCGCAGCTAGTATGCCACCTTGTTATAAGTGCGTTAACAATTTTAATCGTTACTTCAAAGTATGTTTTAATTAGAAGAATTTTACTATACGTTAACCTTTTCGTTGACTTTACATTTCGTTACTATTGTCATATGAGACATAAAAAGTTTTAACCCTATTGTTGGACTAAAATGGTATAAGTGACGTTTTATGTAACTGAGCGAGTTCAATGTCAGGTGTATGAGAAAGCGCCTGCGAGTTAATGAACGGCAAGCAGAGCGTGAGTCACCGTGAAGCCCCACACAGGCGCCGGCGGGACTGCGCGCGCCTGTGTGCGTGAGGCAGCGTGCACGGTGGATAACGAGATGTGTCTACATTATATTGTTTGAAGTATAAACAAATATGGCGGATCAAATTCGTACTCGTAAAATTTCACACTTAATTATTGGTTTTGGTAAATAACTATGAAAGAAAATTATAAACCTTTTTTTACATATATAGCAGCAAATTCAAAAAGTGATATTTGAAAAATGAATTGAGCTGCTTCATGTCAAATGTTTTAGGTCGCTTAATTGAGTATAAGGATATAGATGAACGATGGGGCTGCAAAGTTCTGAAGTGGAGACCACGAACCGGCAAGCGCAGCGTAGGACGTCCACCCACAAGGTAGATAGACGACCTAATGAAGACCGCAGGAACGCGCTGGATGCGAGCCGCTGCCAACCGGTCTTTGTGGAAGTCAATGGGGGAGGCCTATGTCCAACAGTGGACGTGCTGCAGCTGAAGTGATGTGATGAAGGATATAGAAAACCGAAGGCAGTTTGCATAACAAAATAAACTTGAGACTATTCAATTAAGATAATCTAATCACCATCATAGCGCAGATGATGATGAATTAATATTTCTGGGCATAAAATTTGAAGTTTTTTTTTAAATATTGAATAGGTTTGCGCTTGACCACATCCTGCCTGATGAGAAGCATCGATGCGGTCTAAGATGGAACACGCTTACCTAAAAGGAACCTGTATACTCTTGATTTGAAGACACTCATCTTGTACCTTTCGGGAAACACAGACTCCGGCAAAGAATGTTTTCTAAATGATAATAAAATATATCTATGACAATTTGATTATTCAAAACCCTTGCAAATATAATCAGTATATACACAATCAAAATAGTAAACGCATTTCTGCATCGGTGCCTATGAATGTATAATAGCAACTATTGAGCTAAGGAGCTGCATCAGGGTCAGGAGTCATTTGACAGCTGCCCCCGCGCCCGCGCCCGCGAACGCCCCCGCTCCGCCTGCCACCGTCACCCCACCCGCGTGTTTATGTGAAATCGATGCAGTGCTGTTTGTAAACACGTCTTGCACTCACTCACACACGCTGATATTTTATGAAGCTATTTTTACGAACAACAATAATCAACCAATTGTAAAGAAATTAAAATTTAATATAAAAAATTATATAGCTCAATCAACAAGTCGCATTCAGAAATTTTTTGTACTTTTTTGTTTTAATTATTTAATTTCGAAACGTATTGTGATTAACTAAACAGCGATATGTATTAGCGTTTAATTTATGATATATGTATAAATATTTTTACGCACTTTTTTAAATATATTTAACACGTTGCACATATCACAAATCACTTATTGGTGATCAATACAGATACGTCAATGCGAGGGTTAAAATGCAGGTTCACATTTTAAATTTTTGGCGCGGGAGGTGGCACGGCTAGGCGGCCACGTTGCAAACTAACCTAACCTTGCCTCGTGCACTGAGGGAGCCCTCGTAAAATTCCTGTCGTGGTTTTATTAATCTTGATCCTCGGCTCGATTTATAGGCCACTGTCTGTCTTATTGTACCATTTTAAATGCACTTTCTGAGGTAACGTTTAAAACAGAAATAATTTTCTTATTTTTTTTTATTGTTGACAGGCTAGGTGTTTGACCACAGCTCACCTGGTGTTAAGTGACAGTGTGGTCGCAGATGGTAAAGCACACCTAGTCTGGAATAGAACTGGCTCTCAAGCGAGGCTGCCGGAACACACCGTTAGACAGTGACAACCCTGTTTGTTCATTGGTAGTATGTTTGTTTCAAGAGCGGAAGGGCGTGGGTTCGATTCCCACCCAGGACAAACAGTTTGTGGTATAAACAAATAAATGTGTATTCTGTGTCTGGGTGTTCTGTATGTATTTAAAAAAAAGTATTTAAGTATTCTATCAGCTATCTGACTGCCATAGTACAAGCTTTGCTTAGTTTGGGGTCAGATGGCGCTGTGTGTAATGTCCTACAATATTAATTTATTTATTTTAGATGATTGGTGGCAAATTTTCAACTCAAATATAGTAAAGTAGTTTGCCAAACGAGTACCAGAAAGTACTACCTTGTTATGATTTCCTGACAATGTACAAATAAACATGATTTTTTTTAAATTAATTCCTTATGAAATTGCGTGTTCTAGTATCAAAACCGTGTATTCTCGTACGTCACCCGAGCAGGCCCACCCCGACGTCCAGCGCCCCTCGTTCATTCATTCGGCTTACTACGGCGCGTGCCGGGACAGGGGCGCAGTGGAGCTGACCTTGAATCCATCTATACGTTTATTCTTATTCTACAAGTATTAAAAACACTAATTCACGTTTATTGTATTGTTCTTTTTTTTTATACACCAATTTAATAGTTATTTCTGTTTTTCTTTCCATCCAAAGGTTGTCTGGAAGAAATCGCTCTAGGCGATAAGACCGCCCTTATACACCAAATGTCTATTATATTGGTTTTTTGTGTTAATTATCTATTCTTTTTTTTCTTTATATGGTTTACTAGCGACCCGCCCCGGCTTCGCACGGGTGCAATGTAGATACTAATGTGGTGCATATGCAACATATCCTCTTGAATCACAGAAACATTGAACACGGCGTCTGGGTGCGCTCCCTCCGCGCCGCGAGTAGTGCGTGTCGTTGCGTATCGTGGGCGCAATGTGCGCGCGCCCTTATCGCGCGGTGCACTCCGTTTTATTGATTCCATTTATTTGTATAACGTTTGATTAATTTATCGAATGCGATATAATAGGTTTTACTGATGCTTTTAACGTAATAATGACTTACTTTACAATATTTACATTGTTTGAATACTAATAAATAAATAATAAAATAAATATCGCAGGACATTACACACAGCGCCATCTGACCCCAAACTAAGCAGAGCTTGTGCTATGGAAGACAGATAACTGATAGAATACTTAAATACTTTTTTTTTGTAAATACATACTTATAATACATACAGTACACCCAGACACAGAACAAACAAATACTGAAGAGGTATTTAAGGCTATCCAAACTGGTTGACAGGCTAGGTGTTTTGACCACAGCTCACCTGATGTTAAGTGAAGGCGTGGTCGAAGAATGATAAAGCACACCTAGCCTGAATATACATATATACATATTAGTGTATTTTTAGTTACCTATTTTATGTATTTGGATATATTATTATTAGAATGTAGATATATTTATGTTGTAGTTATGTATTATCCTTTGTGCATATCCTGGTTATTGTCACACCCCGTATTTTTCTTCCTCTGATCCTGTCCGTCCTACGGTTGCCTGGAAGAGATCGCTTTTAGCGATAAGGTCGCCAGTTGTTACACCAATTAATTAATTTCATTTCTTCTGTATTGTTTTTTTTAGTGTGTGCAATAAAGAGTTAATCAATCAATCAATCTTCGCGTGTTAATCAAATTTACTAGTTTGTTCTGTGTTTGGGTGTTCTGCATTTATTATAAGTATGTATTTACAAAAAAAAAAGTATTCTATGAGTTATCTGACTTCCACAGTACAATCTTTGCTTAGTTTGGGGTCAGATGGCGCTGTGTGTGTTCCTACGATGTTAATTTATCTTGTAATAGGCTCTTTTTTGTGTGAAGTTACAAATTAAAAATTACCTACTTTCTTTGTTTCTGTCAAAGTTCTTACATCTTGCTAGACCATATCATTATCACCAGCCCTTCGCTGTCCACTGCTGGACGTAGGCCTCTCCCAATGCACGCCACTGAGTTTGGTCGCGAGCTTTTTGCGTTCATTGCTTTCCCGCCGCTTTACGCAGGTCGTCACACCACCTGGGCGCAGGGTGCCCTACACAAGAACTCGTCTACCCCATCGGTTATCGGTTCTTCGAGAAATGTGGCCCACTGCCACTTCAGCTTACTGATTCTTTGACCTATGTCGGTAACTTTAGTTCTAGGTCGGATTACTTCATTTCGGATTTTGTCACGCAAAAGAAATATGGTCTCTGCCAAAAATCCAACTATTTCCTTTTATTAACAAACAAAAGTAATAATTCAATAAGGGAGGGCTCACCGCGCGGCAAACTCATGTCTGCGCATAAATTAAGATCACAGGTTTTACAACAGTCTCTAGACACTTTACAGTTACCCAAACACCGGTACTAAAAATCTCTATGAGATTTTTTCACCTTTTGTAAGGGAAAGTCGATGATGGCGCCCTCATTTCGCTCCACAGGTCAGTCTGTACGTTCAGAGGGGGCACCAGGACGCGCAGTGGAATTAATTACCTACCCTCGTATGCGGAAGTGTTGGACTTACCTGAAATTAAAAAGCGTGGATTAATAATGCGAATAAATAAAACTTGGACCAGGATCTGGGAGGGATCTCAGCAAAAAGGACACGTGACAAAGTCAAAGTTTTAACGAAGTCAAAATAAATACATGTATTAGTATTTATTTAAAGCTAACGTAATTCTTACAAAATATTTAAAAATATCATTATGTATATGTTAATAAAACATTTATTTATTCCGACAAGTGTTTTTGTGATTTACAAAATCAATATTTTACGCACTATCTATCTATCTTTCTATACTATTATAAAGAAGAAAGATTTGATTGTTTGTTTGTATTGAATAGGCTCCGAAACTACTGGACCGATTCCAAACATTATTTCCCCGTTGGGAAGCTTCTCTATCTTCAAAGGACATAGGCTACTTTTTATCCCTGTGTTCCCACGGGAACGGTAACTACGCGGGTGAAACCGCGAGGCATCCGCTAGTATAATAATAAACTTATTTGTTTTTTTTTTTTATGTGAAAAAGTAATGAGACGAACGAGACGCTCTGCTGATGGTAAGAGATAACGCCTGCCCATGACCATTGCAGCGACACACAGAACTTTGAGCAACAAAACAAAGTCCAGGGCATCGCTGCTTTGGCGCTCATTACTTTGAGACTTTCGATGGTTAGTCTCAACAGCCCAGTAATTTCGCTAGCTGCAGTACTCATCAAACCGGAACACAGTAATGTTTACACACTACTACTTAGCGGCAGAATAACTGATACTGCGGTGGTACCTACCTAGACGACCTCCTGCTAAGGAGATCTACCACCAATTATCTTGTGAAATTTGTTGTCTTTTTGTTAACATGTATCTTTTTATCTGTTGTTGTGTCTGGTGTATTGTTGGGAAAAAAATAAATGTTTTTCTTTCTTTCTTTCTTTCTAAGTAAATTGTATGGTGACACCAATTAATCTATCTCTATAATCTTTCTATCAGACAGCCCTGTTGGTTCATTGGTAGTATGTCTGCTCCAAGAGCTGAAGGGCGTGTGTTCTGTGTCTGGGTGTTCTGTATTAATAATTTTCTGTTCTGTTATTTATTTATAAAAAAAAGTATTTAAGTATTCTCTGACTTCCATAGTACAAGATAAAGAGACTGATTAGTTTGGAGTCAGATGGCGCTGTGTGTAATGTCCTACGATATTTATTTGTTCATCTATACAACTGAACATCTATCTTAGAAAAATTAATAGATTACCCTACAACAATTCATATTTTTCACACAAAGGCGCGGTACGTAGGTGTGGGTGAAATGTATCATGGATACACGAATGTTCCTTTATCACGAGGACCAGTAACGGTGTGATGGAATATTCCCATCACGCGCAAACTTATGAAAACCCATTTCACATCAATCTCATCACATAAAGGAGGAAAAGCGACAGCGGGGTACATGTGTGTGTGCTGAACTGCTTTCCTTTCAATTTGTGACAAATCACTTTGAATAATATTCATATTTCGTCGACAGATGTCGCCTGTCTGCATAGAGAGTGCAATATTCAGAAGTGAACAGAAAATGTTGCTATTGTTTTGACTTGATGGACGTTTGACCGATTCTATCTACAATGACATAACGGCTAACTAAGCTTATACAAATTAGTGCCATATGCGGGGTTCAGGACGACGTCTCTTGCGTGGATCTGTTTAGGGAGCTACAGATCCTGCCTTTACCGTACGAGTTCGTTTACCAGTGTTAGATTTTATGTTGACTTTATTGAGCATTTTATGTAATGTATTGGAGTGTGTCTCGTCTTCGTTGAATATTTGGTATTTGTTGCCATTAACTATTTACTGTGTAACGAATAGTTGATGGCAACACCAAAAACGCTGACAACACTGGCATGGCGGACGGGGGGGACTCACTCGCCAGCTAGACTACAAGAAGGTTATGTTGCGAATTAAGTTTGAAGATAGATTATTGAAGTACCGACGAGTTGAATAAATCTGTTTAACGCCCACGGTGTTTGATTTACCACTTCTGATTTTATACCAGCTAGCCCTGTACAAGCATACAAACATAGATAAATTTCAACGCCGGGGCGTCCACAGCACGTTCGATCTTTGCAGTAATAAAAGAAAGAGCAACTAGTAACGCCGTCGCATCGGCTCGTCAAGTCGGAGAGGTCGGTATACATTCTGGGGCCCGCGGTCTACAACCGCGTACCCGCTGCCATTCGGGATGCACCTTCCACCGCGTGCGCGCAGAAGCAAACTAAGATCTTGGCTGCAAGAGACCTTGTTTTATGACTTTGACGATTATTTAAAACTAAGAGATTATTGAATTACTAGTAAGTAATTATAATATTTTTGTTTTCATTGACATTTAATTACATTGACATAATTATTTTATACGTGACATATTATTTCATTGTATTGACATATGTTATGATTTTAATACTTTTAAACAATAATGGAAAATGACCTGTAACTTTAGTGTTATTAATAAAAGATTTGTATTTGTAATTACGAACTTGAAACAAAACCATTCCAAAACTAGACAGTCGTTCGAAATCAAATTGTTCATGATAGCTTATTGGTTACCACGGTCGGTTCACACGGCCAAAGGCGAAGGTTCAAATCCCAACAATGAGCTTGAGCTGCCGGAGACTGAAAACATCGCGAAGAAACCACAACGATGTGGTAGAGTACTTTCTAGTACTCGGCTGCCTAGCTACCACCCTCATCTTGAAAATCTTCGACCACCCCGACTCTTCACATTAGATGAGCTGTGGTGTTGGCAAACACCTTGCATGTTAGAAACGCCATTATTGTCGGAAATTTAAACTAGGTAATTAATGAACTCTCAGTTAACTGTTACGACTAGCCGTGTTATAGAACGCGAAATACAAACATTAACGCGCTACAATACAAAACGGCTCTGTTTTTAAGTCTGCTATTATGTAATAAGGCTAACTGTAATAATGTAACTCAAAATCCAAATAGCTATTGTAGATATTCGTAAGTATTTAATTCTAGCGGACGCTTCGCGGTTTCACCCGCGTAGTTCCCATTCCATTCCATTTTGACAGCCCCGTTGGCTCAGTGGTAGTATATCTTGCCTTGAGAGCTGAAGGGCATGGGTTCGGTTCCCACTCAGGGCAAACATTTTGTGAATAAACAAATGGTTGTTCTGTGTCTGGGTGTTCTGTATGTATTTACAAAACAAAAGTATTTATGTCTTCTATCAGTTATCTGACTTCCATCACACAAGCTCTGCTTAGTTTGGGGACAGATGGCACTGTGTGTATAGTCCTACGATATTTATTATTATTTATATTTGTTCCCGAAGGATTATAGGGATAAAAAGTAGCCTATGCCACCCGTGGATAGTGTAGCTTCCCAACCGTGAAAGAATTTTTGAAATCGGTCCAGTAGTTTCGGTGCCTATTCAATACAAATAAACAAACAAAAAATCAAATCTTTCCTGAGTGTAGATAGATAGAGCATTTCTCTATTTAACAATAAACGAAGCTCGAAAGTTGTAGCTCGGTCTACCCATTTCTAGGTCTACCTCATATCTCAGTTTGACAGATTTTTTTCATGACGAAAATATGGCGCGAGTCACAATAAAACCCCGAAAAGGCGCTATCTTAAGGGCCAAGTCCTCGACCGTGGGAACTTCTGCTTGAACACCTACATTGATATTTTCCACTCACATAGACGTACATACGTCTGACGTTAGATTTGAATACATTGACGTCACGCTAAAATAGATAAGGAGAGTTAAATTACTATAGCCACGAGCAAGAAGGAGACAGAATGTTTATTCCTATTGCCGGAAGCGGATTTTACATTGATTATCTGTTACATTATGACAGAAGTTTTTTTTTTTGTTTTGGCATCGCGTTTTGAATATTTGCCAGTGTCAAGTGTCAAATACAAAACGGGCGGGAAGCATGCGCGCGGTGCTCGGTACCGCCGCCACCGCGCGCCCACCTCTTGCGGCCTCTCGTGACGTGCTATACACGACCACGAGGCTCGTGACGTTAGATTGTCAGATTGTCAGATTCAGAGATTCTCGATGGTTTGTAGCGCCTACCAAAATAAAACAGCAACAGACGTAACGCAGAAAAGAGATTTTCAGCAGGCACTATCAGAAATTTTCATCAAACTATCCGTACTTATCTGCTAATAGAATAAACAAAACGTACAATAAAAGGTCTAAGCCTTAAATGTATCTGCATCAAAGTTAGCATCTATAAAATTGCGCCTTTCCTATAATTATTTTGATGTCAAGATTACGGATTAAAAATAATTTGGCCATATTCTATTTCATAATTTCAAGAAACGAAAAGCGTTTGAAACTATTTTTTCTCCAAGCATAATAATTCAGGATATGTACTATAGTATTCATTAATTTCAAACTTCCACATGATGTATAACGGCACAAAAATGTTGACAAAAACACATCGATTGCCTTATTTCACAAGACTTGCCCGTTAATAGAATATCGAGCCGGCAGCCAGGGGACGAGAGTAGTGATGGGAAACGCGGCGTGTTAGAAGAAGACTCCCTCGAAAAAGTCCTACGTTCGCTCCGCCCATACGCTATTTCCTAAGGACGAAAATATGGTAGAATCTACCGCTTGACCGTATTGTTGGTCCAAAGCACGCAAACGTAACTCGAAAATCTAATTACATTTATTAAGAGTAACGTACTTATTTGCTCTAGAAAACATGTTTTTTTAGACGGACAATGAATTGTAGTAGGTAATAATCATTTTATGAGTATTTTTGTTTGTTTACATAATTTTGAAAAAAGCTAAAATACATACCTACCTAAAAAAAGCAATTTTAAAAAAAAATTTAATATCAAAGAATAGAATAAGGTTTGCATAGTAACAAGTCAACAACTTTGCATAGTACTTTGCATAGTAACAAGTAACAACATACAACGATCCTAACTATGGTTGATTAACAATGCCATGGCATCTCTTACCATCAGGAGAGCGTCTTCTCTTATTATCCCACTAATAATGTAAATGTGAAAGTTTCGATGGATGTATGGATGGATGTTTGTTACTCTGTCACGCAAAACCTTAAAAAAACGGATTTGGATGAAATTTGGTATGGAGGTAGCTGACACCCTGGATTAGCACATAGGTTACTTTTTCCGAAAACATATAGCGGGTAAAACCGCGGGGCGCAGCTAGTTTTGGCATAAAAGTAATTAGGATAAATTTAATACTTAAAAAAAGCTTTAAAAAATAGACTAATAAAAGAAATTGTAATGTACCATAACCACGAAAATACTGTAAGTATAGACTGTAGAGCCATGTGAAAGCATTATTTGTGGCAAAGTTAATTGTTTAATTAGTAGGGTAGGCGACAGTCAGTCCGGGCGCGATGGATTATAGAAAAGTTTGGTAATCTTTTCGCAATACTATTTCCATTTTTGGTAGCAATTCCCATCTCTAGCGCCTTCCAACCCGCTAGAGGGCGTTGGGCCATTTGCATAAAGAAATGTGGTAGGCACTTGATGGAATGCGCCGTTTCATTGCCGCCCACTTATAGTGCGGCAAAATTATCTGCTGCGTCGCATGGGGGAGCCACCGTAGTATTATCTACACAAAAATGTACAACTCATAGTGGAAAATTGAAATTCTATCATTTTGGCAACCGTACACAAAAGTTGCAGGGAAATTGCATGTTCATACGTATAAGTTCAAAGTGTTCCGGAGCGTAAGTATTTGCATGGCATGATTTTGCATTGCTATATGAAATTTTAAAGTAGATTTTGAACATCTCATAATAAATATAGATATTTCAAAATTGTCGTACAAAAAAATGCTTGTTCTGTTTCAGTAGGCACTGTATCTACTCTAATTATAAAGAGGAAAGATTTAATTTATTGTATAGCATAGGATCCCAATCTACTGGACCGATCTGAATAATTCTTTCATTATTAGAATACTATTTTATCACTGAGTAACATAAAAGTTTTGTTTACCCGTACGAAGCCGGGACGAGCCACTAGTGTACTATTTATTATAAGAATATCTTTGCAAAAAAAATAATTAAGTATTTTATCAGCTATCTGCCTTCCACAGTACAAGCTTTGATTAGTTTGGGGTCAGATGGCGCTGTGTGTAATGGCCTACGATATTTATTTATTGATATGTACTTACATAAGGAAAAAAATAATGAAAGCTATGGTATTGTGTCCGCAGGTGCAACCGCTGATCGCAGCTAGTCGATTTTAAAACTTACATTATATCCCGACAAGGAAACAAATCCCCTCACATTAGTAACTATTTACGATCGTCCGATTAATTCGAACTATGAAAGTTACCCGGCTCTCGTAGATTTAATCGATTGTCATTAATTTTACCGATTCGATGTTTTCAATTGGATTATTTCGATTGTAGTGTGAAATAGAAAGCATTGGATTTATTTAGTTTTATATCGATAAATCATGTTTTATCATACGTACAACATCTCTAATATTGGTATTTTAATATTTTGTAACATTTAGGTATCTATGTGTCGATAAATTGTAAATTTGTTTTGTAACTAAGTAAATAACAGGAGTTTTTGGCGGGAACGCGGGAAGAGCCGTGTCGCACTGTTGTATTTTTTCCAAAACTAGTGTTTTGTCGAGTGTTTATGCATAAAAATGGTGGTGTTTTATTCATAAAGTGCCGAATCACAAGCGCGAATGTAGGAAAATGATATAATGTAGTGAAACATGACATATCGTGTTACTTCCAAAACTCCATCGAAGCTTCATAGTAAACTCGCCACTACTTTGTCTTGTACTTCTTATCCAGCATCTTTATTGCTGAAGGTGGTAGCTCGTAGGTCGTGTCCAGGCTTAACGCCTTCCTAAATAGGCTGGCAAGGTGCTGCGACGTAATTTCAACGCAACGTCTGTCAGGCGGACCAACTCCTGACCTAGGTCAGGCGTTGGTCCGCCTGACATTGAATGAATTAATTGAGAATGAATGACCGAATGAATGACTGAATGAATTGCTTATTAGTTAATTGTTAATAAACAATTCGTTCACGAACCGACCTTCATTGTGAAAGCATTATATCTACTATTTTAAAATATACACATGTATATTAGAAACTGTAGTTTTCATCAAACTTCGCCTCCATCATCACGAACTCGAAAGACGTGACAGGTCGTAGGTTTGTTTCGTCAGTGGTTAACGATGTAGGTTCGCATGCCGATGGACGTGGGTTCAACCCCCAACAATGAGCTTGAGCTGCCGGATAAGGAAACCATAGCATGATGGTAGGATACTCTCTAGTACTTGGCTGGCTAGCTACCACCCTCAAGTTGAAAATCTGCCGCCAAGCATCTAACGGTGTGTTCCGGCTGCCTCACTTGAGAGTCAGTTCCATTCCAGGCTAGGTGTGCTTTATCTTCAACCACACCTTTACTTAACATCAGGTGAGGTGTGGTTTAAACACCTTTTTTTTTTTTGTCCAGGGAAAATACTTTGTGTATACCACCGGCCCTGGGGCGGGCACGGTGGTTATGTGGGACTCTCCGTCCTAATAACGGCCTACCCACTAAAACCCCTGGAGTGTTCCACCTCGGCGCTTTGTGTCGAGGCTGCGGGCACGCTTTCGCACTCTACCGCGGCCTCGACAGCGCTTGTCCTCTCGGACACCACCTCGGAGCCCAGGCTCCGTGGTTTCAACACCTAGCCTATCAATAAAAAATAAATATCCGATGAGTAATTTCAATAATGCAATTTTCCCAGTGTACAGTGTGATGTTTACACATTACACAATACTGCTTGGCGGCAGATTATCTGATACCACACCTAGACATCCCCTGCTAAGAAGATGTAGGGGAGACTGGGGCTACAATTAACGGGGGTAAGTATTAACAAGCCAGTTTCTCTAAAACTATACACACTACAACTGTAGTGCATGTTTTAATTCGTTGCTTAGTTCACGCCGCATACCATAGAATTAGTCAGTTGCGCTCCGCGCGTCGTCCAAGTGAGTTGTGAGGTTGGCGTAATTTTTATGCAGGTAACGAATATTTCAAACTTTAACATTTTTTGATTTGTACAAGAACTATGAGCATTACGATTAAGGTTTTTGTGTTCCCTGGCAGCATATTTTATACTTTATAATACTGTGTTGGTTAATTAACGAAACTATAGACGAATATTTTGTTATGTTTTTTAACAATCAAAATGTACCTTCGGGGTTACAATTAACAAATCGGCGGGGTTTGTTTTAACATGTTAATACTTACCCCGGATTGGGGGTTATGACTCTGACGATGAAAATGAATATTATTGCATTGTTTGCGGGGCCTCCTATAATGAAGATACGTTAGGTGGCGATTGGATTCAATGTATCTCCTGCAAGGAGTGGGCCCAAGCAGGGTGTATCAAAGGCGACATCACATCATTCACTTGTCAGAATTGTGATTCAGATGATGAATACGAATAGATACCTACCTACATATTTAGCAGACACCTAAAATTTTTTCTGATCGTTGATTTTTTTGTTGATTTTATACTAAACCATATTTTATATTTAAGTTAAAAAAAATACTAATCACAAAGACTGATGATTACCTAGTTCTTAGGATAAAAATGTGACATTTTGTACCTCATCTCATATCGTTCTATAATTACTAGTTTCTCTAGGTACTTAATTCTGAGCATAAAAAATATCATCAATGTGAGACTGATTAATATTTAGAAAAAAAAAGACTTTACTAGGTACGTTGATTATACCAAAAATTTAGAAGAATTACTAGTTTTTGTTTAAGTTTTTTTTTTGTTATTATTGTTGTTAGGTTATAAGAAAACCTATTCCATACAAGTCTTTATCAATGAAACTTAAAATTTAATAAAAAAAATTTCATAAATACATTTGTTTTTATTGTTATCAGTCAGTATAACGTAATGTTAATACTTACCCCAGACCTGTTAATTCTAGCCCCAATTGTGAGGTAAGAATTAACAACTGACTTTTTTGAGAAAAAAATAAATATTTACTACATTGTTTCTGATATGCTCAATTTTTTATAATCACATGATAGCTAAATAATGAAGGCATTTGTAACATAAAAATTAAGTCTAAATGTTAAATAGTTTATAAACTACAGTTAGTTATTCGTTTTTCGTTAATTGTAGCCCCGGTCTCCCCTACTACCAAGTAAAGCTGGCAGCTAAAGATACTCTACATGACGTTTGAAGTTTTTTTTAAAGTGTTTTTGTGTTTTTTTTTAGTTTTTTTGAAGTCAGCATCCGAACTCCGCGGAGTCATGTCGTGTCTGCGCGAGTAACGCGCCACATTTGATGTGAAGTTATTTTAACGACGTGCGCCACGTGCGCTCCCGTGCTGCCTTCAGAACGGCGCAGTGCGTGTACAAGCTCTTTAATATACTGGAGCTAGTCGCGTCCCAAAACTATACTAGTCTACCCGAACGATTTTTTAATAGTCAAATAGTCTATAAATATAGGCATTCATACGAAGAAACGAAAATTCAATCAAAAAGTTTACTACTCATAATATTCGTTAGGCGCTCACGAAATGGCTGAGCGATTCCGAACCTTATGACCCAGACATACGATATGCGTAACTATTTTCCTTGTGTTTAACAATGCTATAAAAAAACCACGAGAAAGAAACCTAAAGTGCTTATCGATGCCAGAGTTAATTAAGTTCATACTTCCTGTGATGTGATAGACGAACTATTTTTCAAACAATAGATAGTGTTTTAAGATACCTACCATCTAGCTTTTGTTTGTTGCATTCATTAACTAGATAATTATAATAGGATAGATGTACTTATAATGCATACATATACCACTAACATCACCTGTCGTCTACATACTTAATAAATAAGCAATAAATAAGTTGGTGTTTTAATGTTTTAACCGTTGATCACACAAACTGGGAAAACGGGAATTTTACGACTTTATTCTATCCATGTGTGTATGCATGTATGTTTTTTTTATGTGAAAAATAATGAGACGAACGAGACGCTCTCCTGATGGTAAGAGATAACGCTTGTCCATGACCATTGCAGTGATACACAGGACTCTGAGTAACAAAACAAAGTCCAGGGCATCATTGCTTTGGTGCTCATTACTTTGAGACTTTCGATGGTTAGTCTCAACAGCCCGGTAATTTCGCTAGCTGCAGCACCCTTCAAACCGGAACACAGTAATGTTTACACACTACTGCTTGGCGGCAGAATATCTGGTACTGCGGTGATACCTACCTAGATGACCTCCTGCTAAGGAGATCTACCACCAAGTAAATGTATTTATGTATTTATGTATGGGACGATCAAAATATGATTATATTTATTAATTTTAAGAACACCACGAAATGGCTGAGCCATTGCGAACCTTATGGCCCAGACATACGATATGATGTGGTCGCCTGTATTCTATGTGTCGAACAGGTAACGGTGAATAGTTTTGATATAATTTCGTACTTACCTATTACATCGATTTGATAACATTACAATTGATTTGAGAACAATAAACAAACCGAACCATGCAATAACCGACCTTACAAGTAGGTATATCGATGCCAAAGATAAGGTGTAGTTTATCCTGTTTACATACCTACCTTTACTACTCATAATTGCAATTACGAACCTTATGGCCCAGACATACGATATGCGTAACTATTTTCCTTGTGTCTAATAGCCGTGATCCTAAAAGAAACAAACCGACAACGTTAAAGGAACAATAGACAAACCGAACCGTTTAGGAAAAACCGACCTTATCGTGTAAGTAATAAAGTGGCTGCGACGTTGATCAAGGATAAAGTTAAGTTTGTCGCTTCACTGGCGTTGAGCGAAACGCGTAAGCGCCTATGAAAAATCGCGGCGGTTGCGACCTTTTGGTCGCGAGACCTACACATAAATTATTTTGTATGGGGTCTATGTTTGTTTTAATTGTATCTGAAAGATCTCGACGCCCTCTATGACGTTTGTTCGAGCGACATCCCGAAAAAGTTTACCGTCTCGGAGATATCAGAGGTTACATTTTGTATGGTGATAATGTTTTTTTTGTGTGAATCTTATGTTTTTTTTTGACGAACCTAAAAGTAACCAGGGCTTTGAGTATATTTAGTTAAAGTGCAATAGTAAAACTGTCTCTAGTTTCCGAGATCCGATGGGGTACCACGTCGAGGAGTCGACTTCCGGAAGGTCCGACATTTCATTTGGGGCCTCTGAGCGATTCTCTATACGTCTATATATTTAGTTTTTTCCTATGACCTCCTTATATGAGTTCTATTTCTCTAAGTGAGTCAGTCAGTCAGTCAGTCACTGGTTATTTAGCTTTATATTATAGTGAAGTGATACATAACATAAGTACATACTTATAAGTTATTACATAGATGCACAGAGTGCCGCTAAAAACATAACCCTCCTGTTATTCCGTAGTCGGGTATAATTTAGAAAAGTAACATTACGTTACCTTCTGCATATCCGATAAGGATTTGTTTCAGTGATTTGTGATTATAATAGATAAAACGGTCTTTGTTTATCTATTATAATGCTTTTATCAATATTGTAAAGAGAAGTGAATTCTTGTCTTGGATTCACTCCCTCTGAAAAAGGGGTACTTCGTTTCATCACAACAACGTTAGATCTTGTGGTCTATTTAAATTCTTTCACAAAATGGCTCAAGCATTGAGCGAAAATGTTGCTTGCGGGTTTTAACTCCGTACAACGCCATCTAGCGACACGTTATGGAACTATGGATATAATATTTTTAGTTTGATAATTTTAGCTGTTATTTTATTCGACATCACTCAATATTGTATTTATTGAGTGAAATGAAATGAAATTTATTTATTTGTTCAAAAAACGTACGTTAGGTATAACTATGTTGGTAGGTACATGAAGGTAGGGACACAAAAAGACGGAGACACACAAAAAGAGATACTATACATAATTATGATAACAAAACAAAAATACGAATTTTACGAATACGAAACAAAATTATATACAAAACATGAAAAAGTGACATTTATAAATAGAAGTAGACAATTAAAATTTCGTTCCAAGCTACATCCAACAACATGTTTAAGTAATAAGTAGGTAAAGCAGTAGTTAATAAGACTTACATAAAATCCAAAGTACTAAGAACGGCTTAAGTAGAATTGACCAAGAATGCAGTGAGTGGCAAATTCAAACAAATATGTAGAGTAAAATAGAAAAAATAAGGTAGTACTTATGTAGGTACAAATGCAACTGGCGTACGCACTGGCCCGATCCCAAGGCAGCACGGTGCGTGTCCCGCGACAGATTTAGCGTATGTTTATTGCACCGGTTGCCGGTGTGGCTGCTATTCTCGACCGCGCCACAGAATAAACAAGTCCACGCTTGTGTGCACGCACTGCAGCTGAATGTTGTCGGTGCTGAGGAAATACTGGAACTGTTGAATGAATGAAGGAGCGCAGTGTTCTGTGTCTAAACTTTCTAATGCCATTTTTAGGCGAAAATTGCAAAGTAAGACTTCATTACAGTTTTGCTTTTTTTATGTAAAGGTACAGACGAAACCGCTCTCCTGATGGCAAAAGACAACAATGGTAATGGTAGACATTACCATTGCAACGGTAGCCAGAGCTTTGAGTAACAAAACAAAGTCCAGGACGTCGCTCCTTTAGCGCTCATTGTTTTGAGACATTTTATGGTTAGTGTCAATAACCGTGTAATTTCGTTAGCCGCAGAACTTGTCAAACCGGAACACAGTAATGTTTATACACTACTACTTGGCGGCAGAATATCTGGTACTGCAATGGCGCCTACCTAAGCTAGCTAAGGAGATCTAACTAGTACAGCGTAAGGTGATGTTTACATTACACGCCTGCCCAGAAAATAAATAAATATCGTAGGACATTACACACAGCGCCATCTGACCCCAAACTAAGCAAAGCTTGTACTATGGGAGTCAGATAACTGATAGAATACTTAAATACTTTTTTTTTGTAAACACATACGTATAATACATACAGTACACCCAGACACAGAACAAACATTTGGTTTTTATATCACAAAATGCTTGTCCTGGGTGGGAATCGAACCCACGCCCCACAGATCTTGAAGCAGACATGCTACCAATGAGCCAACAGGGCTGTAAATGTTATGTTTTTTTTAATAAGAAATAGGCTTCCGTTTGACCGCCATCTCACTTGATGTTAAGTGAGCGGTCTAAGATGGAGCATGCTTGCTTAGAAGATACCGATTCACTCTCGACTTGAAGACACCCAGATTATATCCATCGGGGAACACCCACTCAGGCAACGCATTCCACTGTCTAGCAGTCCGCACAATGAACGAAGAATCAAATCGTTTCGTTTAAGTTTTTGGAACGTCGACCATGAAACGATGTCGCTTTCCTGATGGGGTTGTGTTTTCAGAGTATATGTATGTTTGTATGTAAAAAAAAGTATGTATGTGAGTATTTTTATTTCATTAATTATTACTTTTGAAGGGCTGAACAGATTTGGATGTAGATACGAGGTATCATTAGAATCCCTACGTCGGTCGTTACGAGTGACACTGTCAATATTTTTAACGCAGTCGTGTTATTTGTTTTTTTTATGTAAAAGTAATGTGATGAACGATACGCTCTCCTGATGGTAAGAGATAACGTATGTCCATGACCATTGCATCAATACACAGAACTCTGAGTTGCAGAACAAAGTCCGGGGCATCGCTGCTTTGGCGCTCATTACTTTGAGACTTACGATGGTTATAACTTATACCTTTCTTTCTTTCTTTTCGTTTTTTGTGTGTATGGTCATGGGCAGGCGTTATATCTTACCATCAGGAGAGCGTCTCGTTCGACTCATTATTTTTCACATAAAAAAATAAACATTTTTTTTATCAAATTAAATTTGTTTGTTTTATGTCACAATAAAGTGTTGTCTATAATATGTTGTCTGTTGTCTAAAATCTATCACCAAGCACCTAAAAATGTGATCCGTTCATCAGTACTTCAGCCAGCTCCATTCCAAGCTAGGTGTGCTCACAATCTTCGACCACACCGTCACATAACATCAGATGAGATGTGGTCAAAACCTAGCCTGTGAACCAAAAAAAACAGTTACGTAAACCTGACTCGTATCGGTGATCTTAAAAGGTTTACTATCTCTGCTCTGTCCATTTACTAAATCACTCGCAAAAAGGTAGCAAATAAATAAAACGAACGAGCTGCAGCGAACCGAGGCGACCGACTCACTGGCCGCGCTTTTTTATTTTCTCGTTAAGTGCCAGTTATCGCGACACTTCGTTAGTGCGGCCGGGCCTTATCAGCTGCGAGCTTTCCCTGCAGCCCGACCGAATGCGCCGCGCTGAGGTTACGAGGTACGCTCCAGTGACTGACGGAATTGAGATTGAATATCCAATAAACTTCACTACTTAACAGTTTAGTTTTTTAGTCGATTTCGATTCGCCCGTCCGTGAGAATGATCGGTCAAACCCCCACTGTCGACTTTATTGCGAATATTTATTATTCTTTTTTAACCGACTTCAAAAAAGGAGCGGGTTCTAAATAGGAGATAAGTGATCATACAAAAGCCTAAAAAGTTTTCTATCTAGACTAAGTTTAATTGTCCCGAGCCCATACCGGCGCGGGGAGAGATGTAAGAATTAGAATTACTATAAATATAAATTCAAAATTGAAACAAAATATTAAAATAAAATAAATAAATAATTAATTCACAATATAAGTCTCATAAAAGTTTTACAAAATTTTCTTTGCCAACCTTTTTTTTTCTTAATTCATATTTTTTTATACATTTCATTTATTTGCCTATATGGGTAAAGTAGGTACAGTTGGTAAGAATAAAATCATGGCGCCTTTCGGTATGCAAACACTCATCTTATGAAATAAATAAAAACAATAATAATTACAAAATACCTACAATGTCAAAAATATACAATGTCCAGAGCAAAATTATTAAAAAAAATGTCAAGTTTTTAGCGGATGTTCTCCGATTACTCAAAGACGCCTGGACCGATACAAGAAATGATAGGTCCTATTGGCACCAAGTCAGGATCTGATGTAGGATCCCAGAAAAAATAATTTTAAAGGACTTTCAGATTGGTCTCATAAGGATTACATGAAAAATTGGTTGAATAGTTTGATTTTTAAAACAACAGTTTATATAACCTAGCCGTGTTCTACCTTAGGGGCATGTAGTTGTTTTTTTTAGTATTACCAAAGTAAACTGTTTAGAAGTGGAATATTCTGTGTATAATTTAAATAATTTTAAAGATTGAATAACTAATATACAACAGAAATTATACATAATATAAGAGTGTACAACTTGCAGTGTAATTCACAGTAAACAGTTAAACTTGTAACGGGGCGCCCAAGATACAGGCTTTGCCCAGTTTGGGGCCTGTTGACCGTTCTACCTGAAATCGGAATGTGCAAAATCCATGTAACCATTTGTCTGTATGTGTCATTGTGTGTATGTGACTATTATTATTATAATTCGTTGTATTTATTTTCCTAAAAATCGGTTAGTTTAAGTGATCAATATTTAACTTTAACTATGTAGATAAAAACTATATTAAATGTAACAATACCTTGGATATGATGCGAATCACGTCGCCTTAGTCGGTAACAACACTTTATTAAAAATTGCACTTCAGGAAATATTGCAAAAGAGCTCCAAATTTTACAAATATTTTTACCAAAAACTCGCGTATTTTTTTATTTGAACTTCACTTTGAACTCGTCGTATAAAAGCACAATTGTTGTCTTAAGTACAAATCTAAAAATCTCTTTCAAAAAATTGTATTACAATTTTATAAGCTCAAATTTATAACTGCACCTTACATGTACAAGGCGTTAAAAATGTACTTTCTAAAAAAAGTGGCAGAAGTTGCCATGTTCACGTAAATGAACTCGTGGCTTGTGTTCCCGCTAGGGCGGCGTGAGGGCGGGCAGACAGCACGGCGGCGACCCGCTTACTGCCGCCCTCGGCGGAGGCGCCCGTATACGGAGATACTGCGCAGAGATTGGGCGGGCGGAAATTATTAGGACAACTATTTTGTTGGTCGTTTGATTACATTAAATGCAATCTGTCGCCAGGAGCTAATATGTCTTTTAATGTGAATTCAATGAGACTATCGAGACGCTCTCCTGATAGTGAGAGATAACGCATGGCCATTACCATTGAAGCGATACACAGAACTTTGAGTAACAAAACAAAGTCCAGGCATCGCTGCTTTGGCGCTCATTACTTCGAGACTTTCGATGGTTAGCCCTGTAATTTCCCAAGCTACAATATCCTTCAAACCGGAACACAGTAATGTTATACACTTCTGCTTGGCGACAGAATATCTGGTACAGCAGGACTTTCTGCTTAGGAAATCTATCATCAAGTAAGTGACTTTATCACTTAAAGCAATCTATTTTAGAACGTTTAACGTAATTTAAAAGTATGCACGTTTCCTTCCAGATGCTCGGAACTAGAGTCGACAGCAAAGAAACCTTTGAGAGACAGTAAATGTCATTTAAAAGATTCCGGAAGAGGCTTGGAGCAATCTTTGGTGGATGTCCTCTACGTGGCTGTCATTGAAATTCCCACGATGCAAATCGCAATGCGCGCGCTTCGCCTATCAGATGCTATCCTTACGTGGATTTGCATACAACCGGGTCGATTCTACCAACTCCATTATATTGTAATGTTTACGACATGGCATAAGCATATAGAACCGATAGATACGTGGCGACATAGCTACGAAGTTCCTTTCCATCCTTCGTAGACTTGCTTCCTATGTTATGTGGCGTGACCAAAAATGTTGGGCACAATTTTAACTGTAAGATATTATTCCTGGACTCAACCCTGTTTTCATAAACTGTCCTGGGACTCTTCTTATTGTGGAAGGATAAGGTCCACCACGCTAGTCAAGTGCTGGTTGACAGACTTCATACATCTTCGAGAAAGATTATTTTTGACATAAATTCTCAGACAAGTACGTTTCCTCACCATATTTTCCTTCATCGCTTGAAGTCATCGGCAATACGCACATATCTCAGAAAAGACAGAGCTGCGCGCTATGCGCAAACCGTTTTTTTTTGAAATGTAAATAAGTAATGAGACGAACGAGACGCTCTCCTGATGGTAAGAGATAACGCCTGTCCATGACCATTACAGCGATACACAGAACTTTGAGTAACAAAACAAAGTCCAGGGCATCGCTGCTTTGGCGCTCATTACTTTAAGACTTTCGATGATTAGTCTCAACAGCCCAGTAATTTCGCTAGCTGCAGTACCCTTCAAACCGGAACACAGTAATGTTTACACACTACTGCTTAGCGCAGAATAACTAGAACTGCGGCGGTACCTACCTAGACGACCTCCTGCTAAAGAGATCTACCACCAAGTAAAATCCGTACGTAAAAGTAGTATTAAAATCGCGATGTTTAGAAGAAGTATGCGGAGAAACAGCGACTTTGTTTTATACTATTTACAGATAACAATACGCTTATTGTACAACTTTAGTATTGGACCATTGTATGATAAAGTTATTGAATACCTAGTACGCATTTAGAGCGCGTCTTGCATTGCAGGCGCGCGAGGAGAATTTCCAATTGGCCGCGAGAATTGTACGCCAAGAATAAATACATATTTCAGCATACGTGATGTTGCGAATATAACTGAATATCTAAAACTTTATAAGTAGACAAATCAAAGTTAGGCAACGGAATGCAATTGTAAAATAATAAATTTTAGAAAGAAACATTTTATTCTTCCTTATAAAACACTAGACACAACAATAGATAAGTACAGACAACACTCACAATTAAAAGATTTTTTTTAATCGAGGTTTACTTGGTGGTAGATCTCCTTAGCAGGAGGTCGTCTAGGTAGGTACCACCGCAGTATCAGTTATTCTGCCGCTAAGCAGTAGTGTGTAAACATTACTCTGTGCCACTTCGAAGGGTACTGCAGCTAGCGAAATTACTGGGTTATAGAGACTAACCATCGAAAGTCTCGAAGTAATGAGTGCCAAAGCAGTGATGCCCTGGACTTTGTATTGTTATTCAAAGTTCTGTGTATTGCTGCAATGGTCATGGACAGGCGTTATCTCTTACCATCAGGAGAGCGTTTCGGTCGTCTCATTAATATTACACAAAAAAAAAACTAAAAGTAATCGTGTTTGTAAATTTGGAATTTTAAATATTAACCTCATAAATGAAGTTTTAGTAATAACGAAAATACCACGGAACAAACAGTTCCATATCCACACGGTAGATTCTTAACATACAGACCCAACAAATTTGAAATGACAGTAAGCGGGTTTTCGCTGCAGTGACTAGTGCATTACAAAGAAAAAAAGGCCAGTACTCAGCAATTGTGCTGGGGATTACTCCACAGCGCTGATTTTCAGCATTAACCAATTATTAATAAAACAAAAAATTTGATTTGAAGAGCTGAAGAGCGTGGGTTTACGGAATAAAAATTTATCACATAAATGTTTATTCTAGTGGGGTTCGAACCCTTGAAGCTCATTGTTGGGGTTTGAACCCACGCCCTTCGGCATGCGAACCTACCGCGCTAACCACTGAGCTATCATCGCTACAAAATTTATAGGTAATTTAGATTTATTTGTAAATACATACATACTTAAAATAAACGTTGTCGATAAAAATACTTTGAATACAAATGTAATCTACATGAAACATTGTTTCTTTAAGACGTCGAACTTGCCAGTGAGAACCGATCGAGTTCCAGAACTGTGAACTCGTGGTAGAGCCCTCAGTAACTAATTCTCACACCCGACCACGCCCGCGATACATTTGAATAATAATCTCTTTCCTGCGAGTATTATACGATATTACTTTATGCTATACGTGGTTACGCGGAACGGAAACATTTAACCAAAGGAGCTCATCTTGTAATTACGAACATAATATTTTGCACGTTTATTTTATTTTACTTTACATGGATAACAAACAGCTACTAATTGCGAAAATCACAGACATAGCTCAGCGTATTAGTAAGCTGAAGTGGCAATGGGCTGGACATATTTGCCAGAACCGATAACCGCTGGGGTAGACGTGTTCTAGAGTGGAGACCGCGAAGTGGCAAACGTAGCGTAGGACGCCCTGAGACTCGATGGAGTGACGATATACGTAGGACAGCTGGCGGTGGATGGAAGCGAAAAGCCGAAGATCGGGCTGAGTGATGTGTCTTGGGAGAGGCCTATGTCCAGCAGTGGACTACAAAAGGCTGAAGATGATGATGATGATGAAGTGATCAAAAGCCTAAAGAGTTTTCACATTTGCTATCCAGACTAAGTTTAAGAGCCCCGAGCCCGCACCGGCGCCGGGACTGATGCAAGAGTGATAAGACATAGGTAGTATAAATATAAATTCAAAATTTAAACTAAATATTAAATTGAAAACAAACAAGTTGCTTGGTTGTCACTGTCTGTAGGCAAAGTTACAATTTTTTTTTTTAATGACTATTGCTGTTGGCCGCAGATGGCCTCTACAGCGTCACCGGACTGTGGCGAGCGCAAAGGGCGCTGAGCCTAAAGGTTAAGGACGACTAGCACAAGGGCACCAAAGTGGTACGGACCTCGGCTTGGGCTGTCGCCGGACGAAGGGGACCTGACTTGCCCTGAGTGGGCACCTACAATAGGTTGAAATCTGATCAAGTGAGTGAGTATCTAATCTATACTAAGCTGATTGATCTTCAGACAGATCTGGGGACACCGCGACCTCGCCGGCGAGGTCGACGTATGATGGTGTGTCTTTGGTAACCGGCGCCTATACAAAAAACGCAATACCTCCTGTTGCTGTTGGAGTTACAAAAATACGGACTCATAGCGTAGGTACTTGCAAGTATCTAAGTGGCAACACCCTTCGAGAACGGGACCCTACAGTTCAATGCCGTAATAACTTCGAATAGCTACCTTAAACGTCTCTATATTGGCCCGCGATAAATTCTCCCCAATCCACAATCCTCACAACCTTCTAAAGACGCACTTAGGAAAATCCTCAGGAATCGTTTTGGAACCTTTCTGGCCCTTTTTAAATAAGTGGCTGTTTTGTAAAGTGAGCGCTAACAAAGACCGTTAGAGTGAGACAACTCGTTGCAACGTTACCTTGTATTTCTATACGAATACAAAAACAAAAACAAATACAAATATATGCATATATGCTTTAAGAGCTGAAGGGCGTGGGTTCGATTCCCGCTCAGGACTAACATTTTATGTATCAATAAATGTTTGTTCTGTGTCTGGGTGTTCTGTATGTATTATAAGTATGCATTTACAACAAAAAAAGTATATATAATTAATAATAATTATGTATTCTATCAGTTATCTGACTTCCATAGCACAAGCTTTGCTTAGTTTTGGGTCAGATGGCGCTGTGTGTAATGTCCTAAGATATTTATATTTATTTATATTTCTATGTAACACACATTATCTTGTTATTGTAATACCACTGAATTAATTTTGATGAAATCTGCTATGGAGGCAGCTGACACCCTGGATTAGCACATAGGCTACTTTTTATCCCGAAAACATGTAGCGGGTAACACCGCGGGGCGCAGCTAGTCTACTATAACGTTAAAAATATGACGAAAAATTGTCTTTTTATTACACAAAGACATTTAAAGGCGGGCGAACACGTGATTCCCGAATAAATATCCAGCGCTGTTGACCGAAGACAGAGCACCCTTGGTACTAATTAGTCAACGTGCAGATACTATCTAACGAGGGCGCCCCGAGCCGCGCGCCGGCTTTCGTGAGCGCCGGCATTTAGGAGCAGAGAAAGTAGGCCCATAATAAAAAAAAATCTTCAATACTTTAGAGATGTTTTGATTGGTCGGTGTACACGTCTAGCTGCATGGTTCACGCAACACTCGGAACCATTGCCACTCGTCCGTACTTCAACCTGTTTAATTTCGACCACAGTTTAAAGTCCCAGTATATTAACTTCTAGCGGGCCTAAAACTCGATTAACGATGTAAATATAGCCTATGTCACTCAGTGACAGCATTCTAATGATGAAAGAATTATTCAGATCGGTCCAGTAGTTTTGGAGCCTATTCAATACAAACAAACAAAACTCTCCTCTTGATAATTAGTGTAGATGTACATAGATGTAGATGACAACTGTAATAGTTTTTTTTTTTTCTTTGGTTTTGGCGTCGCGTTTTAGCATTTGCCAGTGTCAAGTGATTATATATTTTCAAGTTTCAAAAGTTAAATAAGTGCCATCGTAGCTTGTTTTAGTCAAAGTCGTCTTTGTCAAGTCCAAGTTTGTGTCAGTTAATTCCAGTCATGCTTTAGTAAAGTAGTGGCAACTTTACTACAAAGCTTCGATGGAGTTTTGGAAGCAACACGAAAACTCATGTTTCACCACATTATATCATTTTCCCACACTCGCGCTTGTTCGGCACTTTATGAATAAAACACCACCACTTTTATGCATAAACACTCGACAAAACACTAGTTTTAGAAAAAAATACAACGGAGCGACACGACTCTTCCCGCGTTCCCGCCAAAACTAACTGTAATAGTTAGACATATGATATTGCGGACTTATTTGTAGCTGTCAATTTGCTCTATAAAACGTCACTTTATTCTATTGTCAATAGTTTTCGCTGCGCATGCTAAGTAAGGGTTTTTCGATAAATTTTTCATGGCTTGGCTTACATTATTGAAGTTTCCATACGGATCCCTGGTTTTTAAATAAAATATAGTCCATGTATGTCCATCACGGATAATGTAGCATTCTAATGATGAAAGAATTATTGAGATCGGTCGAGTAGTCTCGGAGCCTATTCAATACAAACTAACAAATAAAAAATCAAATCTTTCCTCTTTATAATAGTTTAGATTTAGACGATTAAAATAAAATTAATCGTTCAAAATGTAAAATACTACAGCACCCTGCGGGGGTACCAGCGGGGTGCGGGGTCGTGCCAAAATTCACCCCGCATGTCGTGCCGCCCGACCCGTCCCGTGCTCGGATGCTATTAATTACACGGCCAGCTCGCCTCTCGGACGCTTGTTCGGGGTACATAACTTGGAGAAGACTTTAAACTTTTAGGTCTTAACCGGTAGTCTGTGGACCACTGGTAGTCCCTGAAAGCAATTGAAGTCCGCAAAGCCATAAACCAATTATATTTTACTACTCTGACAGTTTGATTTTTTTACTTAAAGAATTGTAGGGCGTGAGTTCGATTTCCACTCAGAACAAACATTTATATAATTCTGTGTCTGGATATTATAAATATGTATTTACAAATAAAAAGTACATTGTATTCAAGTAGTTATCTGGTTCCCATAGTACAAGCTTTGCTTAGTTTGAGGCTAGATGGCGCTGTGTGAAATGGCCTAGGATATTTTTATCCACACAGGGCTAATCCCAGTATTCTCTGATCTCTGTCTGTTTGTTTTTGTTTTTGTGCTTGTTACAATTTTTTTTTTTGTATAGTCGACATTTGAAGTTAAGTGACAGTGTGGTCGAAGATGGTAAAGCCCACCTAGCCTGGAAAATTATTTTCTTTCTTTTACACACGAATGTAGACAATAAAGTCTGTTGTCTTTTTGTCAGCTTTTCATACGTTGAATATAGGTAATCCCACTAATATCATAAATGTGAAAATTTGGATGGATGTATAGTTGTAACTCTTTGACGCAAAAACTACTTAACGGATTTGTATGAAATTTGGTATGGAGATAGCTGAGACCCTGGATTAACATAGAGGCTACTTCTTATCTCGAAAACATGTAGCGGGTAATACCGCGGGGCGCAGCTAGTATTATTAATGTGAAAGTTTGGATGGATGTTTGTTACTCTTTCACGCAAAAACTACTGAACGGATTTGTATGAAATTTGGTATGAAGGTAACTAGATTAACACATAGGCTACTTTTTATCTCGAAAATATGTAAGGGGTAACACCGTGGGGTGCAACTAGTCATTTAGTAAATGATCAATGGGTCATTCGCGAAGTGAATGTGGATCAGACGAATCATAAAATGTTTAGAAAATGCAAAGAGTAAAAGCCATCTCCATAGCAGGGAGCCAGTTTCCCAAATATTTCCACAAGTCCAATATTTCATACCGTCCGTTATCAGACCGCGCGCGACCGCTGCGCTGCCATTACGGATTAAAAAAACACTTCGCGGACCATCTAGATATCCCCACACCACTTCAAAAACATCGCAAGTACGGCTTCCAGCTACACACGAACAATAATGAAAATATCCGTAATTATACGTAAATAAAACTCATTTTTGTGTGAAGGTTTGTAGCCAAAGGACGGTCGGAGGTAGTTTTTAATTCTGTGGGCTCGGCCGGTGAATTAGTAATGGTATAGAGTGGCCGCGAGGGACCAAATTCGGTTCCCGGCTGCGAGCTACTGACAGCGTCCGTTGTTTTGGAAAATTAAATTAGGCTGTTTAATATTTTGTAGTCATACAAACAGAAGGGAGTCATGTCAAAACTTATGACTGTAATAACGTGCTGACGTTAGTTTAATTGACGTCGTAGTACAGAAATAAGATAAAGTGTTCTAAAGAAACATTTTTTTTTATCTAAAAAGTAATGAGACCAACGAGATGCTCTCCTGATGGTAAGAGATAGCGCCTGTCCATGGCCATTGCAGCGATACACAGAACTTTGTGTAACAAACCAAAGTCCAGGGCATCGCTGCTTTGGCGCTCATTACTTTGAAACTTTCGATGGTTAGTCTCAACAGCCCAATAATTTTTCTAGCTGCAGTACCCTTCGAACCGGAACACAGTAATGTTTTCACACTACTGCTTGGCGGCAGAACATGGTACTGCGGTGGTACCTACCTAGACGAAGTCCTGCTAAGGAGATCTAGCACTAAGTAAAATAAATAAATTATTAATTAGTAAGAACTTTCCTTAGATTAGATTAGATCTGTTTTGAATAAAATTCTACCCAAATGCAGTAGCCAGTACCTCATACCCAGTGCGGAAGCGCTCGACTTTTGACCGTGCTTTTGTGGATTGAACCCACGGCCTCCGGCGTGCGAACTGACCACGCTAACCACTGAGCTATCATCGCTACAAAATGTAGACACAAACAAACACTTGATGGTAAGCTAGAAGAACTACAAGAAGCACAAGAAGCATGCTACAAGAAGCATGGTATTGCATAATCTGCCATTTTAGAAATTTAAAAAAATTAATTGAATTCATACTTGTCCAATGTCCATATTGGACATAACGACAGCCAAACTCGGAGTCAGCAACCTAGATTAGCGGATAATCTACTGTTTCATTCAAGCAATTATGATTTAGCGCAAATAAAGACCAAAATAAGTGCCAGTAGCTGTGATTTCACTGTAAAATTATGCTCTATTTGTCCATAAATGGAAAAAAAATAATTGCATTGAAATCGTACCACCTTAAAAGAAAAAATGTCTTACACTGCTATTTATAAAATAGTCCTAGTTACGCAATAACGATAGCAGTAATAAAAGTTATGATAAGTCAACAAATAAAGCAATCTTCTTAAATATCTAGTGGTCCAACGATGTTGGTTCAATCGCTCGACGTTTCAATTACGAGCATCAAACTCGATTGAGAGTTTCTCGAAACGACAACTGCACTCGTTTTACGGCGTAGATTGTTAATGGCCGCGGAACATGATGCATAAAGGAGAAGGCATATCCATATCACCTTTTTAAGATTCAAAATCCGAAACCTAAACTGTCTGGTAAATCAGTATAGCCTAAGGGATGAAAAGTAGTAATGTTTTGCAATGTATGTACTTTTTTTTTGGTTTTAATTTAACTTTATTTGTATTTGTATTTTTACCCACGACGGAACGGAGACGGTATATGCGTTTGGGGTGAGAGGATGTTTGTTTGTGTGTTTGTTTGTGCAAATACATTTTGCCATTTTTCTCCAAAAGTACTAATCCGATTTTGTTGCAGTTTTCAGTTATGGGTTCGTGTTTGATTGGTGCATGTTCTTAGATACGGTGTTACGGTGACAACTCACCAGGGAGCGCTGCATCAAACATTTTTTTTTGCAAATCCCTGTTGCCATTTTTCTCCAAAACTTCTAGTCCGATTTTGATGCAATTTTCAGTTAGGCGATAAAAAGTAATCCCACTCATATTATGTGAAAATTTGAATGGATAGATGGATGGATGTTTGTTACTCTTTCACGCAAAAACTACTGAACGGATTTGGATGAATTTGGGTTACTTTAATCCCGAAAACATGTACCGGGTAACACCGCGGGGCGCAGCTAGTAGTGGAATAAAGAAACATACATACCTAATATGTACATACACCTTAAAAAGTGTTACTCCTTTTGGCACAGTAAAAAGTTAATAAAGTAAGTCATTAAGTTTAATTAATTAAAACTATAAACCTAACCTATTTTAACCTATTAATTAAGTTTATTTCTTCTGTATTGTTTTTTCTTTAGTGTGTACAATAAAGAGTTAATCAATCAATCAATCACAGTAATAATGTAAAAAAACAGTTACTTAGGTTATTATCTACAATTTTCAAAAATATATTTACGCTGGCATTTTGGTACACGGAATTTTTTGGCATAAAACATAAGACGGTATTTTCTGTTAACAATGTTGACGTTACACATTTGTAATCAAGAGATACAGTAAAGCAAGTTATGCCACCTCCTCTTTACATGTGCTCTATGTTAGTGGTGACCGACAATCGCGGCGGATCGTTAGCTGCCAACAGCGACCGAAGCGCGAAATAGCGGCTCCGGAGGTAACGGGTGATTTATGGACCTGACGACACGTGACAAGAAACTTGACGGTCATTTTACAAGGTGCGAATATTTTTTGAGGAAAATTTGAGTTCCGTTGTTGGCGATATTAAATTTCATGTTAAGCTTCATGACACTTATCACTGCTGATAACCTTAATGACTCGTGACATTTTTTTTAGTGATAAAAGACACTAAGCTTGTTAAAAAACCTCTCGTAATCCCATAAATCTGTACAAATGTTAGTAGATGCTATCTAAACATGGTGAACAAAGCTTTTGTAAGCAAACCCTTTCACTAAAATATAATACCGGCACATACTCGTACTTGTGCTTATTCAATTTAATAATCACGTCCCACGCTTGTTTTGAATTATGATATGGAGAGATAAGATCTTCAATTTTGGGTCGTAGAAAGCTTTAACTTTGGTCGCCATTCATTTTCCACAAGGGATATTAGTAACACTGTTGAAAATGATGTCTTTACATTCGCAGTTTATGGAAACATTGACTGATAAATAAGGCATTGCTTGTGTATACTCCACTTGAATTTTATAAAGCAAACCTCAAGTGCATATCTTAGTAACAAGACAGGTTCCATGCACCGGGCATTCCAGCCTGTTGCACCGAACAAACGGTAACAAAATATCACAAGAACCAAGCCTGTCGCATTCGACAATCAACCTTGACCCGAGAAAATTAAGACGTATAAACGTTGCAGTAGCGGACCCGACATGCTGCCTTGTGGTACTGCTGAGTATCTCGGTTATTCAATGGTATAAAACGTGACAACGACTGACCGATCGCTCAATAAAATGAATTTTATTTCGTTGTTACAACAGATCAATGTGGTTTAGCTTTTTGTAATGGGTTCGCGGGGTTTTCTTTTGCAATACATACTCGTAAGCTGCAGTGAGTTTAGCGCGCATATCACGGTCAGCGTAAATTGAATTCAATGTTAGAGTTGTTGGGTGCATTTTATTCGATTCGTGGCTTCGGTGTATGCGATATTTATAGCTTGTTCTATGCTGGCGTGTCTGTCGTCCGTCAATTAGCGTTTCGAAGGGACCGGTTGTCTCCGCGTCGCCAAGTTTCGATGTATATGAACGGGATTGTCTCTCGTTCGCTCAATCTGGCGCGTCTACAGCTCGTGTTTCTCGATATTTTAAAACATTTCTATTTAGAACCCATGAGTCCTCATTCTTTCCCATGACTATCTCACTATCTCCACGTGTCAAGAAAAACATGTGTAATTTATAAAGAGCTACTTAATCATTTCTACAAGTTTTCAGATGCCCATGGATAGTTTCTGTTTTGTTCAGATCGTATAAAACGCCTATCGGAAAGCGATTAATTAACAGGCACTTTATGGCGACATCGGACTCTGCTCAGATTTATTTTATTAGACGCGAGCATAATTAATTTAAAAGTGTTTATCTGAGATCTTTGGAGTTTAACGACAAACATTTTGTCTGAAGGCGTGTATTATTAATATTCAGTTTAAATATTTGCGAAGGCAATAATTTTGTTCAAGTCTCGTTGAGTTTATCGCCAGTAATCATGGCACATAAAAATCTTAACTACTTCTGCGAATTGGCCTAATTATTATTGTTTATGGTAGGGGGTCTTGTATTTTAATTTTATTGTTGTATTCTTCTTGGGATTTTATTTTTAATTGTTGTTTAGGATTGTATTTTTTTTTATTATTTCTTTCTGTAAAAACTTCTCCGTCTCAAATTTTGGTTTGCACTGTGTTACGAGAATTGAAATTAATCATAGTCTCAAAAGAGAAGAGAAAAATAATTTGATAAAGACATCAGAAAACCGTTAAATTGATAAGTATTGATGCTTTATTGTCCAATATTTTACAACCAATTTACAATCGACCGTTGAACAAAATCATCTTAAACTATAGATAAACCGAACCCTTGGTCAGTAAAAGAGTTTATTGGCCATTCATTCGTTTATGAAAGATTGTTTTATGATCTCTGTTTTTGATATCGTTCTTTAGGAAGCGATATATCTGTAAAGAACCATGTCAAACTTGTTAAAATCTCAAACTTTTATTACAACTTAACGGCTTTTTGTTATGTAACATTTTTGAAACATCGTAGCGTCTTCCAAATATTATATTTCGTGTATAATTTATGGTTCAATGTTATCAATATTTTGTCTATCATTGTAATTGTAAGCATAGAACTTTTTAAATCACTCCTACTATTTTGTTACATTTACTATAGAACTACATAATTATACATATATATGTAGGTTTATGATGATTTGTTCAGTTTCTCGTTTTTACAATAGAAAATAATTTGAATTAAAACCATAACATTATTCTCCGTTGCAATACCAAAATAAATCGACTAAGTCTTATAATTTTATATCTTTTCCTACATCACTTCGATATTTCGTTGCCTTATAACAATCGAAACACTTTTCTTGTTTCTTTTTTTTTATCTAAAAGTAATAAAACGAACAAAACGCTCTCCTAATGGTAAGAAATAATGCATGTCCATGACCATTGCTACACAGAACTTAGAGTAACAAAACATAAACAAACATCTAGCTAGCTAGCTGCAGTACCCAGTAATGTTTACCCACTACTGATTGGCGACAGAATATCCAGTACTGCGGTGGTACCTACCCAGACATTTCCCCCTTTTTCACAAACTGAGCCATCAAAAGCTGATCTATGTTCTTTAACTCTTGACTTCCCACTTTCCCCAAACTTTATTTCATGTATGTTAGTTACTCCATAAATCCACGTTTACTGTCGGTTTATAGTCCGCGGCAGCCAGATGGTCGGAACGAGCCGACCCAGGATATAAAGCTAGTTTATCGGGCCGGGCATCGTTGGCAGTCAGGACAGGCGTCGCCTGAGCTACTTCTTGGTTATTACTGCATTATTGGGGTGGTTTGCTTTGAAATATGAGTTTTGGAGTATTTATAGTACGTGATGTTTCTTTTTTCACATTTATTGTTTACTATCTTGTGCCCGCGACATTGTCCGCGTTGATTTCAGAATTTAAATTAGGGATACCTTTTATCTCGGAATGTCAAAGTTCCATAAAATATCCATACCGAAATAGCAGAAACAGAAAATAAATAGGAATATAACGTTACCAAATAAATAGATATGTTATTGGTACATCATTACAATGGAACTATTGCACAGGAACGTTCGCATCTTTGCACACTACTGCTTGGTTGTTAAATAACATCACGTTTCTTAATGACTTCAACGTAGTGATAAAAATGTCAAAATAACCTTTCTAAACTTACTAACATTTCCTCTAGAAGGTCTTTTATTTTCTGTCAAGGCAACCCAACGACGATTAGAAGAACTATTTATATTTCCGTAATATCAACTTCATTTTGCCCTAATTGCTTTTAACATTCCTTAAAAGACGATAACGTCTCATACATTGTAATCATATGTAGTGAAAAGCTAAAAAAACTGATACGGCGCACACCTAACCCCGCCTGGTATATCTTACCTTCGAAAAAGGCCGATATCCCGACTTTCAGAATCATTATTCCGATCCTTTGGAAACTTTTAATAGGGGTAGCACACTGCAGCAACTCAATAGTAGACATTTTTACTCTAGAATTTGGATTAGTGCAAATACCATTTGATCAAAACAAATTTTCTTGGCCATCTAAACTAGCTTTTGTGTTGTGATAAACATATTAAGTTTTCGTGTTTAAGTTATGTAATGTTTTTCCTGCTTATTTTTCTCAGATAAGTACAATCCGATTGATGTCAAAAATAATAATAATATTAACAGTGTCAAAATGCTACTAACGTAGTCATAATCAATAATAAATAAATAAATATCGTAGGACAAACAGCGGTAAAGCTTGTATTATGGGAACCAGAAAATTGATAGCATTCATAAATACTTTTTTTTACTAACATTTTTATCGCCACATATGTTTGTCCTGGGTGGGATTCGAACCTACGCCCTATAACTCTTGAAGTAGATTTACAACCAAATGAGCTGATAGGGATGTCGAATATACATAAATATTTGTAAAGTAACTATGGAAGTTACCTCTCAGCATTTTAATTTTTTTTTTTTAATACGGATAAGTCCGCATTTGACCACCAACTCGTCTGATGGTAAGCGATGATGTGGTCAAAGGTGAAGCACGCAAACTACACATACACCTTTCCTATGAATTTTGTGGGACGAAATTTCTAAATTTTTGAAGATGTAAGATCAAATAAAAGTTCAGATGTAACGTCGGTCAACTTTGAAAGCCTGGAACTGTCACTCCGCGTGTACATATAATTATACGTACATGTTTTTCTATAGTCATATTATGTACTTTATTTGAAATTTTGTTATGATTCATTGACATGTAATCAGTGTTTTATAACTTTTTTTTAATGGTACACATATTTGAAATGATTTTACGAAATTTGACTTGTAGCATTAGTGTTATCAATAAAATGTTTGTATTTGTATTTGTACAGAGCTTGATGTCACTAACTGGCGAGAGATGGCGCAAGTTTCATTCGTTATGCGTATGCGTTGTATATGCATTGGTGTACCATCAACTGTTTTGTGGTCATGAAAGAGTATTAAGAGTATTTGCCGGCCTCGACGGAAGACCAGCGCCGGCTGGCTTCAGTCGGCATTATGCTGAGTCGAGGCCGGTTTGTGACATAAAATATATTTCAAACTTTTTGTTTTTTTGTTTAATTTTTATTTATTGTATACTATACTATATACCTTTAAGTTTTTTTCTATGTTTTATGTTTATTGTTTATTTTTTTGTATGTAGGTATGTATTGTAAATTATGTTGAAATGTGTTTTATGTCGCAAATAAAGTGTTGTCTATTGTCTATTAGCCTGTTCGGGGACCAAACGCCGTGCACCGTCTGAACTTCTATTGTTTAGGTCTGAGGTCTTTAGCTATCGCGTCGACGTAGTCTGCTACAACCTCTAATAAGATAGCGTCTTAATCCGGCAATATCGGGCCCTCGCGACGTAGGGTTGGCACGCTCGTCACGTGCTGACGTCATCTGCTGCGAAGCCGCGTCTTCGTTTCCGATTGGAGGGTTCGCAGATATGGATCCTGGTTTAAATTCCGAATGCGTCGCTTTTTAAACGGTATCGTAAAGGTGGAAGTCGAGATTTCTTGGAGATTGTGAAAGCCCACGGCGGGTGTTCCGGCTGTTGCGGAATTTGTTAACATAAAAAAGTCCTTATGGGAATCAAGATAAAACACAAGGTTTTTTTCGGAATTCACATGAAATCGTTTTGTTATCATAGCTTAATTGAGTTTACATCCTCGTACGCACGTATAGCATCATACATAGGTAAACTGTGTTATTATTTAGTTTTAAATATTATATATATGGAAGGCGAATCTAGATTTTAGTATAAATAAGTTCCAATACTTTTTGTATGGTTGACAGGCTAAATGTCACACAAAGCTGATGTTAAGTGACGGTATGGTCGAAGATGGTAAGCACACCTAGCCAATGAAACGGGCTCTAAGTGAGGCTGCCGGAAGACATCGGATATTTTAAAATTTATCGGAAAATACGTACCTATTGCTTTATTCAGAATTAATGACGAAAGCACAGATGATAGTCACTGGCAGCTCAAGCCCATTGTTGGAGTTTGAACCCACACCCTTCGACGTGCGAACCTACCGCGCTAACCACTGAGCTATCATCGCTACGTAACAACATATTATATATGTTGTACATATGGTACATATTATATATGTTGTTACGTAGCGGGTGTGGATTCAAACTCCAACAATGGGCTTGAGCTGCCGGTGAAGGAAAACATCGTGAGGAAACCATAGCATGGAGGTGGGGTACTTTCTAGTACTCTGCTGGTTAGCTACCACCTTCATGTTGAAAATCTGCCGTAGCCTCACTTGAGAGACAGTTCTCATTCCAGGCTAGGTGTGTTTATATTCTCGACTACACCTTAATCAACATCAGGTAAGCTGCCAAACACCTAGCTAGCCTGTCAAAAACAACAAAAAAAATCGGCGAAGTCCGAGTTGGACTCGCGCACGAAGGGTTCCGTACGGTACCGTACGTTTATCTATAAAAACGGGAAAAAATCCCGTTTGTTGTATGGGAGCCCCCTTAAATATTTATTTTATTCTGTTTTTTAGTATTTGTTGTTATAGCGGCAACAGAAATACATCTTCTATGAAAATTTCAACTGTCTAACTATCACGGTTCATGAGATACAGCCTGGTGACAGACGGACAGCGGAGTCTTTGTAATAGGGTGCCGTTTTACCCTTATGGTATGGAGCCCTAAAAAAGGATAAAATGGCTAGCAGAGCGGTTACCATCAGGTTCGCTTACACTGAGTATCGCTAAATAAAAACTACATTTGTCTATGTGTATGGAAAGCGACTTCGATCACTGTAATGTTGATTATGATTACATCTCAACAGACAAATGCGATTTATCTCCGACCGCGGCTGCGCGGGACCAGTGACCAGTGACGCGGGTCAAACGTGCTGTTGTGGTTTTTTCTCCAAAATTTACTTTCTAATTATCAAACTCGTGCAGCTACTGCCTCAAAGTTATTTTGCAGAAAAAGGTTATTTCATCCCACCTCAGCGAGGAAATGACTAAACGCAAAAACCACCATGCACCAAGGAGGTACCGAGTCTCGAGTTCTTAACAAATTAAAAAAAGTTGTATGATAAATTCGGCACCATGGAGGTAGAAGTAAATAGGTTTAATGATGTTTTGAATTCACAAACTTAGTGCACACGATGTTCTAAATTCAAATTTACTCTATCCTCTAGCGGGTATAAACGACTTTTGATATATCGAAGAGCGAAAATACTCTGTCCGAGATGTGGGGATGAAAAGTTTCGTTACCCATAAGTGAGACTGCCGGAACACACCGTGGCTTGGCGGCAGATTTTCACCTCTCGTGAGGTAACTATCTAGCTAAATACTAGAATGTATTGTCGATGTCAATATGATCGATTGATTCATTAACTCTTTATTATCTACAACAAAAATTACATAGTACAGAAGAAAAAGAAAATAAACTTAATTGATAGGTTCCAGACAACCTTAGGATGGAAAAATGCAAAAGAAAAGGTTTCCTCACGATGTTTTTGTTCACCGATAGCTCAAGTCTATTTTTGGGGTTTGAACGCATGCCCTTTGGCGTGCGATCCAATCGTACTAACTGCTGAACGAATGTTTTATAATATGTATTAGCAAAATAAGATGAGATTTTATAGATTTTCGGCTTTACTCGTAAGGTAAAATGGCTAATATTTAGAAAACAAAACCATTAAGGCTCCCCTTTGGAAGCTATCCATCGTGGTGTGACAGCTAGCGCTATACATCACGCCGCGCCCCGCTCGCCTGTCTGATTGATACCCACATGGACGATGCACTCGACACTGGAAAACCAATTCATTTGGAAAAGTTTTTAAATACAATATTTGTTATATTTTTAGTAGTTACACAGGTTCGATCGAAAAGTGCAACAGATACAGGAAAAACGGAGTAGTACTTCTGATAAAGTATCTACTACTCCAGCACGAAACCCTATTTTTTTTTTTTTGTTTTGGCGTCGTATCTTTAGCATTTGCCAGTGTCAAGTGTTTCATATTTTTAAGTTTTAAAAGTTGAATAAGTTGCCTCGTAGCTATAGTTATAGTCAAAGTCCAGTCTTGGTCAAGTACAGTCCGTGTCAGTAAAGTCCAGTCATGCTTTAGTAAAGTAGTGGCGACTTTACTAAAGCTTCGCTGGAGTTTTGGATGCAACACAAAAAGTCATGTTTCACCACATTTTCCCACACTCGCGCTTGTGATTCAGCACTTTATGAATAAAACACCACCATTTTTATGTATTCAACAAAACACTAGTTTTGGAAAAAAATACAACGGGGCGACACGACTCTTTCCGCGTTCCCGCCAACACTCCCTAAAATTTTATGTTCCTTTGAGTACCTTTCTTCAAATCTTCGATACGATGTATCAGAATATATGAAAAATGTACCAGCGCTTCTGGCGGGTTAAAACGTAAATTGAATCTGACTTAAAATGGCTGCCGTTCATCTGCCATTGTTTTTTTTTCGTAAACTGTCATGTCCTCGACGGGGACCCCGCTCGCTGCTGCGAATTTCTAAACCTATTTACTTTATCTCTAAGGATTAGATGACACGATAAAGGCGGACTCCTAGGCGTAGGCGGCGTTAACTTGCAACAGAAATACGGCTCCACATGTCTGAGGGTCTATAGGATAATAAACTGACGCAAGTCTTTAGGGTAAGCAAACATTGGATTGTGGTAGTTCTTTGTTTTCGGTTACCGGAGTTTCGACGATAGTATCGGCCACATTCGGTGGCCTTCTTCAAGGAGTCAAAGGTGAGAACAACGCGCGCGCGGCCATAGTTAAAGTCAAAAGTTTTATTTGCATGACAACAGTATAAAAATGTCTTAAATATAGTTGTTTGCGTCCATTGCCATTACATTTGATAAATCTTCACACAAAAATAAAATCTACCTTAATTATGTCAGTTTATTACATTAAAAACATTATTAATTACTAACTGCGCCCCGGGGTGTTACCCGCTACATGTTTTCGGACGCTACATATGTTTTTCCAGGGTCTCGGCTTCCTCCATACCAAATTTCTTCCTAACCCGTTCAGTAGTTTTTGCGTGAAAGAGTAACAATCCATCCATAATCCAACTAAAATTTCACATTTATGATATTAGCGGGATTATTGTACGCGCACTGGTGTGCTGAATGTGTGTACGCGTGTGGGTGTGATTGTGTGTGGGTGTAGGTGTGTGTTACTACATGATTATATGCAAGGCCTACACGACATATAAATTACCGGAATTACCCTACGATTGCCATCAAAATATCTTGGACAGAGATCTTGTGAAGACTGGTAAGTCAATACCACCGACTCGTACCGACCGCCGAGGATTACAAGTCAGCTTTTTACCACCAGTTTTTGCTACTACAAGAACGGTATCGCCATTTCATTTACCTCATACATTTTAGGACAATCAACAATTACTGATACAGCAACTAATTAAATTATTTTAATCACAATTTTTGGAAAATGACTTTTACCCAACGATGAAATAAGGATGTTTATGTCAGAAGACACGAGCTGGCGAACAAGGACGAGAATGGAGACATTTTGTTGTCATGGCAACGGTGGCACGAGTCCTGAATCCGAAGTTTCAAAATTAGAACGTACTGTCAAAGTGATTGCACAACCTGTTTTGATACTTGAAGGATTAACTTATTGGCGACACGTAATTCTGGATTCTTATGAAAAACAGTTTTTTAAATTCATATGCTAGCATAAGACGGTTTGCTGATAAGAATCAAATACAGGGTGTCCAAATCATATTTTAATTAAATACCTAGTATAATTTGGGTTTTTAGTCATTATATTTAGTGGTCACGTATTTGATGGTAGATCTCCTTAGAGTGGATCGTCTATGTAATTACTACCGCTGTACCAGATATTCTGCTGCGAAGCGGTAATGTTCCGGTTTGAACACTACTGCAGCTAACAAATTTACAGAGCTGTTGAAGTATAAGTTTTGGAAAAAAATACAACGGGGCGACACGACTCTTTCCGCGTTCCCGCCAAAACTCCATAAATACGTTTAACCTAGCATTACCTATTTACAAGGCTGCGTTAACTTGAGAGCAAAGCTGTCAAAAAGATGGTTAACATAATGGACAGAGTATAAATGAACAGAAAGTATCAAAACGTTGAAGTCGTAGAATTGCAAAGTCACGTCTTATTTCAATATGGCACCCGCCCGGGACAGATGCCCGCCGCACTACGCATATCAACTCGGTGTGATTAGCTTGGGAAACGGAGAAATTTGCGGGGAAGGCTTTATTACAACTCCAGAGCCAGCAAAACCAATAAAGCAGACACTATGGAAAATTGTAATTAGAAAAAACAAACGAGATGCTCTGCCGATGGTATCTAAAAACCTAGCAAAACAAAGTCCAGGGCATCGCTGCTTTAACGCTCTTTACTTTGAGGCTTTCGATGGTTAGTCTCAACAGCCCTGTAATGTCGCTAGCTGCAGTACCCTTCAAAACCGGAACACAGTAATGTTTACACACTACTACTTGATGGCAGAATATCTGATACTGCGATGGGCCCTACCGCCAAGTAAAACAAATCCTACTAATATTATAAAGCTGAAAGTTTGTATGTTTAGATGTTTGGATGTTTGTTATTCAATCACGCAAAAACGGCTGAACGAACTTGAATGAAATTTGGCACACATATAGTTCATTACCTGGATTAACATATAGGATACTTTTTATGTCATAAAAATGATAGGTTCCTTTTTTTTTTTAATGTAAGAAGTAATGAGACGAACGAGACGCTCTCCTGTTGGTAAGAGATAACGCCTGTCCATGACCATTGCAGCGATACACAGAACTTTGAGTAACAAAACAAAGTCCAGAGCATCACTCAGGGTTCCTGTGGGATAAATAAAAATGTTAATAATACTATAAATATACAAGTACTAGCTTCACCCCGCGGTGTTACCCGCTACATGTTTTCGGGATAAAAAAGTAGCCTATGTGTTAATCCAGGGTCTCGGCTACCTCCATACCAAATTTCATCCATATCCGTTCAGTAGTTCTTGAGTGAAAGAGTAACAAACATCTATCCATACACACAAAAATTCGCATTTATAATGTTAGTCGGATTAGTAGTAGTCCTAGACACAAATCGATATAAAAATATTTTATTAATTTTATATATTTTTCCCCCTTAAATTGAAGAAATATGAAATGAAAGCGTGTCCCATCGCAGACTTCATCAAGATTGCGATCTAACGCAAACTAATTACACACAAATTATAAAAAAACACAATGTTTTTTAAGAAAATTAAATATACGTGTAACAAAGTACCATTGAGTTGACAAATTTAGGTAAAGATTAACTAGTTTCAAATCGGATAAATTGATGTCAAAGAAGCTTTTATAGAGATTATATTTATATGTAAACTAAAAATCCTATCGAGTCATGCCGAACCAAATCACGTTAGCTACGCTTTGATCTTTGATATTCAAATAGAGCAATGAAGTATTTTAACTAGAAAAAATCCCATCGGAAATATCATTAATACCAAAATTAATAAGTTCCACGACTTAAAGAGTGTGAACATAATATTAAAAACCGGCCAAGTGCGAATCGGACTGGCGCACGAAGGGTTCCGTACCGTTATCTATAAAAACGACAAAAAAAATCACGTTTATTGTATGGGAGCCCCCTTAAACAACTCTTTTATTCTGTTTTTTTAACATTTGTTGTTATAGGGGCAACAGAAATACATCATCTGTGAAAATTTCAACTGTCTAACTATCACGGTTCGTGAGATACAGCCTGGTGACAGACTGACAGACAGACAGACGGACAGACGATCAGACGGACGGACAGCGAAGTCTTAGTTATAGGGTCCCGTTTTACCCTTGTGTACGTAACCCTAAAAATAAAGGGTTTATAATCTCTCTACTTTGGTTTTCAATAAAACCGTAAGCTTATAACATTTAGTTACAATAATATTAAAACGGATTTAACCCGCGATCATCAATTTTACAAGAATTTCAAATGTAAATCCTATTATTTGTGTATTTTAATAGATTCCGTTGAAGCGAGATCCAGGAGGAGCTAGTACCATAAAATTTCTCATAAAATGGACAATTATAACTTACAGCAAGTTTTACTGTTCCCGCCTCTCCCGTACCAAATGATTTTAATAAGATTTAATACTCCCGATGTATAATTTATATTCATAATAAAATGCTTTTATTATTTCAGGAATATGGTTTAAGATATTTATTTTCTCAAAAAGAATATAATATTCACTTATATATATTATGAGAAAAATACATGTTTTTCCTTAATTAGGGTAGGTTCTTACGAATTGCAAACATACAAGCGAGACGAAACAAACAGTGGCGGGTAGGCAGAACATTTGTTGACACCGTAGTGAACTAGTGAGTTAGGCTATTAGCAATAATAACAAAACAGGAGATTCTATTACGTATCGCGTTGGCTTAGTGAGTGATGGCAATGTTGTTATAACTATCTCCTTATATATTCCCGATGTATTTTTAAGTATTAGTTTGTGTATTTTTATATTGTATTTATTATTTTTGTTTCAATAAATTGTTTTAATACCTAAAATAAGTAAGTTTTAGTATTGTTTAATTATTTTTTTTTATAAGTACATATATATAGTTCAAAATAAACATATTATTATGTATACAATATACATATATATTTTTGTATTATTTATACTAAGCCGTGAATTTCTTAAGTATGAAGTGTTTAGTATTTTTTTTGAATAATTCAAGTGATTGAATGTCTTATAGTTTACATTTACACCATCGTTATACTTCCATAGTATAATAAAGATAATTAACTTTGCAACTATGAGAAATGCATTTATGAAAACTGGAATTGTTTTTTTGTAGCGTTGATAGCTCAGTAGTTCGCATGCCGAAGGGCGTGGGTTCAACCCCCAACAATTAACTTGATCTGCCGGTGAAGGAAAACATCGTGAGGAAACCATAGCATAGTGGTAGGGTACTATCTAGTACTCGGCTGGCTAGCTACCACCCTCAAGTTGAAAATCAGCCGGCAAGCATCTAACGATATGTTCCGGCAGCCTCACTTGAGAGCCAGTTCCATTCCAGGCTAGGTGAGCTTCACCATCGCAACCACACCAACATCAGGTTGTTTTTTTTTTAATGTAAAAAGTAATGAGACGAACGAGACGCTCTCCTGATGGTAAGAGATAACGCCTGCCCATGACCATTGCAGCGATACACAGAACTTTGAGTAACAAAACAAAGTCCGGGGCATCGCTGCTTTGGCGCTCATTACTTTGAGACTTTCGATGGTGAGCTGTGGTCAAACACCTAGCCTGACAACTATAATTATTACAAGTATGTATTTAAGTATTGTATCAGTTATCTGACTTCCATAGTACAAGCTTTGCTTAGTTTGGGGTCAGATTGCGTTGTGTGTAATGTCCTGCGATATTTATTTATAAATAAAAATAAATTGTTCTTCATTTAGTTTCGTGTGTTTGTAGAAATACTTGCAAGTTTTGGTGCTAACAAGTAATAATACAAAAAGTTACTGATTGTAACCCAAGCAGCGTCGAATCTCCGCCTCGAATTATTTTTTAACTATTTTTTCTTTTATTGCTTCCAACTAAAATTCTTCACCGAATATTTTATGGCCTTTTACGTTTTTACTAGAGATATCCTCCGCATTAACCTATCTCACTCATTACACGAGGAGTTGCGCGGCTTAAGGTGCTAATAAGAGTCAAACATATTTATTTTGTTTACTTTCAGTGTTCACAATTTTAGAAATTTTATTACACTTTCAAAAAATTTGACCTGTTTTTGCACGACTGCCCAAAAATTTTGTGTTCAGTGTTCATGTATGTAACTGACATTTTTTTATTCCGTCATAACTTTAAAACGCCTGAATAGATTTCCATGTATTGCGTGTTGTTATAATCCTTACAAACACTGACTATAATACCGATAACACTGTAACCGGTTTGATACCAGGTATAATTTTTTTTTAAACTTTTAATGACTAGTAGGCGTTCGTGTTTTTAAAATTTTCTTAACTAAGCTTGTTTTAAGAAATCCAAACGTGTGCGTCATTCTCTATCAAACAAGTATACATTTACAATTTTAAAAAACCGACTACATGACCCTTAGGCCAACTAAACGCACTACTCCAATGAAACAGCGAGGTTTCGGAGTAAACGAAAATATCATAAATTTTTAGATTTTTGTCGATTTTTTAAAACCGCTCGATCGAATTCGACATCTTCTTTTTAATGTAAATGTTATGACTATGGCCATTGAAGCGATACACAGAAATTTGGCGTAACAAAGAACGGTCTAGGGCATCGCTGCTTTGGCGCTCATTACTTTGAGACATTAAATGGTTAGTCTCAACAGCCCAGTCATTTCACTAGCTGCAGTACCTTTCAAACCGGAACACAGTAATGTTTACACACTACTGCTTGGCGGCAGAATAACATTAAAAGTATATTTTTGTATGTATGTTTCATATACTTTTTACGCGACAATTTAACGGGTTTGAATAAAACGTGGAATACCTACAGATAGCTTGTTGCTTTAAAAAAAATTAGAATTCTATCAGTTATCTGGTTACACAATACAATCTTCGCTCAGTTCGAGGTCAGTATGTCCTACGATATTTATTTATACACGGGATTTAACAACTTGTTTTTTTCATTTCGGAAAACTCGCGTGATATTTCGAAGCACGTTGCGTTTGTTTTTTTTTTTTTTACTATTTCGTTTCTAAAAATATACACAGTTTTCTTACACAGAGCAGCGCCTTAATGCTCGATACACACGGGCATTAAGTCGGGCGAGCCGCATTAGTGAGGCCGTAACTTTAGACGTTTTATTTAAGTAGAGTCCAACTATTTGGATAATTGAATGCGTTGCGGCTTAATTGGTGTAATTTGGGTTATCTTTGTCATTAGTTACTTTATTGTTGTAAAGAAATGTGTGTTTTCATGTTGGTCATAATTTTAGTGACTTTCTTGTTTTATTTTTATTATAATTTTTAATACTTTTCCATTAATCTATTATGTTTGTTTTAATTGTAACCGGATACTCGATGTTACGTAAGAACATGCTTTATAGTTTTTTTGTATTTTACTTTGGCTTCAGTGATAGTGTGTCTTATGAATAAGAGGCCTGTCCAAAGTTCGAATACCGGGCAAACATATACTATTTGAAATTTGAATTTTGTTTTTTGCTTTCAGTGTAAGTGTTAGTTGTCCATATAATCTTAAGTGTCAGTTGTCCGTATGACCTTATCGACACGAATTTCTAATGGGAATCGTTATTAATTTTTAGATAAATTATAAAGACACTAAAACATATTTTTTATGGCGGAAAAGCTAGGCGTTTGACCTCAGTTCACCATACACCGCACACAGTTGATGTTAAATGGCTATGTGGTCGAACATGAAGATCACACCTGATAGCCGATCATAACCCTGGTCTGATATGAAATTGGCTCCCGGCAACTCAAGCTCATTATTGAGCTTTGAATTAACACCCTTTGACGAGTGAAACGACCGCACTAACTACTGAGCTATCATAGTTAATTGTAAATGGAAGACATGGTTGTAATTTGAGCCCCATCTCAATTTACAAATAAGAATCCGAAAAACTCTCGGAAACACCGTTTGAATCACAAATTGAAACGCATATATCAGAAGAACAATTTAAATAAACATCCGGTAGAGGTAATAACAATTACCGCACTCACACTGTTAGACACTTACCAAAACCATATTATACGTCGCAGAGTAGCATGTCTATCTATTTTTTACCGGATACATTTCGGGGAGTGTTCGCAGGAGCTCCATGACCTCATCCCACCGTCTCCGTTCCACCACAGGACGAGCAGAAAAACGGCACATTACCATCCGTTCCTCGTGGGCGTTCCCAGTATTCGTACGCAGCGATTCCGCTCTACTTTTTTGATGCGCACGGCCCACGAATGGAACTCATTGCCGGCTTCCCTGTTTCCCATAAATTACAATTTGGACGTTTTTAAGGCTAGAGTGAATAGATTTCTTCTGGATCAGCGTGCTCCATCTTTGGCCACGCCGTCGCTTTGCATTAGGTGAGTTGGTGGCCAAACGTAGATCTATTAAAAGTAAAAAAATAAATAAAAAAATACTAACATTATAGCTTTCCTCGAAAAAGGTACTTTATTTATCAAAATGTACTTTCATGACCTTTTTGCTGCCCCTGTTATAGTATTTACTCCGTAGAATTAAAGTTCAATATCGTACCATTATGGTAACAGCATATTAATAGATATCGATAGTGGTAATGAGTACGTGTCCAGCATTAATTGATGGCGGAGCGGCGGTAACAAATGTCTTCCACGGCGCGGCGATAGAGTTGTCTATGGTAATGCAGGAATGTGCCGGTTCGTTCCCATGCGGCTCCGACGGGAGGTGACATATTGGAGGTATGTATCGGCCGTGTTTGGAGACTGCAGCTGTACTGGGATATTTAATATGCATGGGATAGCTTACATCATCTTTTTAAATTTAATAGAAATTATGTAATTTTTTCAGCCCTGTTGGTTCATTGGTAGTACGTCTGCTCCAAGAGCTGAAGGGCGTGGGTTTGATTCCCACCCAGGACAAGCATTTTGTGATATAAACTAATGTTTGTTCTGTGTCTGGATGTACTGTATGTATTATAAGTATGTATTTACAAAAAAAAGTATTTAAGTATTCTATCAGTTATCTGTCTTCCATACTAGCGGACGCCTTGCGATTTCACACGCGTAGTTTTTTTTTTTTTATTCAAAATAGGTTCGCGTTTGACCACACTCTGCCTGATGTTAAACAGTAGTGTGGTCTAAGATGGAGCACGCTTACCTAGAAGAAACCTATTTACTCTAGATTTGAAGATGCCTATATTGTACCTATTGTATTTCCCGTTCACGTGGGAATACAGGGATAAAAAGTAGCCTATGTCACACTGGGATAGCGTAGCTTCTCATCGGTGAAAGAATTTTTGTAATCGGTCCAGTAGTTTCGGAGCCTATTTATTACAAACAAACAAACAAACAATCAAATATTTCCTCTTTATAATAGTATACTAGCGGACGCCTCGCAATTTCACCCGTGTAGTTCCAGTTCCCGTAAGAACATAGGGATAAAAAGTAGCTTATGTCACTCTGGGGTAGCGTAGCTTCCCAACGGTGAAAGAGTCTTTGAAATCGGTCCAGTAGTTTTTAAGTTTATTTGTTACATACAAAAATACAAATCTTTCCTTTTTATAATTTTAGTTGAATATAAGTTTATGTCGGGAATATTTCGGATATAATTGACATCAAGTTAGATAAATATTTTAATTAATTCCTCGGCACTGTTACCAATACAACTTTTAAGCGGAAATACATACAATCTGTCTAAAAACTTAAATTTTGTGAAAATGAATACAGTGCGAGATTAATCTAACACGTCAACGGTAAAACTTTTGAAATTAAACATTGTTGATAAATTCTTTTATTGTTATGGATATCGCCGAGTCGGTGAGGTGTTTCTCCCACGCAGGAGGAGATAAAACGATTTGTTTATGTCGCTTTAACAGAATACTCGATAACTTTGTCACCAAATATGAAAGTGTTTTTATTTAAATAAATTCAAACTTTCAAAGCACTCACAAATACAAATACCTACAAATATTTTATTGATAACACCAATGTTACAAGTCACTTCAAAAATTTTAAATATGTCTTAAAACACTGATTGTGTGACATGTCAACACAAAAATGTCAAAATAAGGTATGTCGACATAATTATATACCTACATGTCAATATAAAAAATCATTGTCAATATAAAATATTCTGCCGCTAAGCAGTAGTGTGTAAGCATTACTGTGTTCCGGTTTGAAGGGTACTGCAGCTAGCGAAATTACTGGGCTGTTGAGGCTAACTCTATCAAAAGTCTCAAAGTAATGAGCGCCAAAACAGTGATGCCCTGGACTTTGTTTTGTTACTTAAAGTTCTGTGTATCGCTGCGATGGTCATGGACAGGCGTTATCTCTTACGTTCGGCTCATTATTTTTTTCATCAAAAAAAATAAAAAAAATACCGTCAATATAAAATGTGTCAATAGGTACCAAAAAAATATATTGTCAATATAATAAAATGACATGACAAAAAAACTTACTCGTACATTGTCGGCCTACAGATCGCTACGAGACCAAAATATGTTTTAACTAGCTGCGCCCGCGGCGTTACCTGGATAAAAAGTAGCCCGGGTAAAAAGTAGTTACATGTTATCGGGATAAAAAGTAGCAACCGCGGCTACCTCCATACCAAATTTCATCCAAATCCCACGGGAACGGGAACTACGCGGGTGAAACCGCGAGACGTCCTCTAATTTACACTATGCTGATGGTAAGTGATACCGTCCAAGACCCTCGCAGCGGTACCTACTCACGACTTGGTCTAGGCTGAAGCAATCTTACACGTAGAAGACTTACAAACAGTTTGGGCAGCCCTGTTGGTTCATTGGTATGTCTGCTCCAAGAGCTGAAGGCCGTGGGTTCGATTCCCACCCAGGACAAGCATGTGATATATCCAAATGTTTGTTCTGGGTCTGTGTACTGTATGTAATATATAAGTATGTATTTACAAAGAAACAGTATTTAAGTATTCTATCAGTTAGCTGACTTCCATAGTCATCTACTTCTATAGCTTTGCTTAGTTTGATATTTATTTAGTAACCATCAGAATGGATCACGTCGGCAGCCGCGTGCTGTCAGCCGGCCAGTGGGCGGGTAGTTATAAAGTGTTACTTGTCGAACGCGCCGTCACGTAGTGCGGTCACGAACGGCGTAGCGCTGGTTTTTGCGCGCGGGGCATTATCCCCGGGGGCTCCGGGGCCGGCCTGTGCTGTCGGACGCTGGTGTTGGCACGTCTCACCACTCTGTAGATGAGACGTGTGCTTTCATTACAAATCAATCATTTTATTTAGAAATATTGAATGCTATCAGAACTTAGTAATGATCTTTCTCGTTTTAACTTCTACAGTTAAGCTATTGCATAGCTTCTATCGCGGGCCTTGAGCGTGGAGACCGAATCCAGAAATTCCGTAACGAAAATAACCTAACACCCCCCACTCCCACCGGCACAGCGGTGATACCTTTTAGTTTTGCCATCTATCGATGAATAGCAGAACTTTTAATGACTTTTTTGAAATATCACGCTTGTCTCTTTAGTTCAGCAACTCGCCTCTAGGTGGCATTGGTTGTATCGGCGTAAAAATGCTATGCAAGCATATGCAGCTTTACCGCGGCAGTCCCCGAGTGCCACACGTCTTTTTTTTTCATTTTTTTTTATATAGAAGAACAGAAAAATACCATTGTTTAGTTTAACGTAGCTCAAACAGTAGTAGGTAAGTAATAAATAATAAGTTTTTTTTAATGTTAAACGGTTTTATTGTTAACTAGCTACGCCCCGCGGTGTTACCCGCTACATGCTTTTGGGATAAAAAGTATGTGTTAATCCATGGTCTCGGCTACCTCCATACCAAATTTCATTCAAATCCGTTCAGTAGTTCTTAACAAACATTCATCCATTCAAAGTTGCACATTTATAATATTAGTGGGATAATGTATTGTCATCAGAACAAAAGGTATATATACCAAATATCAGATAAATCTCATAAAGGAATAAAAAATATCAGAGAGTTTTTGTCAAAATTAGTGTAAAATTGCGACTAAGTTTTTAATTAATAAATTGTTGTTAAATTTAAGTCATCATCACTGTTGCAACGGAAACGACTGTTAATGTGGTTCGATTTTCATACAAACATTTTTTTCCCATTTATGGACAAATGGAGCATAATTTTACAGTGAAATCACAGCTACTGGCATTTATTTTGGTCTTTATTTGCGGTAAATCACAATTGCTTGAATAAAACAGTGTAAAATTTCAATTACCAAATTTGATCCAAGAACATCAACTACAACAAACAGGGCAAGCTAAATAAAACCGTTTAAAAAACGAAAACGCTTTCAAATTAATTAAGTCATGTCCCTACCTTGACGTCTTGTATTTATTTTACTTTTCTAAGCGATCTAACAAACATATATTTTCAGTTGGCCAAACGAAGAAACTAATCGTTTCCAGAGGAGGTCGGCAAGTTTCGTTCATAATTTATGATAGTAGCTCCATTGATGCTACACGTAAATGAGTCTTCTAATTATGGCGAGTGACATGCCGTCGGGCAGCTGTCAGATCAGCGGCTGATGCGCGAACGTCTGAAGACGGAACGCGGTTGTCGGGAGTCAGTTTTTAGATTATAATAATTATGTGACAAAAATGATAAATATATTTTCATGATTCATTCACTCGTCTGACTCCGACTTCGTCTAATCCATTAGTGTGCACATATGTATGTGTGTGTGAATTTGGCGCGGAAAAAATTACGGCCGTATTTCAAAATTTCATGTACCTAAAACGCCCATGTAATATTTATGTTTGTTATTTCTTTTTGTATGTATTGGTAATTATATTGAAATATGTTTTATGTTACAAATAAAGCATTGTCTATGTCTATAATCATGCACACCACTAATATTATAAATGTGAAAGTTTGGATGTTACTCTTTCACGCAAAAACTAGTGAACGGATTTGGACGAAATTTAGTATGGAGGTAGCTGAGACCCAGGATTAGCACATAGGCTTTTTATTCTGAAAACATGAAGCGGGAAACACCGCCGGGCGCAGCTAGTATCACATAAAACATTAAATTTTTCTCCGGATTTGGAAAACATTAGTTTTGATACAGTAAAAAAAACTATCTTGACAAAGCAAAATAAACATCTACGCAAAAACGACGGTTATCAAGGAAATAAGGCGTTTATCTCTGTACAAGGAAGGTTAGATAGATGTGTGGGATGACGGAAAAAACATCACATGTCGGTGATGTATACCTATATACTCACCGGACAGCACGCGTCAAGGAAATAAAAAAATACATAACTTATAGCATCTTTACATACGCCAAGGGTTTTTGGCGGGAACGCGGAAAGAGTCGTGTCGCACCGTTGTATTTTTTTCCAAAACTCGTGTTTTGTCGCGTGTTTATGCATAAAAATAGTGGTGTTTTATTCATAAAGTGGCGAATTACAAGCGCGAGTGTGGGAAAATGATATAATGTGGTGAAACATGACTTTTCGTGTTGCTTCCAAAACTCCATCGAAGCTTTAAAGTAAAGTCGCCCCTACTTTACTAAAGCATCACTGAACTTGACTGACATGGACTAGACTTGACCAAGACTGGACTTTGAGAAGCTTGAAAACATAAAATACTTGACACTGGCAAATGCTCAAAACGCGACGCCAAAAAAAACACGCCAAGATAAAAGCAATAAATAATAACTACACGTACGACCACTTCACGTAAAGAAACAAAAACCCGCGATAAAATCGAAAAGTCACAAAAACTCCGAACGAGCATCCCTATAATTATGTAGAACAAAGCGATCGAATACACCACGTACCGGCCCAGGGGCGTACTCGAGGCGATATTTATGGGGGCACAGAGAAAGATCAGTTTACTGTTCATGTAGTGATGGTTCGAGGAAACAAATCTTAACGGCTGCTTCCCATAACATTTGTTTGTGAGCATGTGACTACATTTTATGGCAAGGATTCTAACAACTCTCCCATTCATCCAAATCCCTTCAGGCATTTAAAAGTAACGGTGGAATACATACATGAACTCCTCACTCTTTTTTTTTTGGATCATCGTGTTTATTTTTCGAAAAAGCTTCACTAAAAATTGCTTCCAATGTCACTAAAAATGAAAATTGTCGAAAAATAATAATAATAAATATCGTTGGGCATTAGAAAGAAAGAAAAAAGAAAGAAAATAATTTTATTTTGTAACAATACAAAAAGAAAACAAAAAAAAACAACAAATAGAGACAAACAGTTACATTACACACAACGCCATCTAACCACAAACTAAGCAAAGCAAATAGTTAGGATTAAAGTTGGCATTAAGCACCAAATATTGTGTTGGTCTTATTTTAGATAATAATCGATTGATTCAGGCGTTACTTTGCCTTAACTTTGAAGACTTGTGGTTATTTTAATTAGTTTTTAAGTTTATGTCAAAATTAGTTTTACATATTAAGTAAAGTTACGGTTAAGTTTTTACCTACCAAAATTAATAAGTAATAATAATATTTTTTATTGCCAAATGAAAAACAAAACATTTACAGGGTTTCGTACATTACATTACAGGGTTTATTGTCAAATTAGTTAAATTTAAATCCTCATCACCGTTGTAACTGAAATGACTGTTTTTTTTTTTTTTGCATGACTAATGCTGTTGGCCGCAGATGGCCTCTACAGCGTCACCGGACTGTAAAATGACTGTTACGCGGAAATAAACTATATATTTCACGGGAGATGGATAGACGCTCTCATTGGTCGACCAATCACACGCGACCTTTACCGCGCAATCAGAGAGCGAGTCGTGCTATCTCGCTCGCACATATCGCCGTCTCGCTCACGACCTCCGTTGCGCGGAGTTTGACTGGATAGAGAGCACCTACCCATTTTCCATTTATTCTAACTCCCTAATACGCGTTCTTTTTATTTACAAAATATAAATCTTAGTCTATAGGTATTAACATTAACAATTCTTAATATAACTTATTCTATATGGCTCGGCGTCTTCAACAATACGCATCTATATGACACATACAGTCATAGATATTGTGTAAAAAAATTAAAATCAGATTGTGTGCCCCCGATTAGCACCTGAGTACGTCCAACTTTCAGATAGTATCTGCATACACATAAAGAGTAGACACGTCCGTGTGTCACTGAGGGTCAGTTCTCACGATGTTACGCGACGATGCACGAAAACAAAAGTAACGCAGCAATGCGCTCACGTGAGGCGACGTGACAAAACGACGTGGTAAAAAAATAACCCAACGATTCTTTTTTTTGGCAACTTGACACTTGTTTGGAGAAAGAATTAACAAAACCTGAAAGAGAATGAAAACAGTTCTTAGTGTTCAAAAATGTACACGTGTTCAAGTACGCACGGTTGTGTCCATGACGCTAACAAACACTTCTTTAAGGTGGTTCGATTTCCATACAAATAAATTTTTGCCATTTATAGACAAATGGAGCATAATTTTACAGTGAAATCACAGCTACTGGCATTTATTTTGGTCTTTATTTGCGGTAAATCACAATTACTTGAATAAATTCATAAACTTCAATTTAACGATGTAGCGATGATAGCTCAGTGGTTAGCGCGGTAGGTTCGCATGCCGAAGGGCATGGGTTCAAGCCCCAACAATGAGCTTAAGCTGCCGGTGAAGGAAAACATCGTGAGGAAACCATAGCATGGTGGTAGGGTACTTTCTAGTACTCGGCTGGCTAGCTACCACCCTCAAGTTGAAAATCTGCCGCCAAGCATCTAACGGTGTGTTCCGGCAGCCTCACTTGAGAGCCAGTTCCATTCCAGGCTAGGTGTGCTTTACCATCTTCGACCACACCTTCACTTAACATCAGGTGAGCTGTGGGCAAAACAACTAGCCTGTCAACCCTAAAAAAAAAAAAAAAAAAATTTATGTCTAAAAATATACGAAATATGCGATACGACATTATTTGTGTGCGCCGGCCGTAGAAGCTGCTGCTGATACTGCGGCCGGGTTCCCATGGTGGTTATTAGCATTCGGCGATGGTATCGCATCAGAAATGGCGGAGTAATGACAGCGCTCGCGTTACGCTCTACTATGAGGTGAGATTACGCTACCTACACACTTGTAAGGTAATGATCGATGAGCAAGCCAATCACTTCATAGTTACCTTCTTCTCCAATCGTTCCCTCATGTTTGAGGATCGTGGTCACTGGAACCTCTTAAACGGACAATCTGTCTTCATCGACTCCGGTCCGAAGTAGCCCTCACAACCTGGTAGAATTTAGAAGAGGAGGTGGCTTCTTTCACTTGGTCAGACCATCGTGTTGGCGACCGGCCTCGTGGTCTCTTTACTTCGGTATTGCCAACAATGACCAGCTTTTCAAGGCTGCCATGCCCTCTTCGCATTATATGGCCGAAAATATCATAGATCATAGTTACCACACAGACCCTTTTCTAGGGTTCCGTACCCAAAGGGTAAAACGGGACCCTATTACTAAGACTGTGTTCCGGTTTGAAGGGTACTGCAGCTAGCGAAATTATTGGGCTGTTGAGTCTCCAAAGTAATGAGCGCCAAAGCAGCGATGCCCTGGACTTTGCTTTGTTACTCAAAGTTCTGTGAATCACTGCAATGGCCATGGACAGGCGTTATCTTTTACCATCAGGAGAGCGTTTCGTTCGTCTCATAATTCTTTACATAAAAAAAAAGTCGCCCTGCCACAGATTAGCGAGCACACAGTACGGCGTTGGAGCTTCCTTTAAACCGGCGACGTCGTTTAACGTATCTCGATTAGTTTTTGCTTTGTTTACTCGTACGGTATTCTTGGTATTTACTTTGATGTAGAGAAAGTTTATTCGAGCATTTCCGCTGAAGTGAGAACGTTCTGATACTAGATACATAATGTCGACGCATTACAACTTAAAACATACATTGTACTAGCTTTTGTAACGTTGTATTAATTGTAAGAACGAAGGTTTAATCTATACTAATATTATAGCTGACAGCCCTGTTGGTTCATTGGTAGTATGTCTGCTTCAAGAGCTGAAGGGCGTGGGTTCGATTCCCGCCCAGGACAAGCATTTTGTGATATAAACAAGTGTTTGTTCTGTGTCTAAGTGTACTAAAAAAAACTATTTAAGTATTCTATCAGTTATCTGACGTCCATAGTACAAGCTTAGTTTGGGGTCAGATGGCGCTGTGTTTAATGTCCTATGATATTTATTTATGATAAAGAGGAAAGATTTGTTTTTGTATGTAACGAATAAACTTAAAAACTACTGGATCGATTTCAAAAATTCTTTCACCGTTGGGAAGCTACGCTATCCCCGGGTGACATAGGCTACTTTTTATCCCTGTATTCTCACGGAAACGGGAACTACGCGAGTGAAACCGCAAGGCGTCCGCTAGTCTTTTTATAAATCTGTATTTAATTTGACACCAACTAAACCGAAATTTTTGCTAGTTTCAATTTTCTGGGTTTGATTCTTTCTAAATTCTTGTAAAATACTTACTTTGATACTATTTCAGTTACGATGAAAACCATTTTTTTTTATGGTTAACAGGCCAGGTGTTTGACCACAACTCACCTGATGTTAAGTGAAAGCGTGGTCGAAGATGGTAAAGCACACCTAGCCTGGAATGGAATGGAATCATAAAGGTCACATGTTCTGTCAAAACAGCTATCAAAAAGCTGTAATAATAAAATAGGTGTCGCGAGCTGTCACCCAAACACCCGTACGTTATGTGTCGGGCCATAAACACGCAGTCATTGTCAGCACGTGGCGCGCGTACAAAGCACGAGCGGAGCGAGCGCGGGCCTCCCGGCGCAGCCTGCCTCGGACCAATCAGAGCGGCACCCGCCACAATCCATACTAGGCGACTTTACTTGGTAGTAAATCTCCTTATCATCGCAGTACCAAATATTCTGCCGCCAAGCTATTTATTTATTTATTTATTGTACAACAGATACTCCCTGTGCTTACAGATTACTTCAAAGCGCACAGAGTCAACATTACATAAAAATATAGTACAATTCAAAATAACTTATTTATACTAATTATTATTATTTATTTACTATTGTTGCTGTCACCAATGAAGGCGACAGCACAGCACATGAATAATCTATAGCGTGCAAACATTACTGTATGGTATTGAAGCGACGTTACTGGGCTGTTGAGACTAACCATCGAAAGTCTCAAAGTAATCAGCACCAAAGCAGCGATGCCCCGGACTTTATTTTGCTACTCGAAGTTCCGTGTATCGCTGCAATCGTTATGAACAGGCGTTATCTCTTGCCATCAAGAGAGCATCGGGTTGCCATATGCTACTTTTCATCCCTGCATTCCCACAGGAACGGGAAGCTAGTAGGCGGCCGCTAGTCTACTATAAAAATAAAAGTTCTGCGTATCGCTGCAATAGTTATGGGCAGGCCTCTTACCATCAATACCTCAAGAGAGCGTCTCGTTAATATCATAACTTTTACATTAAAAACTGGATGAAAACAACGATGTACGCTGTATTATAAACCATTTTTTGTATGGACAAAATTTTAAAATCGTAGAATAAACTTTGCGTGAAATAAAATATAGTGATTCTTCATCAAGTGTTAGTGTAGACATTCCCGGCATCGCACGTCCGGTAGTAGTATTGGTCCGAGCTCGGGCCGAGCGCGGGCCGCGTGCCTGCGCGTCCCGGCGCCCGCAGAATACGTAATGCGACCCGCCCGCCGCTTTTTTAATCATCAACGGTCGTGTGCGACACAAGGAATGTGAACTTAACTTATGTTTACTATTATATAATATAACTTATTATTATGTGTACACAAATCTCACGCGTCATTAAATATCTAGGAAATTTTTCTACGATAAAGGAACTTTGTGTGTGAACCAGTGATGACTTATGGCCCTGAAACGTGGTCTCTGACTATGTGACTTCTTGGAAAGCTCAAAGTAGCACAACGAGTATAGTATAGTCATGAATATAGTCTGGGTTCCTTCAAGTCGCAAGTGAATCGGTTTCTTCTAGGCAAGCGTGCTCCACCGTAGACCGCACCTTCGCTTAACATGGCTTCGCTAAACAGGCGGGATGGCGGTCAAACGCAAGCCTATATATTATAAAAATAAAAAAAAAGCTATGGAGAGGGCTATGCTCGGAGTTTCCCTACGAGATCAAATCAGAATAAGGAGATCAAAATGTAGTCTTCACGTGGGAACAGCGGGTAACACCGCGGGGCGCAGCTAGTTATATCATAAAAATATTAAATTCACAAAACAGCATCAAGGCTTATTCGTGGTAGTACAACTGCGTCCTTATCGCTTAGAGCGATTTCTATCAGACAACCTTTGAATGAACAGACCAGATTACTATACATATCGAGGTACATAAACAAAGCTAACAAAGGTGACAAACAATTATGTATTCAAAACACGAAGTTTTAAAAAGTTTTCCAAAAAAAAAAAAAATATCATAGGACTGTAAACACAGCGCCATCTAGCCCCACACTAAGCAAAGCTTGTGTGATGGAAGTCAGATAACTGATTGAATACATATACTTTTTTATTTTTGTAAATACATACTTATAATACATACAGAACACTCAGACACAGAACAAACATTTGTTTATTCACAAAATGTTTGCCCTGAGTGGGAACCGAACCCATGCCCTTCAGCTCTCAAGGCAGATATACTACCAATGAGCCAACGGGGCAGTCAAAACCTACTGCAACAGAAGAACTCAACGGGTATGTCGCGCGCACTCAGTTCGTGATGAACCACTAGTTATCTCTCGCTGCTCTCCGTCAATAAACACATACCTCTGGTACTTAATCTAATTCTTATAAAATTTTAAAATATTAAATTTGAAAAAATTTAATGGATTTTTGAATCGCCCATCATGAAATCACTTTCACGCTCTTCACATTAAATCCCGATGTTGCAATAAGAACGCGAAAGAAGTAAATTAGGGGGCCGGCGCCGGCGCCCGGGACTGCGCCCAGCCGAGCTCGCGAGATATTCCTGATATTACCCGATAACGGTGGGTTTTAACTAAAGTTCAATTTATTTAATGGCTAGCCGATAGCGCGGGTTATACCGTTCGGTTTGTCATTTTGTTGACAAGTTCAAAGATCTTTATTAATGTAGGATTGAAGAGTGTTAGCTGTATTTAATAGAACGTAAGAAAGGTGAAAGAGATGGATAAATGTTAATGACAGATGAGTGAAAGAGAGAAAGTAAATTTGAGAAATGATATTATTAGAAAAGATGGAAGAACAGATCAAGATGTAAAGACGAGTAGTAAACAAAAATAAAGACATCTATGAAGATCCTGGCCGTTTCTCTTCAGAATACACGAGTATTATTCCATATTAATATCACAAGAAACATAGTCGTCTCACTCATGTGATAACATGACTTTTGGAAAATAGATAAATATTTGTGGCCAGTGGGAATTTTAGCTACTTATATAGGTATGGCAGGATCGTTTAATAACTTAAAAAAGATAGACTGAAAGCTCAGTGGTTAGCGCGGTAGGTTCGCATGCCGAAGGGCGTGGGCTCAAACCCCAACAATGAGCTTGAGCTGCCGGTGAAGGAAAATATCGCGAGGAAACCATAGCATAGTAATAGGGTACTTTCTAGTACTCGGCTGTCTACCTACCACCCTCAAGAAAATCTAAACGTGTGTTCCGGCCGCCTCACTTGCGAGCCAGTTCCATTTCATTTTGTCACTTAACATAAGGTGAGCTGTAGTCAAACACCTAGCCTGTCCACCATAAAAAAAATGAAAACATACATAATAACTACTATAAATGGAGTATACATAAGATTAATTGTAACCGAAATATAAATGGACTAGCTGCGGCCCGCAGTGTTACCCGCTACATGTTTTTGGGATAAAAAGTAAATCCATGGTATCAGCTACCTCCATACCAAAATTCATCAATCCGTTTAGTAGTTTTTACGTGAAAGAGTAACAAACGTCCATCCAAACTTTCACATTTATAGTATTAGTGGAATAAGTATGTAAAACGTAAACTTGAATCATACAACTAAATGCAGGTTTATGAATTACGATTAAATTAAATGTATTTGTATAACGACTAAACTTAAGATGATGGAGTTACATAATCTACTTGGTGGTAGATCTCCTTAGCAGGAGGTCGTCTAGGTAGGTACCACCGCAGTACCAGATATTCTGCCGCCAAGCAGTAGTGTGCAAACATTACTGTGTTCCGGTTTTGCAGCTAGCGAAATTACTGGGCTGTTGAGACTAACCATCTAGTCTCAAAGTAGTGAGTGCCAAAGCAGCGATGCCCTGGACGTTGTTTTGTTACTCAAAGTTCTGTGTATCGCTGCAATGGTCATGGACAGGCGTTATCTCTTAACATCAGGAGAGCGCCTCGATCGTCTCATTACTTTTACATAAAAAAAAAATAAAAAAAAAAAAAAAGGAAAATAATCATTTCAATTAGGAATAATTTAAAAATTTTGCGCTCATAATTTTCTAACAGAATTTTCTGTTATAATTAATGTATTTATTCATAACTACGCTTTGTTGAATTAAAAAAAGTACTTAAGTATATCTCTAACCATCCATCGTCGACCGCGTCGTTGCTCGCCATCAGGCAGGATGTGGTCAAACACAAAACAAAAAACATAAAATAACTTTGAGACACTAATCCTGCTAAATTCACAAATTAATATAACCAAGTTCCATTAAGTTCAAGTCCAAGTTAGTTCGCTTTTACATTAAAAAATAATATAATTCTATCAGTTTGTAAGAGTTAATAACAAGATTCGATCAGCTTACTCGATCTATAGATAATAAAGTCGGTTCAAAAGGAATATTCCACGCGCAAGGCCGGCCGCACACCAAAACCACACGCTGCAATGATGTTGAAAAATGCATGGTGCATACTCTAAACTACGACATTTTGCTTCTGACTCAGATATAGATATAAAGAAACTCTGACTCAGATATGTCAGAATGATCAGTGTAGGTTAAGACTGAGATTCAGTAATATTTTTTGAATAAAACACACTGATACAATTTAATATTATGCAAGGTGTTCTTGCAAGGATTGTGTCTATCCTTATCGAGCATTTAATTAATTTAATAAAGAAGAGTCTATCCTTATCTTTAATCCTTATATTTAGTTAATTTAACGAAACATATTATGTCATACTGATTGTAACAAAAACATAATTTAATAAACAATTTCAAAATATATTGTCAAGTGATATTCAGAATGCATTTCATGTCAATTGGTAGCAAATTATATTTAAATTCTAATTTAATGTCAAAAATATTATATGTCAATGTCAATAAGTGTTAAAAAAAGTTAAGTTAATCAATGGTTGCTCATCAAATGCTCCATCGACTAGCGTGAAATATTTACAAGACTGTTTAATACAGACGTTTAGAAGTTAGACAGTTGAAATTTTCACAGATGATTTCTTTTTGTTGCCCCTTTATCAACAAAATACTAAAAAAAATAGAATAAAATAAATATTTAAGGGCGCTTCCATACAACAAACGTGATATTTTTGCCGTTTTTATAGATAGTGGTACGGGACCCTTCGTGCGCGGGTCCGACTCGCACTTGGCCGGTTTTTTTTTTTATATCGTAGGACATTACACACAGCGCCATCTGACCCCAAACTAAGCAAAGCTTGTACTATGGGAATCAGATAACTGGTAGAATACTTAAATATTTTTTTTTTGTAAACACATACTTATAATACATACAGTACATCCAGACACAGAACAAACATTTGGTTTTATATCACAAAATGCTTGTCCTGGGTGGGAATCGAACCCACGCCCCACAGCTCTTGAAGCAGACATGCTACCAATGAGCCAACAGGGCTGTCGGTCGGTTAGGTTTGGCGTTCAATATGGTTGCGGTCCACGACGCGCCTCACATAAAATATAACGTATTGTGGTGTGCGCCGCGCCTAACCCGCGCGCCGCCCGCTAAGCCGACAGCAGGCTGGCGGGCGGACTTATTCGCGGGAACCAATAAAGATCTCAATATGGGAGCGCACACCGAACGGATCGACACTGCATTATAAGATTTGTAACATCTTAGATTAAGATTTTTTAATGATCCTAGTGTGTAAATAAAATATCCTAAATTACCTAAAACTATTTTTGTATAAAAAACTTAATCTAAAAGTCCGTCAGAGGAGAGATATGTGGCCAGAATCCTGGCAGCATTGCCACCCTGGATGGCAATGCTAAGCTTTTGACCAAAGTAGATGCTAGCATTCTGGTCACCTGAAGCTTCCTCTAAACGTAAATATTATACACTAGCGGACGCCTCGCGGTTTCACCCGCGTAGTTCCCGTTCTCGTGGGAATACAGGGATAAAAAGTATATGTCACCCGGACACAGTGTACCTTCCCAACGGTGAAAGAATTTTTGAAATCGGTCCAGTAGTTCCGGAGCCTGTTCAATACAAACAAACAATCCAATCTTTCCTCTATATAATAGTATAGATATATACGTATACATAGTATTATTAAAAAAAAAGTATTTATGTATTCTATCAGTTATCTGACTTCCATCACACAAGCTCTGCTTAGTTTGGGGGGCAGATGGCGCTGTGTGTATAGTCCTACGATATTTATTTATTTATTTACTTTGACATAAACATTATTGTAATTATAATTTCATCCCAATTATCATCTAACGACTTTTTTAAATGTAATTGCAATGCTCCTACACATGCACAGTCTTGGAATGCAATACAGATCTAAATTGTGTAGGTATTTGAATTGTTGTAAATGTTATTGCATTCTGTTTTGTATGTTATGTAATAAATAAATAAATAAATAATTGTACACTACAGCGACAACTTTCCACTCATTATTATTGTTATTATTATTTTTCTAATCTTTTATTTGTAGTGTGTTTTTGTTGTTGTAGTGTTGTGTGTGGCAAAATAAATGTGTTCTTTCTTTCTTTCTAATTGTAATTTTTATTTTTAAATTATTAGCTAGACAATAAATAATTTGTATCAAACTTGATATCGTTTTTTTTTAATTTATTACCATATGAAACATAGTTAATGTTTCTAGCTTCGCATAACTGGTAACTGAATCACTGCCATAAAGTTACCGAATAAACACTCGGAGATAATCTAACTAACGAATTCAGCGACCTTCTACTCAATTATACTAACAATCGGTCATAACCGTCCATGTTTATTGCGCTAAGAAATATATTTACTGCACGGAAACGAATAAAACTCGGTCTTGGTCGTCGGATTAAGAAATCAGTCGTGACGAATCTTGGAGAAAACTATCAATTACAAAATAAAAGCTTGGAACTCAATGTTACGCTGATAAATAACCACAGAATAACTGACATATAATTAGTTTAGTTAATTTGAGCTGAGGGTGGTAGCTAGCCAGCTGAGTACTAGAAAGTACCCTACCACCATGCTGTTGTTTCCTCACGATGTTTTCCTTCACCGGCAGCTCAAGCTCATTGTTGGGGTTTGAACACACGCCCTCCAGCATGTGAACCGACCGCGCTAACTACTGAGTTATCATTGCTACAAATATTGATTCATTCACTCATTCTATCAACGCTTTCTACCGAGTTCATATTCCTCGTAGAAACCATATATAAACATATTATGTATGTACGTACATAGCATACTTTATGATGCACTTGAAACTTAATCACTTGAGAGCCCGCTAGGTTGTACAATGCGACGAGACAATTAAGTTTGTGCGTACACGACGCGGCGCGTTCTGGAGTGGACACCGGTTCCTCAGCTCTACGTGCAGGTTTTTGCTGACGACAACTTTAAGGTGTTCCTTTACTCACAGCACGCGATACGACTCTACGCTTCACTTTATCATGCAGTTATTAGCACTGACTAAGCTACCTTTCTGTGTCTGCTATCATAAGAATCAATATTTGTAGCGATGATAGCTCAGTGGTTAGCGCGGTAGGTTCGCATGCCGAAGGGCGTGGGTTCAAACCCCAACAATGAGCTTGAGCTGCCGGTGAAGGAAAACATCGTGAGGAAACCATAGCATGGTGGTAGGGTACTTTCTAGTACTCGGCTGGCTAGCTACCACCCTCAAGTTGAAAATCTGCCGCCAAGCATCTAACGGTGTGTTCCGGCAGCCTCACTTGAGAGCCAGTTCCATTCCAGGCTAGGTGTGCTTTACCATCTTCGACCACACCTTCACTTAACATCAGGTGAGCTGTGGTCAAACAACTAGCCTGTCAACCATAAAAAAAAAAAAGATATTTTCAATGTCGTTGCATTGGTTAGAAAAAAGGAACAAAATGTGTTTTGCAACATTCATGTTTTCGGCCCTGCTCGAAACATCCATAAACTTCCTGAAAATTCATAGACTACATAGGATGGCGTGTAGGAAAATTTAGTTTTCAATGTAATAAAAAAGTATAATTATATAAAAGTATTATATCAGTTATCTACTGATAGTTCTAGGCACCGCTTTGTTAGTTCATTCATGTCTGTTTCATGCGATGCAGGGCGTGTGTTCAATACCCGCCCAGAGCACACATTCCTACGACAATCTTGAATGTTTGTTTAGTGTCTGGCTGTTCTAAATGTATCCATTATCAGGATATATATATGCACAGTTATTTACAAAATAAAAAAAATATAAATATGATAACAGTTATCTGTTCTCATAGTAAATGCTTTGCTTAGTTTGAGGCTAGATGGCGCTGAGTGAAATGTCACAAGGATATTTTTGAAATCATAAATGATCTTTACGATTTATTTCTACCTCTTTTAGGTTCAGTTCGAAGTATAATAAACTAGAAAGCAGATTTACGTTAATTGTCCTAAATGTACCTATCAGCATGTATCTACATAAAAGTATAAGTACCTAATGAAAAAAAGTATTAGGTACTTCTCAAAATACAAACATTGTTTAGTTCGAGGATAGATGGCGTTGTGCGATGCTACTACATAGGGGCCATCCATAAATTATGTCACATTTTAAGGAGGAGGGAGGGGGTCGACGATGTGTGACATTGTGTGACAAGGGGAGCTCTCCCAAATTTTATGACATCAGATTTTTTTCAAAACACTACACATAAATAAATAAATATCGTTGGGCATTACACACAGCGCCATTTGACCCCAAACAAAGCAAAGCTTGTACTATGGAAGTCAAATAACTGATAGAATACTTAAATACTTTTATAATAAATACAGAACACCCAGACACAGGACAAACATTTGTTTATATCACAAAATGCTTATCCTGTGTGGGAATCGAACCCACGCCCTTCGGCTCTTGGAGCAGACATACCAATGAACCAACAGGGCTGTCAATATTTTATATTTAATGTCATAAATTTCGAAATGTAAAATTTCAAAATATGTGATATATCACACTAGGTACGGGGGTCTCACAATTGTGACAAACTGTGACAAGGACGGGGGAGGGGTATAATAATCATGAAATTCGTGTTACGTAATTTATGGGCCCCTTAGGTTTATATTATGGTCGTGTCGGACGGCATGAAAGCGCGTCGCAGCCGTCCAAACATGATGCAACCGATTTGGAGTGCACGGGGCCGACTGTACGCTCGCACTGGTCGCGTGGAGACTGGCTCGTATTCTGGACCGGGACTGGCTGTAGTAGAGTTGACCGTGTGGGACGGGACCTATAATTTATGTGGAAAAGTTCAACACGCTCGACAATTTGCATTTGTTACGGGACGTCAGGGAAAACACGAGGTTGAGTACTAAATATACGATGTACAGCTTCACGTTTTACAGCTCTTGAAGCAGGCGTTCTACCAATATACCAACAGGACTGGCAAGCAATTTATTCTAAACTAGCGGACGCCTCGCGGTTTCACCTGCGTAGTTCCTGTTTCCGTGGGAATACAGGGATAAAAAGTACCCTCTATCGCCCGGGGATAGTGTAGCGTCCTAACGGTGAAAGAATTTTTGAAATCGGTCCAGTAGTTTCAGAGCCTATTCAATACAAACAAAGAAACAAACAATCTAATCTTTCCTCTTTATAAATAGTATAGATAATTATTATATTATTTACCTCAACGTTTTGGCTATGTTGCAATTACCGTGGCCATGGTCACGGGCGGGCTGAAGGAATTAACGTCATAACCCACAATAATAAATATAGTTATGTTTAAAAAGAAAAGGCTTAAAAATCTTGTGCGCGTGTATAGGACTATACAGTATACACACAGCGCCATCTGGCCCCAAACTAAGCAGAGCTTATGTGATGGAAGACAGATAACTGTAGAATACCTTAATACTTTTATATTTTTTGTAAATACATACTTATAATACATACAGATACATCTCTAAATAGTATAAAACTATAAATAATTCTGCAAGTTTTTCCGCTTATTTCTTCTTCACCTCGCAATGGATAGGGATTGCAAAGATTTCGATAATAATATTTTAATTATACACAAAAAAAATGATACGGTTATCACTGACATTATTGCAAGACTGCCCAAAAAAGGCGCGTAATGTTTTCAGGGTGCATGTATTTTTTGTTCTTTTTTTTTGATGTAAAATTTGTGAGACGAACGATACGCTCTCACGTCCGTCTCTCTCTATACGTATGTATGTAAGTTTGTTTATTCCGCCATAACTTTGAAATGTCCGAACAGCTTTGGATGCCTACCTTCTGGCTCCATCATCAGATGTCAATGGGCACCGGAACTTCATAATAAAACAATGTAACCTTACCGTGTTTGGTCTTAGTGATAAGTAGGGGATTTTTTGTAAAAAATACTTGTTGAATTTGGCTTCGTTACCTTTTTATATTTCTTAACTGTGGATTTCAAATTTTACAAACTCTTCAAATCGCCGTGCACAGCGGTAACCAAAGGGAAAGTAGTAGTGAACCGTATTCAGACGAATTGAGAAGTAATTTGTATGCATAAGCGACAGTGATTGATTACTAGGTTTAAAACCTACATGCTTTTTTACATGCCGTAGTACAAAACACACAGTTCCAAGAACGTCAAGTCATCTTGAGAGTAGCCTTTTGTCTTCAGTACTTCACCGTCGAGGCTAGGATGGTAACACTCGGGCAATCCGCTAATGTAGTACTCGACAGGAGGCCGCGCGGCTTTTGTCGGGAGAGGAGCGGTAATCACAGTTGGCGCGCAGCCATGCCCAGCATCCATACCGTGAGCTTCTTATTGCAATTGCTATAAGGGTTATGTATTTAATTAGAATTGTATGTGGCATTTTTGTCCATAAATTAAATTGATGAAAATAATGTTGTTTTTCTTCTTTTACGCGATATAAAAGCAGGATATAAATCTATCTAAGGATGTAATTGTATTCGTACGTAGCGATTCCGCTATACTTTCTTAATGCGTGTAACAGATTATAGATATGTATATGTCGACGGATACATGATACATGTATAATTGTATATATGTGTCGTGTAGTTATCTTAATTTAAGTTAAACATAATGTCTGTTTGTAATACAATTATTTCGAATGTATTAGTTTGGTAAATAATGTATATGACTTTAATAAATAATAATAATAAATATCACAGGACATTACACACAGCGCCATCTGACCCCAAACTAAGCAAAGCTTGTGCTATGGAAAACAGATAACTGATAGAATACTTAAATACTTTCTTTTTTTTGTAAATACATACTTATAATACATACAGTACACCCAGACACAGAACAAACATCGATGTTAGTCACACAAATGTTAGTCCTGAGTGGGAATCGAACCCACGCCCTTCAGCTCTCGAAGCAGACACGCTACCAATGAACCAACAGGGCTGTCAAATTGATTGAACTTGATTTGACTAAATGACTGTTGTGATGATGATGTAAAAAGTAATGAGACGAACGAGACTCTCCTGATGGTAAGAGATAACGCCTGTCCATGACCATTGCAGCGATACACAGAACTTTGAGTAACAAAACAACGTCCAGGGCATCGCTGCTTTGGCACTCATTATTTTGAGACTAGATGGTTAGTCTCAACAGCCCAGTAATTTAGCTAGCTGCAGTACCCTTCAAACCGGAACACAGTAATGTTTAATTATTTTTTATATGTTGATAATGAAAGTGAAGATTATTAAATTTTGTAATGTTGAGAATGTCCCGTTTTCAACAAAAAATAAAAGTTATCACATTAGGTACATATAATGCCAATAAAAATATAATTCCATCCTAAAATGATTACCATCAACAGAAAATACGAGTACGATAGGAAACGGTAAGTAAATAAAGCAGTGTGTATATTTGTGGGATGACGACACTGTGTAACCGGGCCTAACGAGCAACGCAAACAGAAGCCCGTTCCACGCGCTGCCTACGGAGTCGCCGACTGAACGCGCTAAAGGAAAATGTCCCAGAGAAGCGACGTACACTAAAAAGAGATACATAACCTTTCTTTCGTTCTGTGCTGGTTTTAAAACAAGCTGCTGTAAAACACACATCACATCATCATCATCATCATCATATCATCTTAGTGTTACATCTCCCGTCTGTTTCTTATGTATTCTATCGTATTTTTATTTTCTTGGTTGCTTGGAAGAGATCGCTGTTAGCGATAAGGCCGCCACTTGTGGCAGTTCATAAGGTTGTTTGTTCTCTGTATGTACTCTTTTCTATTTATGGTGTACACAATAAAGAGTTATATTATCTATCTATATCTAAAGAATCATTTTAGTGAATTAATTATTATACATGGTAGGTACCTACTACAAGTGAAATAAGTAACTATTTACTTATTAGCAAATTTAATCGAAAAATAATCGTGAGTTTTTTTTTTTTTTATTTATTGCGATGCAGTCATATTCATTATCAGGGTTATTGGTTATTAGCCAATGACCTCTAAAACTCCTGTTTTGTAACTGTCTACCTCTGTTTGTTTTGTTTTGTAACAGAACCAAAAACACAAAAACAAAAAGAATAGTCTCTGGACTTCTACGGCTTTTGAAATTTAGAAAGTCAAAAAACAGTTATTCTATTAAATTTCAAATGTTTAACTTATGGCGAAATGTAGGGTAGGGATAGCTGATTGTTTTCTTGCGAATGTAATACATCCAAAATTATATATTATACTGGTTTAGTTTGGCTACAAAACCCGTCACAGCCTTTCAACTCTCAACTCCTATCACAGTAAGTCACATACAGCATAAATTAGTTATCAAACTGCCTGGTAGCTGACTGAGACACGGTCGGGAAAACCACGTCTAGGTGTGCCCAAACAGCCGCGGTATGTGATGACAGACGCGACTAGAAACAGTGTTCATTCCAAACAAGCAGCTGAATTCGTGGCTGTTACCACAGCTACCGCGGGCTGCGCCAGCGTGCGGCTTCAACCTAGTCAGGTGCGGTATGCTATCAAATCACAATAAGCACCTTACAAGCAAAGATATTAATAAAATCTCTCTGCAGCCGCAGACCGCAAGTTTCGATCCATCGAAGAATTAGATAAATTGGCTCCGATGCGGTCAGCGAGGTCCGCGCACCGTGGCGGACGGACTGCTGCAGAGCCTGTGGAAACCGCGGCCGCAGCCCGGTAGCGAAACCTGCGGCCGAACTCGCTCAGCTGGAACGATACTCAATGTTATCTACTCAGGACCACATACAGATAATTTAATTTCATTAATTTAGATTGCCTCTACATCGTAGCGATGATAGCTCAGTGGTTAGTGCGGTCGGTTCGCATGCCGTAGGGCGTAGGTTCAAACCCCAACAATGAGCTTGAGCTGCCGGTGAAGGAAAACATCGTGAGGAAACCATAGCATGGTGGTAGCGTACTCTCTATTACTCGGCTGGCTAGCTACCACCCTCAAGTTGAAAATCTGATTAACAATATTTTTTTAAAACGTAATATTTTTATATATCGGTCCAGTAGTTTCGGAGCCTATTAAATGCAAACTAAAAATCAAATCTTTCCTCTTTATAATTAGTGTAGATGTAGATGACAACTGCAATAGTTAGCCATAAATGATATTGCTGCCTTATTTGTAGCTGTCAATTTGCTCTATAAAACGTCACTTTATTCTATTGTCAGTAGTTTTCGCAGCGCATGCTAAGGGGGTTTTCGGTACAATTTTCACAGCTTGGATCCCTGAAGTTTCCATACGTACCTATCCCTAACTGTTTTTTAAATAAAATATAGCCTATGTCCAGTACGGGTAATGTAGCATTCAAATTATTAACGGTCGTGTAGTTTCAGAGCCTCCAATACAAACAAACAAAAAATCAAATCTTTCCTCTTTATAATTAGTGTAGGTAAAAAAATGTGTTACAGGCTAGTTCAATTGTATAGATAATATATATTTATTAGTGTGTTAGCAAAAGCAAAAACAAATTGTTGGCCATAAAAAAAATACTAGACATAATTTCAGAAATAAGACAATTTTATCGTATCTCCAGCCGAACAGATTCCATGTCACGCCAAATACAATACAAACCAAAAAAGGAAACGTTGACCCCGACGTGATTTGAACACGCAACCTTCTGATCTGGAGTCAGACGCGCTACCGTTGCGCCACGGAGTCGTTGCGGGAAACTCCGAAATAGACATTCCGTAATGGCGTCTATGTGACGTCAGCTTGATGTCATAGTGACGTCAACTAATGGAGGTGTTATTTTGGTATCTTGTGATGAATCAAGAGACTATTCGATTTATTCAACTCTAAGCTATTTCTATACTATATGGCTCTTACTTATGAACGTTGCTTAAAGTTAATCAATGCATAAAACTGTCTGTCTACTTCTCTTTGACGTGAAGTGTCCCGCGTAATGTAAACAAGATACGTGACTATTGACTTTTAGACGCGAAATAACTAGACATCTTTGATAATTAATATTAAATCGCCATTTTACTCGACTGACGATTTAAAGGAAAGTAAAGTTTTTCTATAACATTTAGGACCTTTTAAACTATTGTCATGTAAATAAAACTTATGACTTTGACTTTGACTTTTTGGGGTGTAGATGTTAACTATGTTACCATATACCTACTATATGATGTGTAGGTATAAGTATCTATCAAGGAGCCTTTCAAGTATTATGAAAACAGAATTTTATGAATTTTCAACAACTCCCACTCCCCGCGCGAACGTAAGCAACGCTCTCACCCCTAAACATAGTCTAAAAACAAATGTAAATGAATAAATATTGCGAACCTGAACTCTATCGAGAAAACAATGCCATGATAAATAAGTAAAGCAAAGACCTTGTACAGCCTTAGCAAGGTTGCACCGCGACGTGACGCGAAAGGCAGAGTACATGTTTTTTTTTCATGGTTGACAGGCTAGGTGTTTGACCACAGCTCACCTGATGTTAAGTGACGGTGTGGTCGAAGATGGTAAACACACCTAGCCTGGAATGGAACTGGCTCTCAAGTGAGGCTGCCGGAACACACATAGGTGCTTGGCGACAGATTTCCAACTTGAGTGTGGTAGCTAGCCAGCCGAGTATTAGAAAGTACCCTACCACCGTGCTATGGTTTCCTCACGATGTTTTCCTTCACCGGCAGCTCAAGCTCATTGTTGGGGTTTGAACCCACGCCCTTCGGCATGCGAACCTACCGCGCTAACCACTGAGCTATCATCGCTACAAAACAAAATGTTTATTTATATTAATATCTAGTAATTTACTCATAGTAGATATGACATATCTTATCGCCCTGACTGATAACATTTTTTTGAACACATTTTTGCTACGTTAGTACGAAAACAAACTATCTGTAGAAACATTTTTCAGTTTTACAAAATGTTATGGTTGGTGATTAATTTATGTTTTTGTTTTTTGTTGTTGTTCTGTTTGTTTTGTTGTTGTTTTATTTGTTTTGTTGTCGTTTTATTTGTTTTTAATGTGTTTTGTTATGTTTTAAGTTAGTTAAAGAGCGGAGCGTCGGTCGTCCAGCCGCAAGATGGGTCGACGATATCGTCACCGTCGCGGGTCGAACCTGGACCAGATTGGCACAGAACCGAGGCAGATGGCATGCAAAGAGAGAGGCCTATACCCAGCAGTGGGATAAAGAAGGCTGTGGATGATGATGATGAAAGAGTTGACAGTCGGCCAATAAGAATTCAAACGTCACGCTTGGCTACTTTACCTACATCAGGAGAAATGGTGGGCAAACGTTGTAAAATAAATGCTGGTTGATTCAAGCGTTACTTTGCGGAAGTTCATTTTCAGTGTTCAAGGTATATATTTAGTATATTTCCGCTTAACAGTAGTTTCAGTTACAATATGATGAGGCCAAGTTTTTTTTAAATTATTGTCAAGTTAGTTAAATATAAATCATCATCGCTGTTGTAACTGAAACGACTGTTGAGCGGAAATAAACTTTTTTTTTTATGTAAAAGTAATGAGACGGACAATACGCTCTCCTGATGGTAAGAGATAACGCCTGTCCATGACTTGTATTTACAAAAAAAAGTATTTAAGTATTCTATCAGTTATCCGACTTCCGTAGTACAAGCTTTGCTTAGTTTGGGGTCAGATGGCGCTGTGTGTAATGTCCTACGATATTTATTTATTTAATTCACAGAACTTTGAGTAGCAAAACGAAGTCCGGTGCATCGCTGATTTGGCGCTCATTACTGTAGACTTTCGATAGTTAGCCCCAAAAGCCCTGTAACTTCGCTAGCTGCAGTACCCTTCAAACCGGAACACAATGTTAACACACTACTGCTTGGCAGCAGGCTTCCTTGTTAAATGTTTGACACGTAGCTTCGTTTTCCGAGTTAATAACGCCTATTTTTCGCTACAGTAGGCTTTAATAACTCCTCCAGTTAAGTAAACGTCTCCGAACATTCCGCTGAACATTCGGACGAGGGTCCGTTTGTTATTTTTCACTGCGTTTGCATGATGTCACACCATACTAACAGTTAGTCAACTCTACCTGTTCTCGCATCGGCAACCAAGCGGTTACCATAACCAAACCAAACCATGGTTAGTGGAGATTATGACAGAAATTATTTTTGTAATTACATAATTTTCAGTTGTCTAGTGTTTTTTGTAGCTGACAGCTTATTTAATATTTTGGACAGATGACACGTCGAAGGGCATGGGTTCAAACCCCAACAATGAGCTTAACACTGAAGAAAGAAAATATTGTAAAGACACCACAGTATGATGGTAAGGTATTTTCTTGTACATGTCTAGCTAACTACCACGCAAGTTGAAAATCTTGCGCCAAGCACCTAACAGTGTGTTCCGGCAACCTTACTGGAAAGCCAGTTCGTTTCCAGGCTATATGTGTTTACCATCTTCGACTACATCGCTACTTAACACAAGGTGAGCCGTGAATGAAAATGAAAAAAAATAAAAAATTGAGAATTGCAGTTCGAGTTTATGATCAAAAAATCTGTAGAGATTTCAAAGCTACGAGATCGCAGTACGGGTTGTGTTACTAAAAGTGTCAAAAAGCAAATTTTCTCTGTAAGAACGGAACGGAAATTATTTAGATTCATCCATACTGCTTTGCGGCAGACGTGCCCCTCTGTCGCGAGGTGACGCAAAGCGCCGGTAATCCGAGCTTTAAACCATTTTTTGAAGTACCCTCATTTATCGCATCTCATCCCCTGCGTGCCCGGGTGGAGACAGAGGGGGTGATTGTGCATATTATCTCGTTCAGAAGTTGGCCAGTTTTAAAGAGATTAGCGAAGTGTGAAGCGTGAAAAAGTAGAAGGAGGCATTTACGTATATTATCGATTGGAAAGTTAAATGCGACAGATTGTTTTCTTGACGGAACTTAATTCTCTGGGTTGTGTAAAACTAACGTGATGAACGACGCTCTCCTGATGGTAAGAGATGACGCATATCCATGACCATTGCAGCGATACACAGAACTTTGAGTAACAAAACAAAGTCCTAAGCATCGCTGCTTTGGCGCTCATTACTTTGAGCCATTCGTTGGTTAGTCCCAACAGCCCTGTAATTTCACCTTCAAACTGGCGGCAGAATATCTGATACTGTAGTGGTGCCTACATAAACGACCTCCTGCTACGGAGATTTACAATAGTTATAGATTTAACAAAACATATACAATTATACGTACATATATTATATAATTATATGGGTATTGGGTACTTCACAGCGCAGGTTGCGTTCGAATACTCGCCTTCTACTACTCGAGTATACATAGATTAACCCACTTGCAGTACAATCGCTTACAATCCATTAAGTGTAATTTGCTAACGGTTTTTGAGCCACATCTTTTAATGTTCTAATGGGTATGATTAATTGTGCTTAATTCATTTTGCATTCAGCATAGCTCGGGCATCGAATCTAAATAATTTATACTCTGAGCACAAGAAATCAGAGTTTGTAGCGAGGATTGAGTAGCTGTAGGACGTGGGTACGAATTCCAACAATCAGAATCATTTATTAGTCATAAATAGCAACGATTGTTAAAGGTTTGTTAAGAGAAAAGCTTGTTAAAGGGTTGTTAGCTATCAATATAACAATAAAAAAGCGTCCAACAATAAAAAATAAATTTCAGCTAAGTTATTGAGACCAAGTATTATTTTTACCCACGACGGAACGGAGACGGTTTATGCGTTTGGGGTGAGAGGATGTTTGTTTGTGCAAATACATGTTGCCATTTTTCTCCAAAACTACTAGTCTGATTTCGATGCAGTTTTCAGTGTTCGCAGTTTTATGGGTTCGGGTTTGATTGGTACATTATTTTAGATAGGTGTTACATTGTTTTATCTTTTTTCAAATAATTTTTAAACGTCGTGGGTTTTTTCAAAATTTTTAATTTTGCTTTTTATTATCACTATAGGAAATTGAACATAAGTAGCAGGTAGTTTAATGACACTGTGATTTCATATACAAACATGAGTTTTCCGAGATATTCATTGACATATAAGATGTATTCATTTAAATAGTAAAATGGATTTTTTTAAGAAACGTTTCAGTGTCTAAAGTCTAAGTTTAAAATGTTTCTTTTGCCGAATTACGTTTTGTTTAAGCTTTCAATTATTCTAATCGCTCTCTTTTGGCATCTTAACACTTTTTTTTTTTAAAATTATTTTTCGATAACTTCCATGCTAGAAAATGTGATCGTTTGATATAATATGCGTGTTGTATGTTTGTTCGGTTCCGGCAGACAGCGCCCGCGCTCGCAACGATTAGTGAGTAAAGTAAATACCACTCGCGGCTCATCACACATTAAATGCACTAATACGTGCTTCCGTCTGTTAATAGCAGCTTGCATAGTTTACTTATTCTGTTATTTTTGTAAAAAGAATATCGAACAAGCTGTCGGTTATTTTAATGGTAAGCGAACCGTCGCGTACTCACCTATGGACACTTGCAATACTAGTGCTGTTAATGTCTATTTTTTTTTATTTTAGTATTTTATTTTTACAATGCTTGAGCTGCCCGTAAAGCGATTTCACCCGCGTAGTTCCCGTTCCCGTGGGAATACAGGGATAAAAAGTACCCTATGTCACCCGGAGATAGTGTAGCTTCCCAACGGTGAAAGAATTTTTGAAATCGGTCCAGTAGTTTCAGAGCCTATTATACAACCAAACAACCAAATCTTTCCTCTTTATAATAGTTTAGACTATTGTACTTCCACAAATATCACCAATTTTTGTAATTAGGCGCAAATCACTTACTCCATCACAAGTGATATCCGCAGAGCAGTAGGTTACAGTGCGCATAAATGCCGTCCCCGCGAGCTGCGCACGAACCTGTTCCACTAAATGCCTAACGGCGAGCCTCGACGCCGCCGCCGCGTCGGGCTCCGCGCGCAGCCTCCGCACCGTTTCTTCATTCATCAATACAGATGTACGACATGTACGTGCCGCGAGTCGAACACTCGCGTCGGTCAAATCAACATCGCTCAAGAACATGTTCATTTATTTAGTGAATAAATTAAAAAGTTTATTAACAGTCTTGATGCAATATTTTATTTTATTCTACAGTCATACCAACAAAGCAGCTACCAGCTACTAATTCCATACAAGCCGTTTTCGATAGTAATAAATTTACTTTCGTCGACATTACGATAAAAATTGCAAAAAAAATGATTAAAATAGAAATCATTTACAGTCATGGATGTACTATTATAAATGTATCAAATGCTTTTTGATTTGTTAGGACAGTATGTTTTTAGCAACGAAATCATTTTATAACAAAATTATATAAAACGAAAGGAGTTTTTTGGCGGGAACGCGGGAAGAGTCGTGTCGCTCCGTTGTATTTTTTTCCAAAACTTGTGTTTTGTCGAGTGGGTATGCATAAAAATGGTGGTGTTTTATTCATAAAGTGCCGAATTACAAGCGCGAGTGTGGGAAAATGATATAATGGTGTGAAACATGACTTTTCGTGTTGCTTCCAAAACTCCATCGAAGCTTTATAGTAAAGTCGCCACTACTTTACTAAAGCATGACTGGACTTGACTGACACAGACTGGACTTTGACTATAACTAGCTATGAGGACGCTTGTTTAATTTTTGAAACTTGAAAATATATAAATACTTGACACTGGCAAATGCTAAAACGCGACGCCAAAACCAAAGAAAAAAAAAAACGAAAGAATACTATTTAACAAATGTCACTGCCAATATGCCCAGTGACTGATATAAAATGTTAAATTATTAATATGATGTCAAAATATTAAATAATGTCAAATGTATAATAAATAAAAAAATGTCAAATGAATAATCTTTAAAAAAAACAATTAGATTTAGTATAAATAATAATAGATATAATATGTACATAATTATAATAGTCCCTATTTTAAATTAACTATACGAGTATCTCTTACATCGTATAAAGCGCTTCTTCGCTCTCGCCAACGCGAATCGTTTAGTTTCCAACCACAACAGTTTTTACCCCAATTGCCTTTCTCGGCTTCTCGGCAGATAGCTATTTGTAAATACTAGACATTACCTCCATTCCCAGTATTTAAATCGCTTGGGAAACGGAGCGCGAGCTTCCGAGGAATGTCCAGCCCGGCTTGGGACGCCGACTGTCGCCGTTTTTCTACGTAAATTGCACTCGATTACCTGACTTGGCTAACTGACATAGCCCACTTGGGAGGTTTGGGTTTCGTGTCTTCGAATCAACTTTTTAAAATCGCATAACATTTTTTAATTTGTTTTTACTTAAAAAGTAATAAGACGAACAAGACGCTCTCCTGATGGTGACATTTAACGCCTGTTCATGACCATTACAGCGATACACAGAACTTTGATTTATCAAATAATTGTGATTTACCGCAAATAAATACCAAAATAAATGCCACTAGTTGTGATTTCACTGTAAATGATTTATGCTCCATTTGTCCATAAATGGCAAAAAGTTATTTGTGTGGAAATCTAATCACCTTAAGGTTGTTTGCTTGCCGGAGAAACCCGGGAGCACATAACAATTATTTATTAATCAGACTTATAAATCGTCTCTCCCATCATGTGAGTTTGCAAACGCTTGCTTAAAAAATCTGACCATAGAGAGTTGGACTCCAAACCAAACTCCAAACCGCTAGAACCGGTTTTCATGACTGTTAGAAACCTATGTAACTTCGAGAGTGATAAAAAGTAACAGTTTAAAGAGGACGGCGGTAACGAGTCGTTATAACGACGACGCCGCAGGTTACGTCTCCGGCGTTATAAAGTAGAGTTTAAAATAAAGTAGAGCCGCGTTGACACATAAATCCATAATATAGTGGGCGTGCGACTCTATAATGTTGCCTACTCTATTCTGGGGAACTTTATGGCGTTTGTGTAGGGGTGTCGCACTGAGAAATATTCTCTCACGTGGAACGCGCTTCTAAGACATTTTTTGTGAATCAAATTTAAAATACTCAATAGCCGCCTAATGTATTTCTTAAACCTACCTCCAGTTTACTTGGATATGACTTGATATCGACAAAACTTGCTTGACTTATTTTAACATCTTCAATAATGGTAATAAAACATATTAAATTACGATGATAAGATGATTAAATTACTAGTAAGTAATTATGATTTATTTTTTACATTTTATTATATTGCCGATATTTTTACACTGATTTTACTTTATTTTGACATTTTGTTTTTTATTTATTGACATGTGATCAGTGTTTTAAAACTTTTTTTATTGAAATATATTTAAAATATTACGGAATTTGACTTGTAATGTTGGTGCTATCCCACTAATATTATAAGTGGGAAACTTTGGATGGATGGATGTTTGTTACTCTTTCACGCAAAAACTACTGAACGGATTTTGATGAAATTTTGTATGGAGGTAGCCGGGACACTGGATTAACATATAAGTTACTTTTATCCAGAAAACATGTAGCGGGTAATACCGTGGGGCGCAGCTAGTATTATAAATGCGAAGGTTTGTGAGTATGGATGTATGTTTATTATTCTTTCACGCAAAAACTACTGAACGGATTTGGATGAAATTTGGTATGGGGGTAGCTAAGACCCTGGATTAACACAGGCTACTTTTTATCCTGAAAATATGTAGCGGGTAACACCGCGGGGCGTAGCTAGTCATAAAATATTTGTGTTTGTAATGATAATATTTTAATTTTCAAATAATACTTGAAATTTCGAATCCTACCATGTTAGACTCTGTAATCCTTTCAAAAAGAAAAAAATCTGAATAGAAGTTTAAATACTTTTTGAGATACACGCTCGCGCCCCGAGCTGCCAGCCCTGGCCGCGCAGAGGTAATATCCGACAATATTAAAGAATAAAACTGTCAAAACCCATTTATTTGAATAATGTCATCCCTTATACAGTTTTAACACCGCATACTCATTTAAAACTATACTGTGATGCTACTGTTTAAAGTCCAAAATGTGTTGAGAGGCAGTGAAATAACTCAGCTTTTATGAACCGTATGGTAAATGCCACTTACGGTGGATAAGTGCTGGGACGGGAGAATTTCCCGAAATATGGGGAAGTTTCCCCGCCGTGATTTAACTGTCGTTCACACGGAGTCTGGCGCTGGGGTTATGACATGTCAAAATAGCTTGATTAAAAAAAAAATAGATTTCTCAACCGGCTTCCTTGTTTTCTGAGAGGTGTAATTTATGTATCAAGGTCAAAGTGAAATCTTCTAAGTGTTCGTGCTTCATCTTCGACCACATCATCGCTTACCATTAAGCGTGTTGGTGGACAAACGCGGACTTAAACTTGTTAAAACAATATTATGATATAAAACGACAATTATAATCACCGAGGATACTGAGATCCTCGGGCCTCTTTTTTTTATTTATTGTTGGCCATTGTTAGGTTGAGGCCTCTACTCGTGAACAACACGTAAATAGCTTTCCCAACTTTGAAACTTCGATTAAATCACTTAAGTCATAAATATTAGACTTAAATTACAAATAAATATTGAAACAATAACACAAGTTTTGAGAAATTGATCTACCTTTGTGCTGTTTTGTTTCTCTCAGAACCTAATTCTAATGTTAACGCGGGCGAAGTCACTAGCGTGAGCTAATTACGATATAAAAAATGGCAGCTATGAGCTAATAATTTACATCTGCCTATTAAAAAATATGTTTATTTATCAACGAATGCCTATAAAATTGGTATCAATTGTTTTGATGACTAGCGGGCGCGTCACGGTTTCACCCGCTTAGTTCCCGTTCCCGTGGGAACACAGCGATAAAAAGTAGACTATGTCTGCCGGGGATAACGTAGCTTCACAACGGTGAAAGAATTTTTGGAATCGGTCCAGTAGTTTCGGAGCCTATTCAATAGGCGCGCTGCCCCGCGCCCGCGCCGGCGCGTTCCCCGGCTGCGGTCGCAGCATCCAGTTCATTAGGACTCCCACTAAACTAAATTGAAACTAAGCCACACTACAGACTGCGGCCGCACAGTAAAAGCTATTGCTATTTTCACTCACAAAGCTTTTTTAACAATTAAACCTATGTATAAAACTCTCTTTCGAGCAAAGCAAGAAAATAATCGAGCAAAACTCCTACTCGGGCTGAAAATAATAGATAGATAGATATAACTCTTTATTGTTCACATCATAAATAGAAAAGAGTACAGAGAACAAAAAACCTTATTAACTAGTGCCACAAGTGGCGGCCTTATCGCTAACAGCGATCTCTTCCAGGCAACCAAGAAAAGAAAAATACGATAGAAAACATAAGAAACAGACGGGAGATGTAACACTAATAAGAAAAAAATAAAAAAAATGAAACATAGTAAGTATATAAAGATAATCTTTTTTTTTATGTGAAAAATAATGAGACGAACGAGATGCTCTCCTGATGGTAAGAGACAACGCCTGTCCATGACCATTGCAACGACACACAGAACTTTGAGTGACGCAACAAAGTCCAGGGCATCACTGCTTTGGTGCTCATTACTTTGAGACTTTCAATGGTTAATCCCATGGCCCAGTAATTTCGCTAGCTGCAGTACCCTTGCAGTCCTACGATATTTATTTACAACACACGTACAATACAATAATAATTCCCGTAGAAATCAAACCCGAAAAGCTCTGACAGCCCCATGCTTGAAGCCGTTGCATTTCTCCCACGCATTCACATCAAGGCATTGTAAACCAACCAAATCATCTGTAAACGAGAACGAGGGAGCCACCATCGTATATTACTAACAATCAGTTAAAACTTTAAAGAACATAAAAGTTCCACAATGGTGCCGCGACGTCAATTAAGTCGGTTTCCCCGTATTGAAATAGAGCGGGTAATAACCATGGAACCACAGAAATTGAACAAATTGTCTATCCGACGTGTAATTAGGCTTTATGTCGAAAGGAGGTGTGAATAGTTCTCTTTGTGATCGAGAAAAAAAAACATTGTTTTGAATGCGTGTGCGATGAATCAATGTGGAAAGTTGTTCAAACAACACACACACACACACGCTGAAACCGCGAGGCGTCCGCTAGTAAGTAATAAACAAAACATTTGGTTAAATTTAGATTAAATAAAAAGAAAATGTGAATAGTATAAAATATTAATTAATTTATGAATCGATATTTGGGGCGTTCTACTTTTCTACCGACAATCTGAGTGATAAATTTTTAGATTTCAAAAAAAAATAAAAGTGTAATTCTTTAAAAAAATGTATTTTTACATTATTGTCCAGTTATCGAAGATTTCAGATATGTATAGTGCATCGAAGTTTTGTTATTTACTTTTTATTTATTTTAAGTTTTATCGGAATAGTTAGAAAAAATAAACACCTCTGTCACAAACTAATATATTTATTAATTATTATGTCAAATCAAATTTACAGTTTTTTTTAACTTGGCATAACTAGAATACAAGCATTTATTATTATCGAACACGATTTATCCCAATTCTTGTTACAAATATAATATAAAAAATGACATTTAATACCACTCTGTCACATTTTTGCTCATTAAGACAACAAACTTTGAAATATTTTGCAAATAATTGAAATAAACATAGCTGAAATTCTGTTACTACCTTTTATGGTCAATATATAATAATATAATACGTTATTTTAGTGTATATGTTTTCAATAAACTGAACATATGCTGCTTTAATGCTTAATTACAAGGGGGACAAAATTGTGCTAGAGTATGACAGAATGGTAGATATTAATAGGCCAACATTTAAACTTAATCCTTTAAGGTTTTGAAAGTTTTTAAAAAGGATAACAAAACATAAGGCTTCTCTTACAATGCTACATAAGATATTATTTCTTGGTATAATCATTATTTGGTGCACGTAAAATCAGACTAATCTTTTCTTTTCTCTTATTCGACTTTTCAAATACTTCTATAACACGCCTTCCTCTTTTAACCGTAATCATTTTTATCAAGTTTTCAAACATCACATCTGATACATCTGATTTTACTAATTTAAATATTTTGTCAGTGTCAACAACAGTTTTATAAAATATCACCTGAACATCTCCATCTTCATCCACACAACTTTTTTCAACTCCTAAGTAGGTGCACACGACTTAGTTTCTACTGGGTACTTTTACTGACATAATACCATTTTTTATTAATAATGGGTCTCCAGACAGGTCACATGAAGCACCTGGTTTTATGTGCACAGGTTTTTTTCTGATTAACCAGAGGCTGAAGAGGCTGATCATCTTCTGAAGTAGTAATACTACTTCAGAAGATGAAGATGATACAATGTTATACAACAGTCTCATAAAATCTCTTTGTAGGAGCTCTAATTATTATGTTGTTTATTTATATCAGCCAATGGTTCTTTTTAATCTGAGGTTGGGCTTAACTACCTACCTAGCTTTACTTTTATAAAGAGCAACTTAATAAAAATAAAGCTAGCAAATAATATTTGTTGTGCAGCATTTTTTTATTACCAAAGTCTCTTGAAACAGTTGAAGTTTTAGTCCGGAACGGTTAATTGTTGTGTCTTGTAGGAAAGGATAGGATTGTTTTGGAGCAGTGTTTCATTTTGTTTTTGTTTTTAATGTTTTTGTAATGTTCCTTAATGGCACTTGTCAAAATACTATATGTATTTTCTTTTTTCTTCTTTATTCGGCGCTTTTAAATTTATCTTAATTTTTTGGTTTGGGTATATTATGTAATAAGCTGTCTTCTTTTATTTTTTTGGCGATGAAGTCTTTCCTTGTATTTTCGTATTTTTCTATAATTAATTTTACATGGCCTTGAAGTTTCATATTTTGCCTATAAATTTTCGATCTGTCTCGGCTAACTTTTTCTCTTCCCCTTGCTCTAGCAGCGGATGAGGTTGGAGTTAGTGAACGAGATCTAGGAATTAAAGGAGTAACCTGGGGTTTGAAGGAACAGGTGTGGAAGTCGAGTATTCATTAGAACGTTCTGCAAAGCTTTCTGTTGTTCTCTTTTTGTTTCTAACTTGCCATTTTATTTTCATTTGTCTGTGTACTCTTGGTGTCAGATCTTTGACTAGCTTTTTGCAAGCATGGTATCTTTCTAAGTCTTATCATTTCACTTCTACGACTTTTTCAGGGTCCTGTTTCCTTTTTTCACGACAACGTCACTGCTTTTCCGTCGCAAATAACGCTATTATTTAATTACCCTGATGATAATACCTTAAATGAATAAAATAATTGATAATGTAATATATAGAATACAAAAGATATCAATTAACTATTGTGAAAATCAATTACGGCAAAGTTTCTGACAAAAAATACCACTCCGTCACGAGCTATACTACTCCCGTCACAGCTATTTTGTGACAGAGGTGCCTCGTGACAGAGGTGTAAAATAACAGTGTTCGAGGATTTCAACGTTCATAAAATTACAAATTGTTCGTAAAAGTGAGTAAATATGACAGATATACTGGGAAATAATAATATTACGTAAATAAATGGGAATTACAATAATATTTTAAAGTAGTAACTTACGTGACAGAGCGGTCGCCGAATAAACACACGCACCTCTAGTTCACTACCAGCGGGCGCCTAACTCGGCTCGCTCCAGGGTGGGGTCTCAAGGCTTAAAGCCGAGAGGAGAAGGAAACCGTGCTGTTGTTTAGTGTTGAAGATCAAACAGCTAAGGCGTGTTTTTTGTTTTGCGAAATGCGTGACGGAAGATAGCAAGAAAAAACATATGCAGCCGTACCCAAGGATAAAATATTTTTTTGCTTAATAGTATGAACCTTTACGTTTATTATATTTTTATTAATCTAAAGACAATATTTCAGCATTTCAATAAATAATTTTATATTATAGGGTCCTATATGATTTTTTTAAGCGACATCATTTTGTAACATTAGGCAGCGTAAAGGGACACGCTTTATTTGTATGTAAAACACCTCTGTCACACGTTTCGAATACTATGTCACAATAATTTTGTAAAAAGCAAAAACAATAAAAACGGGATTTTAGTGTTATTATAATGACTATATGGTCCAAAAAATCTTGTGACAATAAAATTTGAGAAACTGCAATTTAGGACGGATACAGATTTTTTTTTCCTGAGGAGACACGTCATTGTCGGTAGAAAAGTAGAACGCCCCATTTACGTGTATCAGTAATCGATGGATGTGATAAACCCGCGCGCGTATCTTGTCTATGGCCAATAAAAACTTAATCCGAATTTCAAATTTAGAACTCACACGAGCTTGCTAACTGTCATGTCATGTTCTCTTTACGAAACCCGCGAGATCGTCTATCTCGGAGCGCTGTTAACTTGTAACGAGAGAGGCAAGTTGCTGGCGCTAGTTACTGGATTGATGCTTCATTCTTAGAATTTAGTTACACGAAAAGCTACACGCTTAAACATGATTTTTGTCATGGTATTGTAAATAAACCGTATTAAATAAATCGATAAAATATTTTTATGGTTGGCAGGCTAGTTGTTTTACCACAGCTCACCTCAAGTGACGGTGTGGTCGAAGATGGTAAACACACCTAGCCTGGATTGGAACTGGCTCTCAAGTGAGGCTGCCGGAGCACACTGTTAGATGCTTGGCGGCAGATTTTCAACTTGAGGGTGGTAGCTAGCCAGCCTATAACTATTCAAGTTTTTCTTAAGCAACTCTGGGTTGTATTTGTTCGGAAAGACAGATGTCCTTTTCTTACTAACAGTGTTATCTCAAAACTATCTCAGACTACTTAAAACAAATGTTAAAATAATGAATTCAATCCATTAACGTGCCAAATTTCCAAATAAGTAGCTCCGGCGTCGAAGAGGGGAAACATTAGTATTTAATCGGTGACCTTTTATTTAATCGCCAGTGACCTGATATTTTATTGCCAGAGAGCCATTAGAATAGCGTTCGAAAATAACCTAAAAAGCTGTTTTAACGGCCATAGCGGTACAACACGAGAAAAGAATTTGCCAATGAGAGCTTTTGGCTGTTTTGACAGCATCATCCTCATCATCATCATTGCAGCCGTAGGACGTCCACTGCTGGACATAGCCCTCCCCCATTGACTTCCATAAAAACCGGTTGGAAGCTGCTAGCATCCAGAGCGTTCCTGCGGTCTTTACTAGGTCGTCTGTCCACCTCGTGCGTGGACGTGCTACGCTGCGCTTGCCGGTCCGTGGTCTCCACTCCAGAACTTTGCAGCCCCATCGGCCATCAGTTCTGCGTGCTATGTGTCTTGCCCATTGCCACTTTAACTTGCTGATTCTCTGGGCTATGTCGGTTACTTTAGTTCGTCTACGGATCTTCTCATTTCTGATACCTTTATGCGACTTTATATCTTCTATTAACACGCTAAAATGGAGTGTCGTCCATGTTAAAAGAGGGAAAAGGGAAAACGAGACAAAAATTAATAATAAATGAACAGTGATCCGAGCAGGCTTGGATCTAGAGGGAGGCAAACTGGGGCATCTGCCCCGCGCGGCAGCTTCAGGGGGCGCCAAAATCATAGTAAAGGTTCCTAATTTACTTGAAAAGAAAGTTTGTTTCACAAAACGCGTAGCATTCAGCGCACGTTGTTCTATCGATTATTTATTCATTTGATTTTAAGACATCCAGTTGGTTTTGAAACGTTATAAAAGTATCCTAAGTTGATTTTTAAACGCTTGCGTAGTGTACATTATGTATATGCCGGGGAATCATTGCAACTAGAACTGAAAGAAAGAAAGAAACAAAAAGGATTTTATTTTCCAACATAAAAACACAAAAACAAAAACGAACAAACAGAGACAAACAGTTACAAAATAAGGGCTCACCTCAGCATAATACTGGTCATAACTGAAGGTTTTACGAGCGAGCAGAATAATCGCGGGGGTTTTTGGGGTCTCATCTCTACGAAAACGCGTTTTTCCGAGTTGCACACCGAGCAAAGGGTTACTGTTCTAACGGTACTAGCAGCAATATAAGTTTATAAACATGTCTTGCGGGTCGCTGCTCTGCTCGCGGTTTGCACACAAACTAGTACTTTAACCTTAGATTAAGATTAATTTGTCTAACTTTCCTCTTATTGTTTTGAAAAATAATTGATTGATTCAGGCGTTACTTTGCGGAAGTTAATTTTGAATATTCAAAGGTATATATTTAGTTTATTTCTGCGGAAATAAACTAAATATATACCTTGAATATTGTATAAAAATAAAAAATTAATGTAAGTCAAATTGACAAAGGTCACGGACCCCGGTGTCTGGGAGCGTATAAGTTTAAATACAAAAACGCTTGTCAATTGTTCCTGAAGTCCTATAAAACCATTTGTCCTATCTCTGAATAGAAGTCACCTGTTCTCTCGTCAATATGTCCACAGAGCATAAATGTCCAAGATTCACGACAAACTCTTTTCAGCTTTGGAAGTTTGGACTCTCTCTTATAACTAAGCTGTTTGTTGAATAGCGACTGACCTGTCATTATGGTGCGCGTCGGCGGGCCGCATCCAGGGTACAGCGCCCCACTCCTCGTCGGGCTCCTCCTGCCGCGGCGGCTTCAGCAGCGTCGACAGCCACGTGTACGACTTGCTGCGCTTCATGCTCACATCCCTACTCCGCCGACAGCACTAGCGTACGGTGAAACAACTATTTTCGTAACACTCGTGCGTTGAGGAAATGGTCGTCACAACACTAGTGTAAAATCATCGTATTTACAACACAATTGAACTTTTTATCACATCACTATCGTATTTTGAATCATCGTTTGTCACAACACTGATTTTGTACAAGTGAACTTGTGTTTACTTTGTTTTTTACACTAATTTTTGGTGTTTGTTTGCTTTTTTTTTTGGGGAAGTATCTTTTAAGTATTTTGCACTGCTATTTTTGGGCACAAAGCTTATGAGCTATGAGTTTTTTATTTTATTTTATTGTACGTAACGAGATACTCTCTCAGCTAAAAGCCCTGAACGGTAATGTTTCGACTCGAGTTTGTAACGCCCTAAGCCGCCGTCAAAATATCAATTAATATCGACTCATTAAAATTTCTCGCCTCTACAACGGAAGTGTTGAAATGATTCGTGTATCACACGATTTTACGCCTTAAGTGAAACGTTTAACGATTAAAGTAGCGTGCTTGTCTGAGATCTAAAGACGATTTGGAATCTCATCGAATAAAATTGACGACCAACGATAAAATACATAAAAAATGTTGCATGAGGCACGGCAGCGGCGGTGGTAACCAAGTTCCGCACACTTGTGTTTTAATGATGACGTCAAACATATGTATAAATAATTTGCAATTTTTATACAAAAAAATGAATAAAATCTAAGCCGATAAAATATATTATTGACAGTCCTGTTGGCTCATTGGTAGCATATCTGCCTTAAGAGCTGAAGGGCGTGGGATCGATTCCCACTCATGACAAACATTTTTATATTTTTCTGTAATTTGGTGTATTCAATAAAGAGTTATATTATTATTATTATTATTATTTTATGTATCAACAATTGTTTGTTTCGTGTCTGGGTGTTCTGTATGTATTATAAATATGCATTTACAAAAAAAAAGTATTTATGTATTCTATCAGTTATTTGACTTCCATCGCACAAGCTCTGCTTAGTTTGGGGCCAGATGGCGCTGTGTGTGTGTGTTGTCCTACGATATTTATATTAATTTATTTATGTAAGTTTTTGTGTTTTGGTCGTGACGTAAATTTAAACAAGAATTAGTATCTCTAACATGTGATGTTATAATTGCGTCTATATTTCCAAACTGATCTCTGAGTCTGTTATTTCGGGCTCCGCATTCGGCCTGGGCCCGACAACACCGTGACGGATTTCCAAGAGCGAGCGGGACCTCTGACCGTTACTTGCACAATAGAGGTGCTGATCACGCACGGCAACACTGCCGATGACTGGTATTTCATCTGTGCCAGAAATAACAACCGCGGTAATCGGACATCGGTAAAATGGAGATGTTTGAACCTTGCGCGTCGTATCGCCGAGGTCGAGAAGTTTGGTCAATGGAGCTTTCTACACGTCCGATCTCTCACAAGTTCGTATCTTGAAGATTTTATATTTAAATGGTCGTGAGTAATTTTTTTTTTCTGTAAATTAACGGCTCTAGCTTCGAGAGTATCTATTACGTCTGATTCTCGGACTAAGTACTTATTAAGGTGGTTCGATTTCCATACAAATACATTTTTGCCATTTATGGACAAATGGAGCATAATTTTACAGTGAAATCACAGCTACTGGCATTTATTTTGGTCGTTATTTGCGGCGAATCACAATTGTCACTGTTTTATTGGAGCAATTGTGATTCACTGTAAAATTATGCTCCATTTGTCTATAAATGGCAAATAAATATTTGTATGGAAATCGAACCACCTTAACTAACAATTTTCCACTACCTATATTTCACCGACATAAATCCATGGACGGTACCTGAAACAGAACAATGTTACAAGTTATTGCGTGGTGTGCGATGTAAGCGTGGTTTTTGTGAGAACATTGAAACGTGACAGAGTGTCAGGGGGCGGCATTGTTCCCGCGGAGTGACGCGTGATGGATGCCGCGCCGACAGCGCCGGCGAGGCTGCGCGTCTGCATGATGTACACTCGTACAGAGATCTGGGATGTCAACGACAGCCCCGTTGGCTCATTATTAGTATATCTGCCTTGAGAGCTGTAGGGCGAGGGTTCGATTCCCACTCAGGGCAAAACATTTTGTGAATAAACAAATGTTTGTTCTGTGTCTGGGTGTTCTGTATGTATTATAAGTATGTATTTACAAAAAAAATGTATTGATGTATTCTATCGGTTATCTGACTTCCATCACACAAGCTCTGCTTAGTTTGGGGCCAGATGGGGCATAAAATAATGCCCAATGACACTCGTACGAATTGTAAATCACATAAGATTAGGAATTGATAACAATAATTTTATAAGTAAGGTATGTACCTACATTTTACAAAAAAAAAATTGAGTATTCTGTCATCTGTCTGGTTTCCATAGTACAAGCTTGCTTAGTTTGGGGCTAGATGGCGCTGTGTTAAAATGCCCTCCAATATTTATATTTATTTCTTATTTATAACTTCGTAGCGATTATAGCTCAATGATTAGCGCGGCCGGTTCACACGCCGAAGGGCATGGGTTCACCCAACTATGAGCTTGAGCTACCTGTGAAGGAAAACATCGTGAGAAAACCATGGTGGTAGGGTACTTTCTAGTACTCGGCTGGCTAGCTACCACCCTCAACTAACGTAAGGTGTGCTGTGGTTAAACATCTAGTTTGAGTTTTTAGGTAGTTTTGGGAATCTGAATTGTTCGAATTGACTAAAATTAGCGACATTTTTCTGTCCCGAGTAATAGAGATGGCCAAACCATTCATTTACATCAGAGATACAAGTTACTACAAATGTTACAAACAAGTAGTTACAATTTAAAAAAAAACTGGTGTAATTTTTCTGGCAAAGCGAGTCCGTTTCTTACAAAAACCATAACTAGTTTTTACTTTAGACTGGTAATAAATCAATTAGCAGAAACTTTAAATCGTTTTGAATATTAACGATGTTTTGATTTCCCCGCCCGTCTCGCGTCTGACAAAATTGCAATTATAAATCCGCGGAAGCTGTAAACTTACAAGTTCATTAGCATAAACTATAAATATCGAGAAATGGGCATTATACCCCCGAGGTGTGACTTCCCGGCACCAATTTGTCATCGAGCATTGGTTTCATTGTTATCTTCCTAAAATCAAGAAATCAATTAATCTCTTCTCACCGGATTTGAAATGATTCGACGCTACTGGAACTTTTAATGAGATCAAGACTGCAAGTCAGCGAGCACTTCCAGAAACATAAGACACATTTTGAGCTTTATGCTCTAAGAATATAGAGGCGTAAATTTCGAAGGCGGAGCACAACCTACGATGGGGCTGCTATGAAAGTCAAATGCTAGAAAAATGAAAGCACAGTAACCTTTATAGTCTAGGAATAAAGATGAAAATCTAAAATAGGACAACTTTTTAACTGTTTACTATAAATATACAATTTGAACTTTATTCCCTTGTGATAATGACGAAAGCTTCAAACTTGTGTGGCAGACTGTAATAGAAATTGCAAGTCAGCCACGTATAGACTACAGTGTACTCGTACCTTGAGTTTTATTGCGTTGCAATAAAAGTGATATTTGTACGGTATTGATATTTGTGGAAGGCTGTATTGCAAGGCGTGTGGCCGGCCCAAGCCAGCTCACTTCATAGTTAGTATAGATTCCACAGAGTGCGTAGTAGTGTGGTTCGAAGGGCAGTGAGTCAGCGTTAAGTTTAAGATTAAAACTCTCGGTGCTGATTTCTCGCGTTTTGTTTACACTGATTGGTGGGCAGAGGGCGGTTCCGCTGACTAATGGATCTTGAAATGATTTATTTCAAGACGTTTAACCCTCATCAATCAGTGATTTGAATATAAGGATATTATACATTTTCGTGACCAAAGTAGTAAGAATAAAAACCGGCCAAGTGCGAGTCGGGCTCACACACATATGGTTCCGTACCATTATCTATAATAAAACTAAATATTCTGTGAGTAGTTAAAGCGTCTACCTGTCACCGTTATTAGTATCGAGCAAGAAACGGTATAAAAATCAAGTTTTTTGTATGGGAGCCCCCCTTAAATATTTATTTTATTTTATTTTTAGTATTTGTTGTTATAGCGGCAATAGAAATACATCATCTGTGAAAATTTCAACTGTCTAGCTATCACCGTTCTTGAGATACAGCCTGGTGACAGACGGACGGACGGACGGACGGACAGCGAAGTCTCAGTAATAGGGCCCCGTTTTTACCCTTTGGGTACGAAACCCGAAAAAGGAAATGCCATCTGCCCTCCTGAGTTGGAACTAATGTGAGGAATTCATAGCGCAATGTACGAAGTCACAGACCTCGCACGAGCATAACGGCAGATGTTTTCATTTATGTAACAGAAATAAGACGAACGGAACGCTTTCCTGATGGTAACAGATAATGCATGACCATCGCAGCGTTACGCAGATCCTTGATTAGCAACAAAGTCCAGGGCATCGCTGCTTTGGCGCTCATTACTTTCAGTCATTTGATGGTTAGTCTCAACTGCCTTGTACCTTTTAAACCGGAACACTAATATTTACACACTACTGCTTACGGCCTTCTGCTAAGGAAGTGCTACGTTTTAGTTTGATTCGATTTGGCGCATACCGCAGATAACGATTTCGACCAAGGAGTGTGAGAGCGACAGAAAATATTACCGTCTCTTTTGCTCTCTTTAGTAGTGTAGTGAACGCGAGCCCAGCGCGTACAGCCGTGTACGAGCTTCATCAAATTCTCGGACTCGACACGACGTCTTGCTTTGAAAGGCATTTTCACGAACTTTACGTGCTTCGTTTCATTGGTGGAAACTTACTCGAATTATGTTTGATTTTTGTATCAACATTTCGTTAAATTAATAAGACGAACAAACCTTTTCCCTGATGGTGAGAGATAACGCGTGTCCATGACCATAGCAGCGATACACAGAACTTTGAGTAACAAACGAAGTCCAGGGCATCGTAGCGTTGGCGCTCATTGTTTTGAGACTTTCGATGTACCTACTCGTAATTTCGCTAGCTGCAGCACCCTTCAAACCAAAACAGTAATGTTTCAATCATTACTTCCTAACTAAAAATTCCTCCTTTTGCTCGTTCCAACCTTTCCAACAGCACTTCTAACAGTAAGACAGCTTCCACAGTAAACTGTGGAAGCTGTCTTACTTTGGAATGCCCTTGCTTCCATTATTAGACAGGCTAAGTCAATTCATATTTTTAATAATTTAGTATATAAACATTATTTATCAGCCTGCTAATCTATATATTTAGTTTATTTAGTATCTCATATGTATATACGTTTATTGTATTGTTCTTTTATTTATTTCTTTCTTTTGTACACCAACCTTATATTTATTTACTCTTCTTTCCATCCAAAGGTTGTCTGGAAGAAATCGCTCTAGGCGATAAGAGCGCCCTTATACATCATGTATCTATTCTATTGTTTTGTTATATATATCTTCTTTTTTTGTTTGTTTCCTATTTGTATTAAATTGTGATCTGTGTTTCATTTTTGGTGTATAATAAAGTTATATCTATTCTATTCTACTTCTTAGCGGTAGAATACCTGGTACTGCAGTGATACCGACCTAGATGACCGCCTGCTAAGGAAATCTACCGCCAAGTATATAACGATGAAGGAACCGGGCACATAATTGACTTTCGATGGTTAATTTCGCTAGCTGCAGAACCATCAAATCAGAACACAGTGATGCTCAGCAGCAGAATATCTGGTACTAAGGCGGCACCAACACAGACGATTTCCTGTTAACGAGATCTACCACCAAGTAAAACGTTGAATGTTGTTTAAAGCAATCAGGGAGCTTACCCTGATCGTTACGCATTATTACGAAAATACTTTACATACAAGAGTAAGTACAGCCGGACGTGTTTGTACAGGGCGAGGTCGTGGAGCGCGGCGCGGGGGCAAGGCCGGCGGGTCGCGGCATGTGACCTGCGCCCGCCAATGAACTACAATCCCGAGCGTGGGCGCCGCAGGCGACTCGCGTCTCTAGCGCCAGGTGTACGTTCATTCACTACAGTACGACCATTCCAGATGCGAGAGCACAAATTGACAAACGTGGAGGGCGTGCTAAAACCCGGTGGCTATATACGTAAGTTAGGCAAGATATGCGGAGGATCGGGCTCGCGGCGCCGCTCGTGGCTGACGATGATTATTTTTGTGTAAAAATTTTTGAGACGGACGAGACGCTGTCTTGATGGTTTAAACCCCCTAGTTTTGAAAAACCCGGCCAAGTGCGAGTCGGACTCGCGCACGAAGGGTTCCGTACCATTATTAATAAAAAAATCACGTTTGTTGTATGGGAGCCCGCCTTAAATATTTATTTTATTTTATTTTTAGTATTGTAAAAAACATGTAGCGGGCAACACCGCGGGGCGCAGCTAGTTTTTAATAAGCGAGGATCGTAAAATCTCGTGACATGAAACATTTATCTTGGTTGAATTTCACTGAGATCAGCTCATCGTATCTTGTCGTGATACTTTACAAACATTTGAAAAGACTTCTGGCTTTGCGTTTACAGCTTAGATTATATGTATGATACATAATTATATATACATGGGTTGCATACGCGTCAGGAATTTCTGCCGTTTCCGGAATGTCGTAGTTATCTAGTAATGAACTATAGAAGCATATTCATTCGCCAAGATAACATTATTCGAGTGCTCTGCTCGTTGCTCTAGTAATTAACAAGAGTAAACATAATATTTGTACAAACTTTGCGAAACACTACCTTATCTCCTGATGAATAAATCACGGGGCATGATAACTGCGACGTTCTATATCTTTATCTATTACACAACAAACGAAAATACGTTCAAAAAAAAATTAATTATTTGATGACAACCTATTGAGCTCGTGCTTTATCAAAACGAAGTAAAAAAAAAAAATAATATCGTATAACATTAGACACAGCGCCATCTGACCCCAAACTAAGTAAATCTTGTACTATGGAAGTTAGATAAATGATACAATACTTAAATACTTTTTTTTGTAAATAATTTATTTTAAGTTGTCTGGAAGAAATCACTCTAGGCGATAAGACCGCACTTATACACCAAATATGTATTATATTGTTTTGTTATTTATCTCTTTTTTTTTAATTTCCTATTTGTATGTTGTTGTGATTTGTTTTGGTGTAAGATAAAGTTATATTCTATTCTATAATACATACAGTACACACAGACACAGAATAAACATTTGTTTAATACCACAAACTGTGTGTCCTGGGCGGGAATCGAACCCACGCCCTTCAGCTCTTGGAGCAGACATACTACTAATGAACCAACAGGGCTGTCAAAGCCAAAATAACCTGAAACATGGACAAAAGTGGATCCATGTAGTCGTCACTCATCACACTAGAAAATAACCCTACTGAAACTAGCCAAATGAATGTAGTACATTTTTAGTATGGGTATAAGTCACCATTGACATGAATGTATTATACATACATGCATGTCAATGGTGACTTATGAAACTTTATAACATCAAAACACTTGACACTGGCAAATGCACAAAATGCGACTCCAAAATAAAAAAAAGAAAGTAAAAAGAGGAGAGTTTTGGCGGGAACGCGGAAAGAGTCGTGTCGCCCCATTGTATTTTTTTCCAAAACTAGTGTTTTGTCGACTGTTTATGCATAAAAATGGTGGTGTTTTATTCATAAAGTGCCGAATTACAAGCGCGAGTGTGGGAAAATGATATGATGTGGTAAAACATGACTGTTTGTGTTGCTTCCAAAATACCATCGAAGCTTATAGTAAAGTCGCCACTACTTTACTGAAGCATGACTGAACTTGACTGATACGGACTGTACTTGACCAAGACTGGACTTTGACTATACCTTTAACTACGAAGACACTTATTTGACTTTTGAAACTTGAAAATATGTATATAAATACTTGACACTGGCAAATGCTAAAACGCGACGCCAAAACCAAAGAAAAAAAAAAATTCCCGCGTTCCCACCAAAACTCTCGTGCCATTGTTTACTTATAGAAGCTGGTCTCTGACGAAGGTTGCCTGTCACTTCACGGAAACCGTGAAGATTACGTATCAAGGCTGTATTTGCCTACAATGACGGCGAACGCATATTTACTTACTTAACCTATGCAAATAATATAATTGTTGTGATAATATTTTACATGGCCTTACTTCTTAATAATCAGAAATCATTAGAAAACTATAAATATGACGGTCAAACAGCGGGGAGCCGCTACAGGGCCCAAATTATATTCATAATATTAATAAATGTTAAACATATATACATAACGATGAGTTAATATAGGTAATAAATAATAGCGAGCGGCAATGCGAACTAATATCCCATCAGTTTGAATGTTCTCAAAAGTCGCGGCCGAGTCCGCCCACCGGGCGTTTAGGCGCGATCTCCACGCGCGTGGGCGGCGCGAGATTGACGCGGGGTATCGCGCGCTGCCGGAGATTAATTCTTCATTAAATTATTGTCAACGAACTCGACACAGATTGAATGACTGGACATATAAATACGCATCATGTTACTATGTGCTATTCCGGGTTCAATTTTAATACAAATAAATCTCGCTTTCCTGCATTAGACTTCAACGACCATTCACTAAACTAACATCAACAAAATCTTTAAGTTTGTGTTAATTTTTTAAGAGAAACAAGCTACGAATAGTACCTAGATCAGCAAACGACATGAGCTTGAGCTGCGGGTGAAGGAAGGAAGGCACTTTCTAGTACTCGGCTAGCTACTTATTGCTTTCTAGTACTCATTGCCGGCTTCTCTGTTTCCTATAAACTACAATAAGGCTACAGTGAATAGGGTTCTCGGCCACACCGTCGCTTTACATTAGGCGAGTTGGTGGCCAAACGTAATAACAATAATAATAGCCTTTTATTCAGATCTAGCTGGTTACAATGAATTTAGACTTATAATATCGTTGGGTTCTTAAACTAAGTAAACTATTTAACCTAATATCTGTTGCTTGGTTATTTTTGCTAGATCTGTTTGCCAAACGGCAAAGGCTTCCTCCAACCTTTTCCATTCTTTCCTTTCCTGTGTCACTCTGTTCCACATAACTCTATGACATCTATTTAAAGTAAAACAAAAAAAATAAAAAAGCTAGCTATACCACCCTCACGTTGAAAATCTACCGTCAAGTACCTAACAATGTGTTCCGGCAGACTATCTTGATAGTCAGTTACAATCCAAAAAAACTATTTAAGTAACACAACAAAAAAACTATTTAAGTATTCTATTAGTTGTCTGACTTCCATAGCACAAGCTTTGCTTAGTTTGGGGTCAGATGGCGCTGTGTATAATGGTCTACGATATATTTATATTTATTTATTTATTTAATAAAACTTCAAGGAATTCCCTACAGTTTGAGTGCGGCCGGCGTGGGGTGCCTTGTTTAGTGATATCTGTTATCACGCCTTGTGCCTCGACTCTGTTCAAGTTCTGTTGTTACAAACGGAGCTATTTAAAAATAAAAGCGATCTGCCTGCTTCTGCTGTTTCCTGATTACCGCGAAGGGCCGCGCTCCAGTGACAGGCGACGCATCTTTTACTCAGACTAAGCTATAACTTTGTACCCCGAATCGAGATTTGATACAAATTAAATTGGATTCATTCAAGTGTTATAGGTACTGCGGAATTCAACCCTCGCTAGAGTTGTAACCAAAACGACTTTTAAGCAAAAATACACCAAAGATGTATTTTATCTGTTTACAAAATTGTAATAGCGTCTATCACTTATGTGACTTCCATAGTACAAGCTTTGCTTAGTTTGGGGTCAGATGGCGCTGTGTGTAATGTCCTATGATATTTATTTATTATTAAAATTTTACAAATGTCCGTTTCCTTCTGTTTCATTTTGATTCCAAATTCGTTGATCTTTGATTCCGGTCAACAATATACAACCGCAGGTAAAAATTAATTAATTTATTTAATTATATTACACAAAACAGGATACAGTCACAATAATTAACAGAGGTGAACAGACTTAGGTTTCGATCCGAACTACATCCCTTATATATGTGTAAACAACAAGACTAATCAAAGCAGTAGTTAAAAAGAATTACATAAAATAAAAGTAATAAGATTGAAATAAATGGCCATAAAATGACCAAAAATGCAATGAGTGGTAATTTCAAATAAATATGCAAAATTCTAGCCAGTTAGGTACAAAAGTCATACGCAGTAAACAATTTTTCTGACATTAGTTTTAAATGTACTGTGTTTATGTGTGTGTAATTTACTTGGTGGTAGATTTCCTTAGCAGGAAGTCGTCTAGGTAGCTACCACCGCTGTACCAGATATTCTACCGCCAAGCAGTACCTAGTGTGTAAACATTACTGTGTTCCGGTTTGAAGGGTACTGCAGCTAGCGTATTTACTGGGCTGTTGAGACTAACCATCGAAAGTCTCGAAGTAATGAGCGCCAAAGCAGCGATGCCCCGGACTTTGTTTGCTACTCAAAGTTCTGTGTATCGCAGCAATGGTCATGGACAGGCGTTATCTCTTACTATCAGGAGACCGCATCGTTCGTCTCATTACTTTTACAAAAAAAAAAGTACACAATAGGTAAGTCATATTTTTTTTATGGTTGACAAGCTAGGTGTTTTAGCACAGCTCACCTAATGTTAAGTGACGATGTGGTTAAAGATGGTAAAGCACACTTTGTCTGGAATGGAACTGATTTACTTTAGATTAATAAAAAAAAAATTAGTAATACATTTTAATACACGCTATTTTGGTGATCTGTGCGCTTGCTGACATCGATGTTAGTGAAACTCAAAGAAGTAGGTCCGTATAGAAGTAAGCATTGTTTTAGTCTGTACGGTACTGCAGCTAGTGAAATTACTGAGCTGTTGAGACTAACCATCGAGTCTCAAAGTAACGAGTGCCAAAGCAGCGATGCCCAGGACTTTGTTTTGCTACTCAACTTCTGTGTATCGCTGCAATGGTCATGGACAGGCGTTACTTTTACATTAAAAATAATGTTTTTTTATGTCACTTGCCTCGGGTATCCTAACATGAACAGGCCGCCTTGATTCCTTCTGTGTTTAAATTTTAAATGAACCTTTGTTGTGTCTACTCGTACACGAGTGATTCACAAACGTTAGCCAGTCTCAGCTTCTGACAGGCTATTTCTTTTTCCCTACGAAACAAAAAGCGGCGCATCATTCACAGCTGTCATATATCTAGTGATAAATGCTAAAGTTTACGTGCTCGGTCTTCACATACAAGCTCTTTGGTGAAAGTATTGCACGAAAGGCAAAACTTTGTATGTTACGTGAAGCCCTAAAGGGGACTTGTTGAGTTTTGGCGGGAACGCGGAAAGAGTCGTAACGCCCCGTTGTATTTTCCCAAAACTAGTGTTGTCGATTTTTTATGCATAAAAATGGTGGTGTTTCTTTCATGAAGGGTCGAATCTCAAGCGCGAGTGTGGCAAAATGGTATTATGTGGTGAAACATTTATATAGCTTTATAGTAAAGTCGCCACTACTTTACTAAAGCACGACTGGACTTAATTAACACGGACTGGACTTTGACTATAACTATAGCTACGAGGCAACTTATTTAACTTATGAAATTCGAAAATATAAAACACTAGACACTGGCAAATGCTCAAAATACGACGCCAAAACCAAAGAAAAAAAAGACTCTCTAAGTTATGTAAGCCATAAAGGAGGCTTGTTGGCCCATATCTTTGGAACTTTGAGCCCTTGTCTAGCCTTCCTAGAGCTCTGAAGACATCGGTCGAGCTCGGTTTTATTTTTGACCACGTAATTCGTTTACTAACAAACGATCGCTGCTTTAACGCAACGCGCGCTTTGAGACATTCGATATTTAGTTTCAACAACCCTGTAATTTGCTACTCAAACCTCAAAGCGTTATCTCTTACCATCAGGAGAGCGTCTCGTTCATCTCATTCATTTCACATACAAAAAAAAGACAACCAACAAGCAATATCTAGTCTTTTTATTTTTATTTTTTAATGTATTTGTAGTGTTGTGTGTGTCAAAATAAATGTTTTCTTTCTTTCAATATTCAAATTTATCTGCCGAACTGGTTATCGAACCTAGGGCCTATAAAAGCAGACTCCATTATCACTACACCATGTAGGTTACAGACATCAGCTAAGCCACAAAACTGTCGTGTATTGAGTATGGTGCAGGAGGACCGCCCTGGCGGCTGCCGCCAATCTTCCACTTTACGGACAGTACCCGGGCTCCACGGCCGCCAGCACTTGTGGTCACGATAAATGTCTCGATACGACTCCACTGTTACCTTCTTCGATGTAAAAGTTTGGACTTTTGTACAACAACATTATAATTACAAAACGTTTAATCACACGTAAATTGTATACGCTTGACTTTAATTAATTTAATGCTTGTTTAACCACATAAATTATATAAAAAATGTAAACATAAATTTGGCTCGATGTCCGGTCCAACATGGTTCGCGATTAATGTCGTGTTAATATTATATGCCCCAATGAAATGTGGCCAGTGAGTGCTGCGAGAGAAGATCTGTGACTACAAAATTGTATTAAGGTGGTTCGATTTTCATACAAATAATTTTTTTTTCCATTCATGGACAAATGGAGCATAATTTTATAGTGAAATCACAGCTACTGGCATTTATTTTGGTCTTTATTTGCGGTAAATCACAATTGCTTGAATAAAACAGTAGATTACTTGCATAATAAAATAAAATAAAATAATCAAATATACCTTTTATATTATTATAGCAATTTTTTTTTAAATATATATTTAACCTCTCCCAGCCAAGTTTAGTTGGGTGATGGTACTACTTAGTCAATACACTGATTATTAAATTACATATTTTAAACAATACATCTACTTTAAATTGTAAATATAATGTAGATATTTAAGAATTGCGATAGAGGCAACAACGCAAATAGGTTTTAAGAATTTAATACCCGCCACGCCATCAGCACGAGCACCTCCACTGATAGCGACGTTTCTTTTATCGTAAAGTTAATAATTTTAGTAAATACAACAAGTGACGTGAGATAGGCGGTGAGTGAAACAGGAGAAATACTGCTTAAGACAACATCAACTGACAAACTGCTGCACAGAATCGTTACTAAATTTAAAAAAAAATACTAATTATTACAAAAGACAAATAGAACAATGTAAACAAAGTCAAGCCAAACTTAGTAAAAAAGTTGATCAAAGCGAAGTCTAAAATGGCGGAACTGAACGATGACGGCAAAGCTTTCCACTTGGACGACGTGCTGGGCCAGCTGGGCACCTTCGGGAGACACCAGGTCACCACCATGGCTATGCTGGCGTTGGTCTACGCGACCAACTCCATGTACAACGTCAACTACGTGTTCGCGGTCGAAGACGTCAACTACAGGTCAGTATTTCTCCCTAAATTATCATATAGATCCTGATATCTGTACGTTTTCTTTCCATCCAAAGGTTGTCTGGAACAAATCGCTCTATGCGATAAGACCGCGGTTATACGCCATATATTTCTTGTTTTGTTTTGTTATATTCTATATCTCTCTTTTGTTTTCTATTTGTATGTTGTTGTGTTTTGTTTTGGTGTGTAATAAAGTTGTATTCTATTCTATTCTATTCTATAGATTTTTAAGATATGTTCTAGCGTTAACTTGAGGCCTGATATATAGGTTTCAATCAAAAACATACTAAGTAGATTTTGAATAATGAGGTTTTCCATAGATTATACATCAAATTCCATTTCAAAATTTCTTTATTTATATATAATTATTGCATTTGTACATTTCTAGCGTTTTTTTTATTCTAGAAATAACATACTTAAATTTAGGTTACGTTTTACAGGCTGTATAAGATATTAAAAACTTATAAACTGTTTTTTTTTTAACTCAATTTATACATCTAAACAAATATGATGTTTGGTTTGGTTTTTAGAAATACTTTTTCTTTTTTTTCTTTTTTTAATACGGATAAGTCCGCGTTTGACCACCAACTCGCCTGATGGTAAGCGACGATGTGGTCGAAGATGAAGCACGCAGACCTAGAAGATACCTATTAACTCTGACCTTGAAAAGATCCAGATTATATCTATCAGGAAACAAAGAAGCCGGTAGCTTGTTCCATTCCTTGGCCGTACGGATGAGAAACGTAGAGTCGAGACGTTTGGTACGTACCCAAGGAAATTCCACTACGTATGGGTAGCAGTGGGCCGTCTTTCTACTTGTTCTGTGGTAAAAAGGGGATGGAAGTACAAGGTCGTACAGCTCGGTAGCACATTCTCCGAAATGAATCCTGGAGAAAATTTAGAGACTTGCTACCCTCCGGCTACTTGTTTATTGTTTTGCTAACGGTGATAATATTTCTCAGTATTATCACCGTTAGCAAAACAATGAACCTCATCAAGGGCATAAGCTTCCTTCCTTATCTATCTTATGCTAATTACTAATTGATCCAATTATTCCCTAACTCAGAGAAATGTTCTTTCCGGTGTTCATACAGAACAGAACACGTAATTGAGCACAAGATGATGTTCATAAAGACATTCACGGCGCTCGCTACGTCACGTTTTCAATTGAATCACATAATTTGACCGACAGTAAAATTTTATCCTTTTGTGAATATATTTGTTGGTCGAGTCAGAAGGCCGTGTTAACTCAGACTCGTCTTTTCCCCCTAACTCGACGTACGGGCCCTTACTTCGTTACAAGAGACGTGCCTTTGTTATCTACGAACGTGTGTCGTGTGTTTGTCGTATAATGTAGTAGTTTGCTGAATTTAATTACAAAACCATGAGTTTAGCATTAACCAGTTGGAGGTAATGAGGCGAAACAAATGTTTCTCTTATGGTAAGTGGTTAGCGCGGTCGGTTCACACGCCGGGGGGCATGGGTTCAAGCCCACAATAAAGAGCTTAAACTGCCAGTGAAGAAAAACATCGTGAGGAAATCATAGCATAGTGGTAGGAATCTTTCTAGTATGAGTACTCGGTTGGCTAGCTACCACCCTCAAGTTGAAAATCTGCCGTCAAACATCTAACGGTGTGTTCCGGCAGCCTCACTTGAGAGCCAGTTCCATTCCAGGCTAGGTGTGCTTTAACATCTTCGACCACACCTTCATTTAACATCAGGTGAGCTGTGGTCAAACGCCTAGCCTGTCAATAATAAAAAAAACTAACGGTGTGTTACAACAGCTTCATTTGAGAGCTCTATTCCATGCTAGGTGTGTTTACTATCTGCGATCACACCTTCACTTTACATTAGGTGAGTGGTGGTCAAGCTATATATGGTCTAGCCTGGCAACGATATAAAAAAAACTAATTGTTACACCTGACCAATGACCATGACCCTCGCAGCAGCACCAATGACTTTCAGTAACAAAACAATGTCCACGATGCGAGTAACATTTTGGTTTATGAGTTCAGCGCGTACAGACTATTAATGTCCGTAGACCAACTAAACGAAAAAAACGGTTTGAATCTACTTTTATTGTACGAACCGCTAAACAATGGAATTTGCTGCCCGAGTGGGTGTTCCCTGATAGATACAACCTGAGTGCCTTCAAGTCGCGAGTGAATCGGTTTCTTCTAGGCGAGCGTGTTTTTTTTTTTATTCAAAATAGTTTCGAGTTTGACCACACTCTGCCTGATGTTAAACAGTAGTGTGGTCTAAGATGGAGCACGCTTACCTAGAAGAAACCTATTTACTCTAGATTTGAAGACGCCAATATTGTACCTAACAGGGAACACAGACGCCGGCAGAGAGTTCCACAACCTCGCTGTGCGAATGAAAAATGTGGAATCAAAACGCTTTGTGCGTACACGGGGAACATCCACCATGCTCCACCGTAGACCGTATTTTCGCTTAACAACAGGCAAGATGGCGATCATACGCAAGCCTATCTAATGTAAAAAAAGACCAGATATTTAATTCACTGACTCATAGAAAACTTATGTGAAACTTGGACGTCTGTAGATGCGAGATCCCGGGATGCGACAACGCGAGCACGCCGTTCCTGGCGCCGTGGGTGACGCCTGGCGACGGCACCGTGAAGCAGATGCAGTACCACCCACCCCTGGGAGACTGCTCCGCCTTCAACACCAGCGAGTCCCGCGACTGCGACTCCTGGCGGTACGAAGTCCCGCACAGCTTCGTCACGGAGGTAGTTCTTCATTCCATGCCAGACTTAGACGTGACTCACTATCGAACGTCGATCTAAGTAATTACTCAACTAGGTCATAAATATCCTTATCATGAGGTCGTATCGCTGTACCAGAAATTCTGCAAACAGTAGTGTGTAAACATTACTCTGTTCCAGTTTGAAAGGCTACAGCTAGACACATTACAGGGATGTTGAGACTAACCATCGAAAGTCGCAAAGTAATGCGCGCCAAAGCAGCGATTCCCCGGACTTTGTTTTGCTACTCAAAGTTCTGTGTATCGCTGCAATGATCACAGACATAATTATGCATTATATCTCTTACCATCAGGTGAGCGCCTGGTTCGTTTCATTACATTTTTTTTAATAAGCTAAGAGCTAATAAGATCAGCGTAAATCGTGAGAAGAACGAACTTTTAACTGTAAAACGTGATCCCGGGCAAGTAAAGTATTTCTATATTCTCTAATAAACCGATTTATGAAAATGATGTGGTGTGTAAACGACAAGTGAACCTAAGTCTAGATCATTCTAAACACTCGGTGGTTTCCCCGGAAATATTATCAAATATGTTTAACATAAATATTACTATATAAATAATTCTGTAATTTTGTTAATCGATATTAATTTTGTAACTAAACTACACATTTGTAATATAATTTATTCCAAATTCAAATCAAATGGCAAACCGTTGTAAATACGATAATCGATCCGACCGATCACATCAATCGATATTAAATTTTGTGTAAACTGCCCATTTGTATCAACGGCTTCTATATTCAAATCTAATGTCAAAACAATCTGAATGTAAAACGGCCGCTGGAAAACACGAGATAAGAATTCAAGTCGAATGCGCGCCGGCGCGGCGTCCGCGACCAGCATGCTCTGTGGTTTTTCTATATTATACTAATCTATACTATTGCAAAGAGGAAAGATTTGATTATCAGTTATTTGACTTCCATAACCTACTGGAACAATTTCAAAAATTCTTTCACCGTTGGGAGCTACAATATCTACGCGTGACATAGGCTACTTTTTATCCCTGTATTTCCACGGGAACGGGAACTACGCGGGTTAAACCGCAAGGCGTCCGCTAGTGTTTTATTAATAAACTTGCGACCCGCCCCATCTTCGCACGAGTGCAATGTAGATACTAATGTGGTGCATATGCATGTATTTATTTTATTTTATAATCAAAGGAAAACTTACAGCTAGGTACCTACATAGACAATTACAATGAATAAGAAAAGAAGGCCAATTAAAAGTTTCCATAAGTAGAAAAGAAAAAATATGTAAATAGACGGATTCACACAATAATACACATCAATTATAGTATTTTATACATATAAACCTTCCTCTTCAATCATTTCCTCTATTGATGGCAACCACATTAAAATCCGTTGCGTAGTTTAAAAGATCTGAGAGTACAGACAGCGGGAAGCGACTTCGTTTCATACTATGTAGAGACTATCGGCCCGCCCCGACTTCGCACGGGTGCAATGTAGATACTAATGTGGTGCATATGCGTGTATTATACGTATAAACATTTGAACAGACGTATTCGGTCAGTATTACGAGTATGAACACAGAGCGCGTCTCGCAATGCGAGTACCAAGTCGGCAGCAGCATTAATGATGTTTTCATTTCCACTAAAGTGTCGTCAGCCCCACTCGGGCGGCAGCGCTCCGCCGAGTTGGATGGTGCTTCAAACGAATTCCTACTCGTATTTGGATTGTTTGTGCGTCTGAATGGAGCTGGCCTTTGTAGCGGCCAGCGGGCGAGACCCAACCGACGCTCACCACCTTACATGGCTGTGTTCTCTTTGGCAACACACCACTAGTCTACCGGATGACGCGTCATGGTGCCCTATATTATATTATTACTAGAAGCTAGATGTAGACCAGAATAAGTGTCGTAACATCGTACTAGAAATATAAAGAAAAAACAAAGGAAACTTTAAATTTAAATAATTTCTTTGGTTATTTTATTGTCATAGAAGAATCAAGACATGACGTTGAAGGGAAACGTTAGGTGCTGCTTAACAATTTATCCCCAAGATGGCGCTGTTTCCCCAAAAGTGTGTTTTGATTCGAGTTGATACTTTACGTGTATGGCAAAAATTTAACCTTAATATGCCTTAAAAAAAATAACTAGAAAGTAAAATCTTTGAGTATAAGTGTACTCAAGTAGTATTATACGTATTCTATCAGTTACCTGGTCCTTTAGAGCAAGCTTTGCTTTGTATAGCGCTAGATGGCGCTGTGTATAACGTCCAACGATATTTATTTTGATACGTATAGTTAATATTGTATATGTTGCGCAGTTCGGACTGGCGGGCGAGGAGTGGAAGCTGGCGCTGGTGGGCACGGCTCACTGCCTCGGCAATATGCTGGGCCAGCTGCTGCAGGGCCAGATCTCCGACAGGTACTGCTTGACTACCAACACCGCCTGACCCTCTTGAGACAGACAAATCAAGGAAGACTAAGGTTTAACCTTACTGTCATTTATGTGATAACATGATTGGACTTAAAAAATATATAATTACATTCAGTCTTAAACAATCCTTTTCAATTTAATGAAAACAATATAAATAAATAAACTAACATGGCTTTACAAAATTTGAGGCAAAAGATTAAATTAAACAAGGCCTGTTCCACGCACTTATATTACCACTACCATATTGCCAACGAAAAGCAGGTAGGTCTAGAGGGGGTTGATTTCACCTTAATAAAAAATACACACATTCAGCTCGAAGGACCAACAACTTCCGAGTCGCGAGCGAGAACTACCGTTCAAGCTCATATTGTAAAATGTTAACCTAACAGGTAAATATGTACATGAAATTAGGTAACAATAGTAATTTTAGAGTAACATGAGTGTAGAGTAAAATGATGGAATAGATCCCCGGGTGTGCCCGCGTGACCGCGAGTGGCACGTGTTTCTGAGCAAATAAAATACATTTGTGAAACACGTAACAGGTTTGAAAGACAAATTATGTGCGCGCCGTTGTAACTTGAAGCAGTTAATGATGGAAAGTGCTCACAAAACTTGCAAATGAAGTCATTAGCGCAATCAATCATAATACATACCAGGTCAGTTTCCCGTGGTAATGGAGGAGGAGTTAACCACAGCCGCCAGAGAGGTTTACCCACACGTAGGCACATCTAATGAAGGAATTTATAAGTAGGTATTTTAAAGTATATAAACTTCTTTTCGAGTATCAAGGGAATCCCACTAACATTATAAATGTGAAAGTTTGAATGGATGGATGTTTGTTACTCTTTCACGCAAAAAACTACTGAACGGATTTGGATGAAATTTAGTATGGATGGAGGTAGCTGAGATTCTAGATTAACACATTAGCTACTTTTTATCTCGAAAACATGTAGCGGGTAACACCGAGGGGCGCAGCTAGTACATCATAAAAAAGCTCAAAGATCTCTGAGGAGGAGATAAATCATGTCAAAAATAAAGAAGAGATCCCAAGTTAATCCGAAACGTTACAATCTATGACTTAGAACCTCAATAAAATAAATGTGATATGAAATTAAATTAATTTAGAGGAGGCTTCAGGTGACCAGAATGCTGGTATCTACTTTGGTCAAAAGCTAAGCATTGCCATCCAGCGTGGCAATGCCGCCAGCAATCTGGCCACATATCCCTCCTCTGACGGATTTTTAGACAAAGTTTTTTGTATAAATTTTGTAAATAGTATTAATATAAGGTTGTTTTTTATTTTGTTTAATAAAGGTCAATTAATTTAATCTTAATCTAAGGTCAAACCAGCTAAAGTTTTTCCTGTTCATTCCAGGCTGGGGCGTAAAACGGCGGCGGTTGTGGCGGGAACGCTGGGAGCGGTGCTGGGCCTCGCAAAGAGCTTCGCGACTTCTTTCTGGGTGTATGTCTCGCTAGAGGGTCTCGAGGCGGCCATAGGGGACGCGCTCTCGCCTATGTTTATGTTAAGTGAGTAGATTTCCCGAATTATAAAAAGTAAAAGGCTCAAATATCTTCATTTAAGTGATGCGTGGCGAGACGCGATGTGATGTATTCATCGCATGCAGGTCTGTGAGAAATATCGACTTCACTTATCTATACGATCTCTTGGAACTGATCTGGCAATGTGGTAATAGATTCGATATTGCACGACTTGCTAAATGTCAATGTATCCAACTCAAATACAAACAATAATTATAACGAATCTTTATCGTGAAATTTGTAGGCAAACCAATTAACTATAACACTATTTTCGTGGTAGATCTCCTTAGCAGGAGGTCGTCTAGATAGGTACCACCGCAGTACCAGTTATTCTGCCGCTAAGCAGTAATGTGTAAACATTACTGTGTTCCGGTTTGAAGGGTACTGCAGCTAGCGAAATTACTAGGCTGTTGAGACTAACCATCGAAAGTCTCAAAGTAATGAGCGCTAAAGCAGCGATGCCCTGGACTTTGTTTTGTTCCTCAAAGTTCTATTTATCGCTGCAATGGTCATGGGCAGGCGTTATCTCTTACTGAGAGCGTCTCGTTCGTCTCGTTACGTTTTTACATATTAAAAAAAAAACTATTTGAAAGTTAAAACACGAACAAAATGAAAAATTCTAAATCTACTAGTTGCGCCCCGCGGTGTTAACTGCTACATGTTTTCGGTATAAAAAGTAGCCTATGTTCTAATCCAGAGTCTCAGCTACCTCCACACCATATTTCATCCAAATCCGTTTAGTAGTTTTTGTGTGAAAGAGTAACAAACATCCATACAGCATATGTAATGTTATTTTTCATCCCACTAGTATTTATAATACTAGTGGGATGAAAAATAACATTTTATTGACTCAAAATAACAATTACTGAATATCGCTTTTTCAGGTATAGAAATTATTCAAAAGAAGCACACTGTCCTCTTCCAAATGATCCTGCTGAATTGCTACACTGGCGGCCTGATCCTGATGCCGTTTATCGCGTGGGCGGTTCCCTACTGGAGGAACTTCCTCCGCGTCATCTACACCCCGACTCTGCTCATCCTCTCCTACTCGCTCTACCTGGACGAGAGCATCCGCTGGCTCTACAGCAAGGGAAAGAGAGACAAAGCTATCGCCCTCATCAACAAAATAGCTAAACGGAACAATGTCCAACTCGATAAAGCTATGTTGAACAAACTGGACTACATCGACGAGGAGACCAAGAACGATCTCAGTGACAAGAAAGTTCTTTTGAAGACATTTAAATCGAAAGTTATGATGCAGAGGTTCCTGGTGTGCATGGTGTGGTGGTTCACGATCACGCTCATCAACTACGGCATGATGATCAGCTCCGTGTTTATAGACGGAAACAAATACATAAACTTTGCATTTCTGATGTTGATGGATATTCCGGCTAATATCTTCTATTGGCTGGCGCTCTCCAAATACAAGAGGAAGTTACCGTTGTTCGCGTCCTTCTTAGTCGGCGGAATATTTTGTGTGTCGCAGCCTTTCTTACCAAAAGGTGAGATTCTTCTCAATACTCCGAGCTTTATGTTGTCTTTAATTGTTGTATTTTAATGTATACCAGTCAACTCTACATAAAGATTCAAAACTAGTTTAGTCCTCAATGTAACACGTTGCGAGTTAGTTAAATTATCAAAATGATATCTGACATCATCATCAATTTTTGTTTGTCTCTGTTCAGTAACAGAGACAAACAAAAATTGATGATGAGTTGATTGAGTTGATGAGTAAGATGCTTCTTTTATTACTTGTTGTTACGAGAGTCTCCGTAACGCGCCGACGCTGGGTTGCAGGGTACGCGTGGGCGGGGCTGTGCCTGCTGATGGCATTCGAGGCGCTGGCCACGTTCTCCTACAACATCGTGTACATGTACACGTCGGAGCTGTTCCCCACGTACACGCGCAACTCCATGCACGCCGTGTGCTCCTCCGTGGGCCGCCTGGGTGCGCTGCTGGCGCCGCAGATGCCGTTGCTGGTCAGTATTTACCCAAAATTTTGGAGATTGGCCAGAATTCCGCTAGACATTGGAATCTGCTGCCCGAGTGGGTGTTCCCCGATGGATATAATCTGAGTACCTTCAAGTCGCGAGTGAATCGGTTTCTTCTAGGCGAGCGTGCTCCACCGCAGACCGCATCTTCGCTTAACATCAGGCGGGATGGCGGTCAAACGCAAGCCTATCTATTATTAAAAAAAGATGGAAAGGGATGACTGGAGACTGGGACTGGGACTGGAGATGTGTACTGCCCTGTTAGTTTAGGTGGTAATAGGTTCAACTCCCTTGCAGACAAACATAATGTTATGTACGAGTATGTATTTACAAAAGATTTATACGTATACGTATTATTTAGGTTATCTGGTTCCTATAGTAAGTACAAGTTTTATATGGTTTGGAGCTAGAATGCGCAGTGTGAACAAACAAAACCTCTGGATCAAGTGCTTGTTGCATATAGACGACATTTTCGCTCGCAAGTGTTACAAGACTGATTAATAACATCTAACAATAATCATATCTATTTATAAAAAAGCTCAACATGGAGATAGTGCTGTATCTATTGGGTAGAAGCATCAATCATCATGTCTGCTTTGCTAATGTCGCTAGCTCCAGTATCTTTCAAAGTGTCTTCGTCAGCGTGAGTGTGTTATAACGTTTGTGACAATTCTATAATGCTATTTATTTTACATTTCCAGCTATCGATCTGGTCAGGGCTGCCACCGTTCATATTCGGGGTGCTCTCCATCCTGTCGGGCGGGCTGACGCTGCTCATGCCGGAGACGGCCAAGTGCGAGTTGCCGGACACCGTCTCGCAAGCTGAGAACATCGGCAGGCGGTCGCTCTTGCACATAACGAAAGATAACGATGACGACAAGCCCGACGAGAAGTTGAATAATATTACCTAGGCTGTTTCTACCGCCTGGGATACCAAGTTCTGTCTGTCGACCCACATTTCTACATGAAAATAGTTTCCTGTGACGACGATGTTGTACAATGGAAGTTTTGATGTTCATGCAAATAGCAAACCATCCTCTGAAGATCGAGGAGATAATACACAAACAAGTATTATACTATAATTGCCGCTGCCAATGCAAATCCAGTGTTCATAATAATTTAGAGCTGAACTTGAACTTGTATTTAGTCATGATAACTTCAAACATGTTTTGTGGCACCACAGAAATTGTTTGCTGTCTTTGCTACTTAATTTTATTGGTAAACGTGTGTGTATTTGAAGATTAGAAAATGTTTGATGGCTTTTAATTTTATTCGTTGTTGTTTTTTATATAATTAGGACAATACTGTAGGTATATCCAATTGTTTTTGACAGCCCTGTTGGTTCATTGGTAGTATGTTTGCTCTAAGAGCTGAAGGGCGTGGGTTCGATTCCCACCCAGGGTAAACATTTTGTAGTGTAAACAAAATGTTTGTTCTGTGTCTGGGTGTTTCTGTATTTATTATGAGAATGTATATACGAAAAAAAAAATTATGTATTCTATCAGTTATCCGACTTCCATAGCACAAGCTTTGTTTAATTCGGGGTTAGATGGCGCTGTGTGCAATGATCTACGAATTTTTTTTTTTTATGTAGGTAAACGGCTAAAGTCCTTTTATTAATGTAAGATTAGCAATAAAAAGCAGCTTCTTATATAAGTTAACATTAAATTGTTTAATCCAATATGTTTCCAATATTAAACAGAGAACAAAATAAAAAATCTTAAATTAATATTATTCACACAATTTATACAAAAAACTTAATCTAAAAGTCCGAAAGGCAGCAGCATCTTAAAATTGCATAATTGGAACTTAAAACGCCTGCTTAGCACTTCATTTGAAAACATTTAGGCGTAAAAAACGTCATAAACTGACATCGAACAAAGTGGAGCCAATTTTTTTTCTTTTGTTGTGGGCCAGTGTAGGCGCGCGCGTCGTAGCAATCCCGATATTGCCGACCGTAGAAAAAAATACTCGTACAACTTTTAAAAAAAATTTGAATTTTTTTAAGTTGAATATGCATGTTTTAGTAAATAACAACTTGTTTCTTAAAATAAAATTATTTAAACTATAAATCTATTTATGTATATTGTGTAGATACAATTAAATGCTGTCTGTTTGTCTGTTTTGTGCAAGTAATAAATAACTAGTGATGAATACTTAAGATTTTTGGCAGAACGCAAGAATAAAACAATTTTACTAAATTATCATGTATTCCGTTTTATTTTCCAATTTGTTTAATTATTTTGCGTAAGTATTCTATCAGTTATCTGACTTCCATAGTACAAGCTTTGCTTAGTTTGGGGTCAGATGGCGCTGTGTGTAATATCCTACGATGTTTATGTATCAGATACTCCGGACTATACTATACTAAAAATTCCTCGTTTTGCTCGTTCCAACCTTTCCAACAGCACTTCTTTTACTGTGGAAGTTGTCTTACTTTGGAATGCCCTTCCTACCATTATCAGACAGGCTAAGTCAATTCATATTTTTAATAATTTAGTATATAAACATTATTTATCAGCCTGCTAATCTATATATTTAGTTTATTTAGTATCTCATAATTATGTATATACGTTTATTGTATTGTTACTTTATTTATTTATTTCTTTTGTACACCAACCTTATATTTATTTACTTTTCTTTCCATCCAAAGGTTGTCTGGAAGAAATCGCTCTAGGCGATAAGACCGCCCTTATACATCATTTATTCTATTGTTTTGTTATATTATTTTATCTTCTTTTTTTTGTTTGTTGTTTGTTTCCTATTTGTATTAATTGTGATCTGTGTTTCTGGTGTATAATAAAGTTATATTCTATTCTATTCTATTCTACTATCGGTCACGTCCGGTGGCCTTCATCACGGAGTTAAAGAGTCAAAGTTGAGTACAACGCGCGCACGGCCTCGTCAGTGTAGCACAGTTTAGTTACTAGTGCGGGTGCCAGCCAGTTCCACTAAGTTAAACAATTTTTTTCTTCGAGAGACAACCACATGTATTTCTAACTTAGCATAATAAATTGTTATCAATATAATATTTTATTAGTCAATAAAGATTTATTATTATTATTAGTGCGAAGCAAGACGTAAATAAAAAAAAAACATATTATTTAAAGAGAGTCCTCTCTCACCTCTCAGTCTCAGTTAAAAATAATATTTTGCTCCACATTTCAGATCGTAAGGTAAAAAGGTCCGGTCCGGCGGCGCGGGGCGCGTCCGCGCGTCAATAATATGTGTGTCGAGCAAACAAACAAACACACTCCACGGTGTGCGCTCGCGCAGGAACGTTTGTCCACGCATTAGCCGCCTTGTTTCCACTGCTGCAGTAATCTGTGGACCCCGAGCCCACACGGGCTCACTATTGTTCACTTTGTGACGGACCGACATAAGAATATGAGGTGATATGATAGATATAGATAGAACTCTTCATTGTGCACACCATAACTTAGATTAGTTAACATAAGCGAAAACTTTTTAGGCTTTTGAATGTTCATTTATCTTCTATTTATTTATAAAGTTAGCAGCTGTTTGTTTTCCATGTAAAATAAAATAAAATAAACAGAAAAAAAGTACAGAGAACAAAAGAACCTTTTGAACTAGTGTCACAAGGGGCGGCATATAATTATTTTTTTATACATGTATAGTGTGTGTATATCTATCTATATCTACATCTATACTATTATAAATAGGAAAGACTCGATCATTTGTTTGTTTTTTTGTATTGAACAGGCTCGGAAAATACTGGACCGATTTCAAAAATTCTTTCACCGTTGGGACGCTGCACTATCTCCGGGTGACATAGGCTACTTATTATCCCTGTATTCCCACGGGAACGGGAACTACGCGGGTGACACTGCGAGGCCTCCGCTAGTACATACATAAAGATAAAATAAAAACCAACAAAAGCAGCGACGTACATAATCATAACTTTTTTTTTTAATATAAAAAAGTAATGAGACGAACGAGACGCTCTCCTGATGGTAAGAGACAACGCCTGTCCATGACCATTGCAGCGATACACAGAACTTTGAGTAACAAAACAAAGTCCAGGGCATCGCTGCTTTGGCGCTCATTACTTTGAGGCTTTCGATGGTTAGTCTCCACAGCCCAGTAATTTCGCTAGCTGCAGTACCCTTCAAACCGGAACACAGTAATCCGACTAACAGCAATGATATGTTAAAATAAAGCTAACATTTTATAGAAAAAAAGTGTAGTTAGTAAATAAATAAATAAATAAATATCGTAGGACTATACACACAACGCCATCTGGCCACAAACTAAGCAGAGCTTGTGTGATGGAAGTCAGATAACTGATAGAATACTTAAATACTTTTTTTTTTTTTGTAAATACATACTTATAATACATACAGTACACCCAGACACAGAACAAACATCGATGTTAGTCACACAAATGTTAGTCCTAAGTGGGAATCGAACCCACGCCCTTCAGCTCTCGAAGCAGACATGCTACCAATGAACCAACAGGGCTGAATCCTGGTGCGTATCGCCGTATTCCTTCAGACCCAAAACATTATAGGTACCTATATGTGATTTTATTGTATTAGTCTAACGGACTGAAGTTTTTAGCACCGCGGTGTCCAAATCACACTTTTGTAATGTTTGTATAACGAATCTCGAATTTGCTCGATCGAAAATTATTGTCTATTACCGTTTTACATTCACAAATTGCATATGTACTTTTAACAGCATCAGCGTCACAGGAAGCCAACATTTCTTTTATGGAAATTTAATGAGACGACCGAAAAGACGTAGTTTTAAAAGCATCACAAAAATATATGTTTAACTGTATTAAATCCCATTTTTTGAATGAACATTGGACGAGTTAACATTTTTGGCTTTTAATATTAGCACTTATATCCTATTTAATTTCTTTATTAACAATTTCGTTTTCATCTATCTATCTATGTTTGTATTGAATAGGCTCCGAAACTACTGGACCGATCTTAATAATTCTTTCATCATTAAGACAATAGACAATAGACGACACTTTATTTGCGACATAAAACACATTTCAACATAATTTACAATATGTACATACATACAAAAAAATAAACAATAAACACAAAACATAGAAAAAAACTTAAAGGTATATAGTATAGTGTATTAGAATGCTACATTATCCGTGATGGACATAGGCAATATTTTATTTAAGAAACAATTAGGGATCCGTATGGAAAATTCAATAATGCAACCCAAGCTGCGGAAAACTTGAAAAAATCCTTACTTAGCATGCGCAGCGAAAACTATTGACAATAGAATAAAGTGACGTTTTATAGAGCAATCTGACAGCTACAAATAAGTCCGCAATATCATATGTCTAACTATTACAGTTGTCATCTACATGTTATAAAGAGGAAAGATTTAATTTTTTGTTTGTTTGTATTGAATAGGCTCTGAAACTACTGGACCGATAAATTGTTTTCCCGTGCGAAGCTTAGCTGCTAGTGTAAAATATAATAATGTACATATTATGTAGTGAGCAAGTGAGCATAGTGGCAGTTGGAGCGGCCGGCGCCCGGCGGCCTCCCAGCGGCCGCCGCCTGTAATTACGTCCCCGCGCAGGCGATGATCATCGCAGCTCAGGTACTGATGCTGGATGACTCACTCGAGTTTTTTCACTTCCAGTCGTGAAGGCTTTTTGTGCGCCAACAATTTGCAGAAAATTACAAATTGTGTGCGTTTGACATGACGTTATTATGAATAATATTGCCAGCCAGACATCGGTGTGGTTTCTCGCTGTAGCATTGCTGATACTGTTTTCCTGTCGCTGAGAACAACTGCTCGACAATAGACTCACTTTATTTGTGATGTAAAATTACACTCATCATCATTACAATATAACACATATCACATTTATGTGAAATGTGAATATTACAAATGTGAAAGTTTGGATGGATGGATTGATGGATGTTTCACACGCAAATACTACAGAACGGATTTGGATGAAATTTGGTATGGAGATAGCTGAGATCCTGGATTAACACATAGGCTACTTTTTATCCCGAAAACATGTAGCGGGTAACACCGCGGGGCGCAGCTAGTTATAAATCTAGTTATACAGTATTCCACTTAATTTTTTCGAATTCCGTTTTGTTAATGTAAATAATTAAATACCATAATTTTAAGTTCAGCCTCTAATATTGCATGTTCGTACTGAACGTAGCTGTTGCTCTACCTATACAGCATGTTTCTCTAGACGACGGACATATTTCATGACGTTATAATTTAGGTTTATATAGTACGAAAAAAAATAAAATAAAAAATATTTACGCCAGCATTAAAAAGATATTGGTGTTCAAATTTTGTCCCGGGACTACAAGACTTACGGTCACCAAAAACAGACGATCAGCTGGCGGCGCGACGCGCCTATCGTTCAAGTAGGCAAGTACAGCGGTCGTCGCCCGCCCGCCCCGCGCGCTCGCTCGAGCAGACGCGATGTTTGTATGTACTTATCGGTTAGTTTAGTACAAGTGTAATACGTACCTTTCACCTAAATTTTCCTATTTTCCTTCATACTTCTAAGTGTAACGTCAAAAAGGAAAACTCAACGTCAAGTAGAGTTCATTGAACTTGTTGAGTTAGTACCGACCTAGCTTAGAACAGGCAAAAACATCTAATATCAGCTGTAGCTGTTTCTTGAGACAGTCCAATAGTTCGACTAAACGACGTACACGTATTCGTAATATGACCCGATAATCAAAATAATATCTCGTCTTCAGTAGGTAGGTATTCGCGCGGGATGTAATTTTGTCAAAGTACTCTTGTAGGTTCACTGGAGTCGGCTCGTTTTCCCTTCCTTGATAGGAAGTCGGCACTGTGAACTGTCTGAACATTCGAAGCCGTTGGAATCAGAGCCATCAGAGAATACGATGGGATATGCCTGTTCGGATATGTTTGCCGACGTCTATAGCACCTCTCACACTGTCATTGGCTAAAGCATACACACACACCATAATTATCCCAATACTCTTCGTTGGTGTATTGATAAAAGGCATCGTCACGATGAGCGATAAATAATAATCATCACTCGACGTGAGAGCGGTACGCGGAGCAGCGGCGGCGGGACGGTGCGACGTTCTTATCGCGCTGAACGCAGGTGGCGAACTGACTGCGTGACTTGTTGACCTTGTTGTTGACCCGAGAATCGCACGCACCCCCGCCCGAAACCCCTCAGACGCCGCCGCAGCCTTGCGCCTGCGCCGCGCGCCGTGTAGGCACAGATAGCTTACGCCCGGATTTGTTTATACCTACTAGCATTTGTTATGTGTCTGATTACATTAGTTTGTGGGACAATTTGGTCAAATTGTAAGGTATTGTTTTTATGACGTATTTGAGTCCAGTATCGCTTTCTGAACACCCCCTTGAAATATGTCCGTCGTCTAGAGAAACACCCTATATATTAAGACCTTAATGTAACACAGCATAGCAATAAACTATACTTTGACTTTGACTTTAAATAAATACACGCAAGATGCGACTTCATTTTATGTATTTCAGTGAAGTCAACAGTTCGCAGGTCGTGGGTTCATTTAGGAGCACGTGCGCGCACGCCGACCCCGCGCTGCCCACGTGGGCGGCACCCCTTCCTGCGGCTGCCAGTGACACAATTCCTTCCTTTTTGTCAATTTAATGATCGAAACGCAAAAAGAAAGAAAGCTTGACCTTTATTAGTATCACCAGGGGCGTAGCTACCGCCATATCAGCCGTACCAATGACACGGGGCCCCCGGGCTGTAGGGGCCCCTAACGTGTGGAAGCAAAAATTTGTAAAACGTTAAAAACCAATGTCACTTAATCTCGTGCTTCCCGGGAAAATAACATATGTAAAAACTGTCATACGATCAAGTGTCCATAATTATATTAAACAAACATTTATTTTAATTTTATTTATTTATTTATTTTTTGTTATGTATTGTACACTGTGTTGGCGAACTTTATAAATAAATAAATAAATAAATAAATAATTTAATGCAAGCATTTTTGTTTCTTTTGTGAGAAATCTTTACCCTTCGATTGCCCCCCCCCCCAACAAATTTTGATACAGGGCACGCTACGACACTGAGTACCACCTCGTTGATGCTCGCCACGTGGGCTGAGGTCATACGCTGGCCAATTGAGTTAAGTAAAAATAGAAATCCAATAAAAATGTGAACAAATTCAATAAAGTAATTGGCGTCAGTTTGATTGGCACGTAATTATGATCACAAAGCTGCTTCCAATTAGCGACGGTCGGGCGAGCATGCCCCGCGGCTGCGGGACTCATACCTCAGCGATCAACCTTTAGCACAGCGGTTTAATTAATTGATTGGTACCAAACAGAAGTAATGACGATAGTTTTTAAGATTCCGTCCCCGAACAGTTTATCGCCTCCTTTACCAGGACTAAGCTGTCCGCAGCCCATGGCATCCCATCCCATGGGCCATAACCCAACACCACTGAGAGGAACTCTCGGGATGGTTTCCTATTGAACATACACAAAAATATTATTATTTATTTTATTTTGTTTAACATGGAAAACGAACAGATGCTAAAATTGATAAAATAAATTGGATTCCAGTAGTTTCAAGAGATTTTTTTTAAATAGTTTAACAGGCTAGGTGTTTGACCACAGCTCACCCGATGTTAAGTAAAAGTCGAAGATGGTAAATCACACCAAGCCTGGAATCGAACTGGCTCTTAAGTGAGGCTGCCGGAACATACCGTTAGATGCTTGGCGGCTGATTTTCAACTGGTAGCTAGCCAGCTGAGTACTAGAAAGTACCCTACCACCATGCTATGGTTTCCTCACGATGTTTTCCTTCACCGGCAGCTCAAGCTCATTGTTGGGGTTTGAACCCACGCCCTTCGGCATGCGAACCTACCGCGCTAACCACTGAGCTATCATCGCTGCAAAAACAAAAGCCAAAAAAGTTTTCACTAAAGTTTAAGTGCACGAGCCCATAGCGGCGCGGGGACAGATGTATTGTGTGAGTGTATTATAGATAGGACATGCATTCGGATTAGTGTAGGCTGTAGTTCTTCTCTATGAGTATTGATCATTATGATTTTCTTTCAATAAATTAATAAATATCGTAGGATATTACACGCAACGCCATCTGACCCCAAACTAAGCAAAGCTTGTGCTATGGAAGACAGATAACTGATAGAATACTTAAATAGTTTTTTGTTAATACAAACTTATAATACATACGTACTACACCCAGACACAGAACAAACATTTGTTTATATCACAAAATGTTTGTCCTGGGTGGGAATCGAACCCACGCCCTTCAGCTCTTGGAGCAGACATACTACCAACAAACCAACAGGGCTGTCAATATTAAAGTAATAAGACGAACGAGACGTTCACCTAATGGTAATAAAGCGAAGTCCTGGGCATCACTGCTTGCGCTCATTACTTTGACTTTCGATGACGCAGTAATATTAATAATCATCATCATCATCATCATCATCACGATAGATCCTGAAGCTGTGGATTAAATGTCGGGCCCGAAGACACAGATGTATGTTTACCTTTTTTGGTGAATGAACGTGCGTGCTCATAACCTTAGATAATTATCTAATCAGAAACATGGAGAATTCATCAGAGCGAAGTGACAGCCGGCGATGCGATCCGACAGGCTCGTCCGTGAGTAGCGAGCTTTAACCTGTCGAGCGCGGGCACTGCCTGTGAACGTTAGAATTAGTTCCGGCCGGAATGAAACTACGGACACCAATTACAAAACGTTTAGAGTTCGATCACCGGCCGGGATTGGAACTGACGGAGGATGGTAACCGCTGCCGACTGATGAGCGTGAAATCATTTCATTAATCGATATACATAACTGACGAAGAATATCTCTGCACTTTTTATTTTTGCGTTCAAAAGTGTTTTTTTTAAATTTATTTTGTATTTTTTTTACTGATGGTAAACTTTATTTCATGAAACTAATTTGAACATTTTTGCTATCTGTGCGGTGGTTGATTTTTAATACGTTTTCAAACTTTTTATAGCGGTGACGTCATAAAATAGGCTGAATATGTATGATTGTATGTGTATGCCCTTGCTATGTAAAACAAAAAAGTATACATAGCTATTTTGACACATTTTATTGACTTTGACAATTGACATGAAGAAATACAGCGAAAAGTAAAAGTGAAATACCTAATCCATTATATTGACATCAATAAAGCGAAAAACAACTCGACGTACGTACGTGTAATTAGGGAAGTGGTTATTATAGCTGCCGTTGACTTGACATTGACAGATTTTGTTTTGTTTCGCCATTGCTTTTTTAGGCACTGAAATTAACCCTATACAGCCTACTATGTGAAATCATTAGTGGTTAATTGAAAGTTTATTCTATTTAGGCATTTTATTCAAATAACCCCCATCTTATAGTTTAAAGAATTTTAAACGTAAAAATAATGGTAATGAATGTATTAACCAAACCTCAACAACTAACCTTTTTTGTCGCACTGGACACTAGAGCGACAACTTTCTACTTATTATTATTGTTATTTTTCCAGAAATAACACTTAAGACAAGGCAGTATGGCTTTATAGCTTTAGCCTGCCCGAAGGGGCAAATTATTAAAAAAGAAAAAAAATGTTATTTATCCTTTTTAGGAGTTTTGGCGGGAACGCGGGAAGAGTCGTGTCGCTCCGTTGTATTTTTTTCCAAAACTTGTGTTTTGTCGAGTGTTTATGCTTAAAAATGGTGGTGTTTTATTCATAAAGTGCCGAATTACAAGCGCGAGTGTGGGAAAATGATATAATGTGGTGAAACATGAGTTTTCGTGTTGCTTCCAAAACTCCATCGAAGCTTTATAGTAAAGTTGCCACTACTTTACTAGAGCATGACTGGAATTAACTGATACGAACTGGACTTGACTAAGACGACTTTGACGATAACTATAGCTAAGATACAGCAGAAATAACACTTAAGACAAGGCAGTATGGCTCTATAGCTTTAGCCTGCCCGAAGGGGCAAATTATGAAAAAAAAAAAACCTTTTTATTTTTTTAATCTTTTATTTGTACTGTTTTTTTGTTGTTGTAGTGTTGTGTGTGTCAAAATAAATGTTTTCTTTCTTCTAATATTTCGAAATGGTTTTGGAATCAGTAAAGTATTATTTCATTTTTTACATACCGAATTGTGTAACAACAAGGTTCAAGCTAAAATTATGTGCATAATAGAATTTGTGTTATAGACATCTACCATTTTACCATCCATGCATTAGTATTCCTATCATAAAATGTAGCCAACTGTGTATATTTTTATGATCTTAAACATTCTACATTCTTCTAAAGCTATAAATGTCATTTATTATAAAAATATTGGCCGCATCTCTCATCGGGTCATTAAATGACAAAATTTTACGTAGTTTAATTTAAAGTACCAAATGTCTATGAATTCCGGTAATTCCACTCCGCCGCCACCGCCGCCGGTCTAATCAAGACATCGTGTCAGTTTAATAAGAGGCATCCTAAAAGTGTTGAGAATATCTGAGGCCCTATATTATGATATGAGGTGGGGTTGATTCTCAGGCGTCGTGCTGCGTCCTCGCTTTTCCTCTTTCCCAGTTATCTTTCTTTAAATTTTCTTTAAATATCACAGGACATTACACACAGCGCCATCTGACCCCAAACTAAGCAAAGCTTGTGCTATGGAAGACAGATAACTGATAGAATACTTAAATACTTTTTTTTTTTGTAAATACATACTTATAATACATACAGTACACCCAGACACAGACCAAACATCGATGTTAGTCACACAAATGTTAGTCCTGAGTGGGAATCGAACCCACGCCCTTCAGCTCTCGAAGCAGACATGCTACCAATGAACCAACAGGGCTGTCGATCATTACCAACCAACGATATCATTACCAACTCTTTGTCCTGGCCGAAGAAAGAGTGCATTAACTAGACTGTCCACTGCCTGCAACCGTCGGTAACGTCCTTCTCCGCAAGTAGTGCTACACTTATCTGCTCTGACGTCAGTTTAGACTTTATCAGAATTCAGGATCAATATGACCTTTAAAGTTTTTGGAAATTACAGTGTAAACTCTTTATAACATTATTCTTTATAACGATAAACTCTCTATAACATAGAAAATATCACAATTTGGTTGGTTTACCTTAAAACCCACACATTGATACACTCTTTATAGCGCAGCAGCCTTTCTCTATTACGAAGAAATGTATTCATATTTAGACACAGAAAATCGTCACGGTGTTATTGTTTATGTTATCTTATCAGGTTACAAAAGATGCCGACTAAACCTTACACACCGTAAACAGCCGTCTTGCTTTTGTTATTGTCAATTGCCTTGAACACGTGCTTGGTTTGCTTGAAAGGATGATCTCGAACTAAACACCTACCTATCGTATAATCAGTCGTGAACCAACTTTGAAACTGTTATGTTAACAGTTTCAAAGTCCAGGCCAGTAAAAGAAAAGCGTTATGTGTTGACGAAAAAGTTTGTGTGATACGTGCGATTGAAAAGGGAGAAAAGAAAAGCGACGTTGGAAGACGTCTTGAAC